>PYHX02000467.1:14948757-14993091 GCA_004302925.2 Cochliomyia hominivorax
TTTCACGTCGACTTGAGTGTTGCAAAAAAGAAAATATATCCATTTAAAGAAATTTAGATTCTTTTGGTCCTTCTAACCGAATTATTTTAAGTAACTTTTCTTTTCTTTCCGTCCTCCTTCAAAATTACCAACGAAATCAAAAACATTTAAAAATATTTAAGAGCAATTAATACCGAAAAAATAAAAATTATGGTCCTACGCACTGGATTTTATAAAAAAAAAATAAATTTTATTTTTTATCTTTTGAAAACAAATTTTTTTAGTATCAAAGTATTTCAGTTGAGAACGTATCACATTTTTCATAAACATTTAGGTCCTACGCACCGGATTTCATTAAGATTAATTCAGTATAGATTGATTTAAAAAACATAATCGGTCATTTATATAATTAAATACATAATAATGATGTTTGGTCCTACGCATCGGATTTTAGTTGAGAAAGAAGAAGTTTCCTTCGTAATGTTCCTCTAAGGAAATTATTTCAAACAGTTTATGGACCCACACAACTGATAATTATAGATTCAATAAAGTTAAATTCTGTCTTATCAATACTGATTCAATTCGCACAAAAATCTCTCTATAGGTTCAGTTATGTAATACATTTTCGTCCTACGCATTGGTCCTTCTCATCGCAGTCGGTCTCTTGATACTTAGAAAAACGAAAAAGTTTTTCATCATTTTTGAAAACAAACAAAATTATTAATTACAGATTGGAGGTCCAACGAACTGGAACATGTTCTTTCTTTTCACGGAAAAATCAGTTATAAGTTCTATTATTAAATACTGTAATATTTCTGGTCCTACTGAACCCATTTCAATTGAAAAGGTTAAGTTCTTTTCATAAATATTTTTCTCTCGTTACTAAAGCTTGAAACATGACAATAATTTTTGCAAAGAAAGGAAATTACTGTTTTTGGTCCTACGAACCAGATTAGTTTTTTCAAGAAATCTCTCTCCGCTCTCATTCAAATGTGAATGTGAATAAAATGCAAGAAATGATCTTTTTAAGTATTCTCAAAATAAATAACAAATTTAATTGTAAACTGACGATTTGTTATGGTCTTACGAACCGGATTTCTCATGAGTTCTTTTTTATAAGAAAAATATATTATCATTTCAAAATTGTTAAACTCTCCTTCACTCTTTCTAACATAAAAAGGCGATTAGAATTTAACAATGAAGTTTTATCATATTTTTAATTTCTCCTGGTTCTACGAAACGGATTGTTGTAAATCTAAATCCATTCTTTTTTTCCTGCTCTGTCTCTATAAATATTAGGACATTAATTGTCCAAAAACTCTGTTTTAGCATTTTTTTAACCTCAAAAATTCAAATACAGATTTGTTTTTAATATGGTCTTACAGACCGGATTTTTGTCGACACCGTAGAGTTTTATTCCATATTTTTTCATAATTTAAATAAAAATTCTCTATTACTCAAATAAAATGCGACGATGTGATATTTGATTATGAAATTTCAGTAATCATTTTCACCTTGTCATGGTCCTACGAACTGGATTCTTGTAAATCAAGCTTTCTTGCTTTATCCTTATGAATTGTAGTTATTTTAAAAAGCTCTGCTTTAGCATTTTTAAAAACTTTAACATATTTAAGTGCATATATGGTTTTAATATGGTCATACGAACCGGATTTTTAATGAAACCCTATATTTTTATTCCATTTTTTTTCTAATTTAAATAAAAATTCTGTATTACTCAAATAAAATGAGACGATATGGAATATGAGTATGCAATTTCAATAAACATTTCCAACTTGACATGGTCCTACGAACCAGATATAAAACATCCATCTCTCTATTCTCTTTCCCATTCTCTCTTGAAGAATGCTTTAGAATTATTAATAACCTCAAAGAACCTTAAATTCAAGTGCATTTGACCATTTTAATATGGTCATACGAACCGGATTTTTTACTAACACTGAATATTCTCTCTACGTTTTGATGCAATTTCAACTCAAGAAATTTTAGTCTTTAAAATTTGCATTCTTCTTCTTACTCCATTAAAAAATTCCTCATTATTGATTATTAAAAGATAAAATCAAATAGAATAGATCCAGAAATAAAGTGATCATGCAACGATCATAACGTTTTTTTCTCTTTAAATAAATTGTTGCATTTTTATGTTCAACACAACAACAATGTTGTTAATAATTTTTTTATAACTTTTTTTTATTTCAAGTTTAACTCCATAAAATTCTGTATTTAATTGAAATATAAATTAAAATTTCATTGAAAGCACTTTTAAAACTCACTCTCGTAACTTAAAATGATCATTAATAAATTATTATGACTAATTTTTCACACATTTCTTTATTTTATCTTCTACTTTTATTTCAAATTTCTTCTTTATTTCTTTTCTTTTTAACTTTATTTACTTTATTATTGTTTTCTTATTTTATTCCGAAAAAAATCTCCATTAATTTATGACATCAAGTTCTAAAAAACCGGATCATAAACCCCGGATAAGAGAACAGAAGAACATAATTTGTGTCATAAATCTATTGTCACGTAATTTTACATTATGAAAGTGTAATGTGTTTTTTTTTTATTAGATAAATTTTAAAGATAATTTTGAAATAGCGAAAGATTAGAAATAAACAAGAGATTTAGATAAAGATTCTGGAAAATTATATAGTTCATAATAAAGATGATTTTAGTTCATGATCGTTAAAATGGGTTAAAGTTGTAAACTTAATATTTTTTTGTTTACGCCAGTTTTTTTAATAATAATCGTTTACACAATTATATGAGTAAACAAAATATTTGTTTTAAAAATTTTGTTCATTTTTTACTTAATTTTTTGCATTTCGAAAATAATTTTTTTTTTTTCAAAATTCATCAATATTTTTTGGGATTTCTAAAACATTTTGCATTTTTTACATTGTGTAAATAATGGAAATTTTTGTGTAAAATTTAAATTCACCACAAGTGGTGAAGAGGGTCTATAAACTTCGTCATTTCGTATGAAACGCTAAGAAGTCATCATCTCAGAATATATATATTGTTTCATCAAATCAAAATCTGAGTCGATTTAACTATGCCCCTTTGTCTGTCTGTTGTTGGCACTCTCACATCCACAGTAATTGACTGAGACCAATGAAATTTGGTCTGAATAATTGTTATGGTCTTGAGAAGTTTCCTATTTAAAATTAACAAAATCGGATCAGTATATCAAAAGATATAGACCGATATCTGATGCAAACTTTAAGTTCCAGTGACGAATTTTCGTAAAACTGTCAATTTGAAATCAACGTCTGTCAGTGTATGTATGAGTGTATATGTATGAAACATAAGGTATTTACTTCACATGATTTTGTGGTGGTGGGTATTAAAGATTCGGCGTAGCCAATAATTGCATTCTTACCTGCTTTAATTTAAATTGTTTTTGTATGAAAACTATAAAATTATATCCGATTTTTTTAATTGTTTACATCATGTAAATAATTAATTTTTTAACGTAACGAATTTTTTTATATTTTCTCATAATTTTAAGATTATTTTTTATGTAAATTGAAAATCACATATTTTACCTGATGTAAAGAATTAAAAGTTTCCAGAAAATATTAATTTCTAATTTTTTACACAGGATGTAAACAATGTAATTATTCATTAATCTTTATTTTGTTCATTACATTTTAAACATTGTAAAAGAGATGAAAAATCATGATAATCATCTTGCCAATATTTCATATTTTACATCATGTAAAGAATTAAACGTTTTTAAAAATTAATACAATTATTGTCAAGAAAATACATTTTGACGAATTTTAATAATTCCTCGCACATTGTTTACACCAGTTTACATGGGTATTATAACAATATTTTCTATATTTTACATAATGTAAAAATTAATATGTATAAATTTAATTTTTACATTCTCGATAGAGTTTTACATAATGTAAAAATTGAGATTTTCCGAATAAAAAATACATTTATTTGTTTTTAAAAATACATTACTAATTATTTACATTATTTACATAAGGTAAAATTTTTATATTTTTTTCACTGAATCCAAAATGTTGTCTTAATTGTATAAATAATTAAAAAAATTATATTTATTTAATTTATTTATTTACATAAGAAGTCAAATATTGTGTATTGATACCATGTAAATAATGTAAAAAATATCTATAAATCTTTAAAACATTAAAAATCTTTAATAATTTCTATATTTTTTAAAGTATTAGAAAATATTTTTAAAATTTTTAAATTTACATCAGGTAAACAATGTATTGTTTAGCAAAAATCAGGTAAATATTATGTAAACATTTGCAAGAAAATTAAAAAAAAAATATTTTTTTAATAAATTTTAGATTAAAACACAATTGATTTTTTTTTTTTTTTTTTTTTGTAAAGAATACTTGCAACCAAAATATTTTCATATTTTTGCATCATGTAAAGAATTAAAAACTTACATTTATCGATTTTAGCAATCGATTACTAATTGTTTACATAATTTACATAAAGAGAAAAATTAATATTTTTGCTTGATTCGGAAATATTTCTTTTTTTGGTTATGTAAAGCATGAACAAAACATGTAATATCAATTTTTGACATCATGTAAATAATGAATGTAAACAATATGTAAATATTTTTCAAATCATTATAATTAACTCGGAATTAGTTCTGTTTTAGAAATAAAAGCTTAAATATTGACATTTTTAATATTTACACCGAGTAAATAATGTAAAATGAAATATATTTGAGATAAGAAGTAAAAATTTTTAATAATTTCAATTGTTGACATTATGTAAATAATGTAAATAATATTTAAAAGTCGTTAATAACTTTCAAAATCTTTAGGAAGTTGTGTTAGTTTTAAAATAAACGCAAAAATCTTTATATTTTCAATATTTACACTAGGTAAATAATGTAAATTAAAGCAAAAAATAAGGTAATTATTCTGTAATTGATTTAAAGAAAATTAACAATAGTTTATTTCAAAGAAATTTAAGATTATAAGTTGAATTTTTTATAATAATTCCAATTGTTGACATCATGTTAATAATGTAAACAATATGTAGAAATTGTTAAGCACCTTAGAAATATTTACGAAATTCTATTGTTTTTGAAATATATAAAAATAAAAGCAAAAATATTGAATTTTTTGTTATTTACACTAAGTAAATAATGTAATATTAAGTAAAATTGAGGTAAATAATGTATAAAAATTTGAAAGAGAATTGGAAATGTCATTTTTTAATTAATTGGAGTTGAGAGGTAAATTTTTAAAATATTTTTTTAATTTTGACGCCATGTAAACAATAGGTAAAAATTGTTCAAAAGCGTTAGAAGTTTCTGGAATTTGTTTTGTGATTTTAAGTCAAGGTAACTATGTATTCTTAAGAGTTTTTAAGAACTTTTAATAAAAAATTAAAATTAAACAATTTATAATTAATTTTGACAAAAGTAAAAAAAATCACGACCGCTTTCATTCGCTTATACTTTGCAAGTACTTTCTTCATTTTATTTTCTTATGTATAAAAAAAGCCTACTTTTTTATTTACATTACCCTGTTGCTTTTAACATATTAAGCAACAGGGTTTACTAACATTAAAATTAATTATTTCTACACTTAACAAAACTATATTTAAATTCATTTTTTTTACTATTACAAAAATTCATTTTTAAATAAAAATATTAACTTATATGACTAAAATTTTAAATGGGCGCAACATTCCGGCCCCAGTGAAGGACTGGAAAAACGTCTTCACTCTAATGGTAGTGGAGCCAATTTATGAATGGGGCGTCTATAAACGCCGCTTTTGGTTTTGACCTCCGCCACTCTGACCTTGCCGTCTTCTCCTTCTACGATTCCGACGACTTTCCCGGTCAGCCAACTCTGCGGCGGGTAGTTGTCTTCGTGGATTATTACCACTTGACCGATGTTGATGTTCGGCTTGGGATCGTGCCATTTGGCTTTGCCTTGCAGACCCAGAATGTAGTCTTTCGACCAAGCCCGCCAGAACGTCAGCTTGAGATCGCAAAGCAGTCGCCAACGCTTGCATAATTTCACCTCTTTGCCGATCCCTTCTTCTGCGGATTCTGGCGGCAGCGAACGCAGACCCTCTCCGATCAATAGGTGAGCTGGAGTTAGCGCCTCTCCGTCGTTCGGGTCTGGAGACAACGGTGCTAGCGGACGACTGTTGAGCACCGCCTCTACTTCTGCGAGCATTGTTGCCATTTCCTCGCTGGTGAGAGATGCATTTCCTATTACGCGCAGAAGTAGGAATTTCGCCTGTTTGACTGCGGCCTCCCACAGTCCTCCGAAGTGGGGCGCCCGAGGTGGTATGAAGCTGAACCTCACCCCGGACGACGCTGCGTACGATTCGATGGCTTTGGCGCTGCTGACGAACGCTTGTTGAAGGTCCTTCATGACTCGACTGGCTCCGACGAAGTTCGTCGCGTTGTCGCAGTGGACAATTTGTGGCAGTCCTCTCCTGGCGGTGAACCTTTTAAAACAAAGAAGAAAAGCATCAGTAGACAAATCAGATACTAATTCTAAATGTACCGCCTTAGAAGTGAAACACACGAAAACCGCTATATACATTTTTAATGGGGGTCTGCCACGAATTCTTAATGAAACGTTAACGGGACCACAAAAGTCTACACCGACGATTAAAAATGGTCGAGTAGCTCTCACTCTATTAGCGGGTAAATTTCCCATTATTTGAGACATAAGCTTAGGTTTATAGCGGAAGCAATGAACACACTTGCGAACTATTCTGCTGCACTCTTCTTTCGCATTAATTAGCCAAATATTTTCCCGCGAAAGAGATATTAAAGCTTTAGTACCAGCATGACAATTGTCAAGATGAAGATTTCGCAAATAAAGTGTTACAAAGCTATTTTTTTTCGGTAACAAAAGTGGGAATTTGGTATTATAATCCAAATTTGCATTTAGCAATCTCCCACCTACCCTTATTAGTGAAAATGATCTATTTTCCTCATCAAATTTGTGGATAAATGGTGTTAGCCTTTGCAAACTTGATGGTAAGACAAGAGATTTCTGTAATTTAGATATCTCCTCAGAAAAATGATATTTCTGGATAGTCTCTACAAGTCGGTAAAACGACCATTTCAATTCCTTTGCAGTAGGTATAGAATTCATTTCAATTTTTCTTTTATTCAGAATATCAATGAATCTGAATACAAAAGCAGTTACCCGTAGTAACTTTTTGTATGAAGAATATTTTTCAATTAGATCAAGCAGACAACTTTGCTGACCCTCTACTATTAAAACCACATTCGTTTTTCTTTTTTCCAATATTTGTTGGTTCTCCGTTAACTCAAAGTTTTTGTTAACAGGCCATTTGGAACTATCGTTCAACAGAAACGATGGTCCTTCAAACCAAATAGAATTTTTCAACTCATTCACGTCACATCCTCTTGATACAATGTCAGCTGGATTCTGTTTTGTTGGCACATGTCGCCAAGAAATCCCTTCTGAACATTCTTGAATTTCAGCAACTCGATTAGAAACGAATGTTGCTAGTAAGGATGGATGAGTTTTTATCCAATGCAAGGTTATTTCTGAATCTGTCCAGAAATTAACACTCTCGATTTTAAATTTTATCATAAACTTAATTCGAGTCCATAACTTAGCCAGTAGGTGTGCAGCGCATAACTCAAGTCTCGGAAGAGATTTAGTCTTAAGTGGAGCGACTTTAGATTTAGCTGTAAGTAGCCTTGAATCAACTTTATTTGATTCAGAACATCTTATATATATGCAACAACCGTACGCACGAATAGAAGCATCAGCAAATCCATGAATTTGGATTTTTGTTGCTGAAGTTGTTTGGACGAATCTTGGGATTGTAATTGAATCAATTTCCATTAAATTAGATTTGAAATTTTCCCATGAAGTATTTAGTCTCATAGGAATTGATTCATCCCAGTCAAGTTTTTGTACCCAAAGCTCTTGAAGTAACATTTTAGCTTTTGTTACAATTGGGCATAAAAGTCCGAGAGGATCAAACAATCGCGACGAAACAGATAAAATATTTCTTTTAGTCGCTTTCAAATCTTTAAAATTGTCTTTCAAATGAAACTTAAATGAATCATTCTTCGGAACCCAATGTATGCCTAGAGCTTTAGCAGAATCGGAGTCACTTTGTAATAATTTTTCATTTTCCAATGAACTTATAAACTTAGGATGATTTGAGAACCATTTCGTAAGTTTAAACCCAGCTGAACTTAAAATTTCAGTAACTTGGTTACGAATTATATTCAGGTCTTGGTAGCTTTCAGCTCCAGTTAATAAATCATCCACATAAAAATCACTGCGAATAACTTTTGAACCAATTGGTAAAGTCTCTTTGAATAAATCACTTAAATGAATCAAACATCTGATGGCTAAAAATGGCGCTGAAGCCGTACCATATGTTACCGTGTTTAATTTAAACACTTTTATATCTTCAGATGGATTCTGCCTCCAAAGGATTAACTGATAATTTCTATTATTTTCGTCAACTAAAACTTGACGATACATTTTCTCAATATCAGCAGTGATTGCATATTTATTAAGGCGAAAACGGATCAATGTCGAATATAATTCTTCTTGTATTGTGGGACCAACCATTAATAAATCATTAAGTGATAGTTGTGAAGAAGTTCGACATGAAGCATCAAAAACTACTCGAAGTTTTGTAGTTGTACTTTGAGGTCGCAGAACACATTGGTGTGGAATAAAATAATGAGGAAATTCTGGAATGTTGTCTATAATTGACATATGACCTAAGTCGAAATACTCCTTCATAAAATCATGATACATTTCTCTCAAAATTGTGTCTTTGGAAATTTTTCGCTCCAAAGCGAGAAATCTCCTCTTAGCAGTTTCAAAAGATGAACCCAATGCTTTTGTATCAGATTTGAAAGGCAATGAGACTTTAAATCGTCCTGACGATAAACGTCGCACAGAATTTCTAAAAATGTCCTCACATTGCTGCTGTTCCTCAGTATATAATTTTGTTGATTCTTTCGGGATATCTTCTAATTCCCAGAATTTTCGAACTATGGAATCAACATTACTCTCGTTTTCTATAGAAGTATTTATATGAAAAACTTTGTTATTATCTGAGCCCTTTGGCTGATTATACTTTCCAGTAACAATCCAACCAAGCGATGTTTTTTGCAAAATAGGCAGGCTAGAATTAAACTTTATTTGACCTACACAAATCAAATCGAAAAATACTTCTGCGCCTATTAACAAATCTATTTTCTGAGGTCTATGAAAGCTAGGATCAGCTAATTCTATATTCTTGGGAATATTAAGGCTTGTTGTACGAATATTTCCATCAGGTTGTAAATTAGTAATTGAACTCAATACCCAAAACTTCGAAGTAAATTGAGTAGAGTTAACCCTCGACGTGACAGTTAAATTTACGCAAGATTTTGAAAATGAATTTGTTTCTCCAATGCCATTTAAATTTAATCTGCCTCCTTCTCTTTTTAATCTCAGTAGCTGTGCAAGTTCCTCAGTAATCAAATTTGGTTGAGAACCGGAATCTAAAAGAGCTCTGGCTAATATAAACTCACCAGAACTATTTCTTACTTTCACAACAGCCGTGGCTAGAATAATTCTTCCATCCGAAGATGAGTAGTTTACAGAAGCGTGTGAAGTCGACGGCTGTTCAGAGTAGTTATTATTAGAACCAGTATTATACCTATGTAAAAGTGAATTGTGAGATCCACTACAGATTCTACACTTAGACGATGTGCATCTTGCTACTGTATGTCCTTTTTTCAAACAATTTATACATGCTGGCACAGATTTGATAAAATCAAATCTTTGAAGTACAGGCTCAGCAGTAAATGAAGGGCAATTGTTAATTATATGTTGATTTGATTTACAAAACATACATTTTTCAGCAGATTGTTTCGATTTCGTAATATTTAGTGATGTTCTGTTATGTTTTTATTAGAATTATCAGTTTTATTCTTATTCAACCTCGGTCTTGAACTTGAAGATTCATCAGCAGAAATATGTTGATATCGTTTGTTCAAGGCGGTTTCACAGTCAGACCAGAGTGGCAGCTTTTCGAAATCTAGCTGTTCTTCCCACTTAGATTTTGTGACTGGATCTACTTTTGACATCACTAAATGTATTAAAATAGCATTTGTAATTTTCTTGTCATCACCTATTGTCAAAAGTGAGTCGTAAATTGCAGAAACAGTATCGATCATGCTTCGCAAAGCAGAAGCTGAAGGTTTCGTGATCTCTGGAAGATCGAAAAGTTTGGCGATATTATCAAAAAATATCAAACACTCATTATCATAAACCTTTTTTAAACTGGCTAATGCCTTGGGGTAATTTTCCTCAGAAATCTGAAAAGCTTTGACTGTACCCAAAGCTTCATCGGATAAGCATGATATCAAATGATTAAATTTTTCTATATCTGTCAACGTCGGGTCATTGTGGACTAAGTTCTCAAATAAGCTCATAAAATTCTTATAATCGGAATATTTTCCGCTAAATTTGGGGAGCTTCATATTTGGGAGTCTTGACTGATGCGACTGTAAACTAAAGGATGTTTCAGGCACACTAGTTTTTCTATTTTTGGCCAAGATACTCAAAAACATTGATTTTGTAGACACACAAATATCCTCAAGCTCAGCTCTATCGTCATTATCGGGATCTAAATTATCCACTTCTGACTGTAGCTTCATTGCTTGGTCAATATAATTCACTAGAATATCTAATCGACATTCTAGTTCAATAGGGTTGAATGAAATCGTCTTTTCCCGAATAGATTGACGAATTCGTGCAATATTTTGTACAACTTTAGCCTTTTTTACTAATAATTTCTCCAAAGTTTCCGATTTGGAAGGAGAATCTTGACGTCTTTTACCAGTCATCATGAAATTTTATTAAAAAACGAAATGTTTTAAAGTAAAAATGTACGACCTAATTAATTTATAGGCCGAAATAATATTTATTTTCTACTTTGTTTACAATTTTGTTTTAAGGATACGATTATTCCCGATTTCGAATTATTCTCTCGTCGGTTACACAATATTCGGAATATGATTCCAAAATTTATTCTTTTATTGTTGAAAACGACTTTATTCCTAATTATAATAATTTATTAAATTCTTCAAAAACACTTGATCAGCCTTTGGTAAAAAAATAAGAAAATTTATTTTATTTACCAAGAAAAATCGAAATTAATTATTTTAATTTGTATACAAATTTTATTTGGAAATTTCGTTAAAATTATGAACACACTTATTATTAAATATTTTATAATAATACGAAAATAATTTTTTCGTTGCTAGTGTGAACACTCTTTTAACTTTGTAAATTAAATTTGTGTGAAATTAAACTTTCGATGCTAGTGTGCACGCACTCACTGTTAACAGCTGATGTAAAAAAAATTCAAGTGTTATAGGAACGAATGGAAATGAACCTTTTGTTCAACAAACAGCGAATGAAAGAATAAAGAAGACCAAAAAATAATAAATTAATTATTTTATAAAAAATTAAATTTAACACTCGCGAATATTGTGTATTTACTTTAAATAAATTATAAAATAAAATTTTCAACAAATGTTTGAAATACCGACGGCAAAACAAGAAAAAGAATTCAAAAAAAAAAAAATTCTCAAATTAAATGAGACAATAATGTAAGTATGTACGTTTGTGAATTTGTTTAAAGTTAAAACAATTAACACTCGCGATCGTTTCACTTTTAAGGGTGGTTTTTTATTTTCTATATTTAAATAAAATAAATATATAATTTGTTTCACTATGAAGTGTAAAAAATATTTTTTGTGTTCGACTTGCAAAAGCGACAATTTATTTATATTTTTGAATAATTTACAAAAAATCTCTTAAATTTGATTAAATTACAAATTTAAGGTTTAACACAAATATTTTTTACACTTTTACCTGTTGTTCGGATGAATCAGAATTACTCCCCTGATTACTCTCAGCTCTACAAACGATGCAACGGCAACGAGGTGACATCAGGAACAGGCTTCGAAAGTTTTTATTATTATTTTTTTTTTATAATTTTTTTTTTATTAGATTGTTTTTTTTATTGTTTTATGTTTTTTTTTTTATTTATTGTTTTATGTTTTTTTTTTAATTGTTTTTTTTTTTAATTATTTAAAAAACACTTTTTTATATTAAAAAAGAACACTTTTTTATATATATAAAAAAACACTTTTTATATTATTAAGGAACACTTTAATAATAATAATGTCCCTGCTCGGGCGCCAATATGTATTCTTAAGAGTTTTTAAGAACTTTTAATAAAAAATTAAAATTAAACAATTTATAATTAATTTTGACAAAAGTAAAAAAAATCACGACCGCTTTCATTCGCTTATACTTTGCAAGTACTTTCTTCATTTTATTTTCTTATGTATAAAAAAAGCCTACTTTTTTATTTACATTACCCTGTTGCTTTTAACATATTAAGCAACAGGGTTTACTAACATTAAAATTAATTATTTCTACACTTAACAAAACTATATTTAAATTCATTTTTTTTACTATTACAAAAATTCATTTTTAAATAAAAATATTAACTTATATGACTAAAATTTTAAATGGGCGCAACAGTAACAATCTTGAAATTTTTATTATTTACACCATGTAAATAATATAATGTAAAGCAAAAAATGAGGAAAATAATATGTAAACATTTTAAAGAAAAAATTTTATTCAAAATAAAATTTTCAATTCAAATTTTATTCAAAATTTTAAATAATTTTTAATTATTGACATAAAATAAAAATTAGTTAACGTAAATGATAACAATTATTTAAAATAATTTCAAATTCCTTTTTAAGTAAACACATTTTACTCACTGTCAACAATTGACTTTTTTGTTATGGGAAAAAATAGTTCTCACGTTTAGTGTGTGTGTGTGTGTAAAGAATATGTAAACATTTCTTTTCTACCATGTAAAAATTAAAATTTTACACAGTCTATTTTAACCCAATTAAAAAAAGGTAAAAGTTATTAAGAAACAGAGTAAAGGTGGGTGTAAAGTTTTTATTTTACACTTTGTCTTTGAGAAAGTTTTTAGTATGAAAAATTTTAATTCTTTTACAGAAAAAAACTGTTCAATGGAAATTTAATTTAACAATAAAAAATTTAAATTAAACACAAAAACAATGGAATGTTAAGGAATGTTATCTATAAATTTGCCACATTTACCCACTTAGAGGGGACAGTATTTCTTGTATTGCTGCAACAATTATAACCACAATAAGACCTCATTGACTGGTCGTTGAGGTAAAGAGAAAGAGAGAGGGGAGACTCATTTATTATAAAGCAATTTGTAGGCATGACAGATTTCTTTTATGCTTTTTTTCACAAAAATCTGCCACAAAGTCTTGACGTCTTAAAGTCTGGCAAAGTTAAGAGAGCGTGTGTGTCTTGAAAAACTGGCTTACATTATCGCAAGCTGGGAGAGAGGTGTGTGTTTTTTGAGGGTCTCATATTTGTTTACTTTACCTTAACAGATATTGGAAAAAAAATTTTAAATATTTATAAATTTAAAAAATCATATACAAACTTTAAAGAGACTCGGGCATAACCATATGTAGAGGGGAAGGGGGGTTTTTTATAGGCTTGAAAAAGTCAACAATTTTGTTGTTGACCAGATCACACACAAAAAAGAAAATGGCAAAAAAATAAACACTTAAAAATCCATAGGAGCACATCAAAACACACAGACACCACTAACAGACTTATAGCGTTAAAAAGACTTAAATTAAAATGTCTAAGAATTTCAAGTAGTGAATTGAAAAAAAAAAGAAAAACTAAAGTAAAGTAAAATGTAAAAAAGTGATTATTGTTTACACACTACTCATGTACGACACAACGTACGTCTCTAGTAGGAAACATATGCTTGATTTTTTGTTTAAAACTCACAGCAGGTTTCCTTCTTATATTTTTGCCAACAAAACCACAACAAACTCTCTGGTATTAATGTATGAAAAATATCTGCTGCTGCAGCTGAAATTAATTGAATTATTTTTACACTTCAAGCAATTTATTAAATGTTGGTGTCGGCAGCAGCAACAATTGGACAATTTCCAATTATTTAACATAATTTAAATTTAATTTATAATTATTACAATTTTCTTATATTAAAATAGTTTACCTAATTTTTTTGACTTTATATTACATTATTTACATTATGTAAATATTGAAAATGTATACATATTATTCTTAGTTTTTTGTAATAAATGCATTTCTTTAAGTTTTCTAGTAGTTTCAACAATTTTTACATATTATTTACACTTTTTACATTATGTCAACAATTACAAATATTACAAAAAATAATTTTTAAAACTTAAAAATAATTGAAGTGTTTTATTTTACATGTTTATTTAAATGTTTTCGTATTATTTATCTAATTTTTACTTTAAATTACATTATTTACATAATGTAAATATTGAAAATGTATACACATTAATCTAAGTTTTTGTAATAAATGCATTTCTTTAAGTTATCTAGTAGTTTCAGTAATTTTTACATATTATTTACATTTTTTACATTATGTCAACAATTACAAATATTACAAAAAATATTTTTAAAAATTTAAAAATTATTAAAGTGTTTTGTTTTACATGTTATTTAAAATGCTTTTGTATTATTTACCTATTTTTACTTTATATTACATTATTCACATAATGTAAATATTGAAAATGTATACACATTAACCTTAGTTTTTGTAACAAATACATTTTTTTAAGTTTTCTAGTAGTTTCAATAATTTTTACATATTATTTACATTTTTTACATTATGTCAATAATTACAAATATTGCAAAATATAATTTTTAAAACTTAAAAATAATTAAAGTGTATCATTTTACATGTTTATTTAAATGTTTTCGTATGATTTACCTAATTAAATTACATAATTTACAAAGTGTAAATGTGATAAAATTACAAAATATTATATATATTAAACGTAAAATAATGTCTAAAAATCAGATAATTATCTTAGCTATTTTTTACACATTGCTTACAATTTTTTACATAATGTCAATAATTTAATTTAGTAAAGATTTACAATTCTGTTCTTAAAAGGAGTTAAAATAAACAGTTAAAAAAATCTGAATTTTTTTAAATTTTTACCCAATTTTTTTTACATTGTTTACATATTTTTTTAAATAGTTGAGTTTTTTAAAATACATTTTTTACATCGTGCCAATATTAGAAATATTGAAGTAAGCAAAGTAATTTTTATAATTTGACATTAATAGTCCAGACTAGAATCTGGCATATGAAGTAGACTAAAATCAAGACTATAAAGTAGACTTGAATTTTGTCTTTAAATAGACTGGAATATATTTCATAAAAAATTAGACCAGAATCTAGTTTATAAATTATAGACCAGAATTTTGGTACAATAGACTAGTCTGTAAAGTAGACTAGATCATCTCTGTCTATAAAGTGTATGAGGTAAACTAGAATTTAGTCTATAAAGTAGATAAGATTATTGTCAAGTAGATTTGAATCTAGTCTATAAATTAGACCAGAATCTAGGTTATAAAGTAGGCTAGAATCTATTCTATTGAGTAGATTAGAATTTAATCTATAAAATAGTCCAGAATCTAGTCCATAAAGTAGACCAAAATCTAGTCCGTAAAGTAGACTAGAATGTAGTCCATAGACCAGAATTTAGTCCTTAAAGTTGTTCAGGTTTTAGTATGTAAAATAGACCAAAATAAAGTCTATTGAGTAGACCAGAATCTAGTTATCTAGTCTATAAAGAAGAGTAGAATTTAGTCTATAATGTAGACCAGAATCTAGTCCATAAAATAGACCAGAATCTAGTCCATAAAGTAGACCAGAATATAATCATTAAAGTTGTTCAGGTTTTAGTATGTAAAATACAGCAAAATAAGGTCTATTAAGTAGACCAGAATCTAGTTCATTTAGTCCATAAACAAGAGTAGAATTTAGTCTATAAATAGGACCAAAATCTAGTCCATAAAATAGACCAGAATTTAGTCCATAAAGTAGACCAGAATATAATCATTTAAGTTGCACAGGTTTTAGTATGTAAAATACACCAAAATAAGGTCTATTAAGTAGACCAGAATCTAGTTCATTTAGTCTATAAACAAGAGTAGAATTTAGTCTAAAATGTAGACCAGAATCTAGTCTATTTAATAGACTGGAATCTAGTGTTTAAAGTAAATTAAAATCTAGTCTTTAAGTAGCTCTAAACTATTAAGTCTATTTTTATAATTTTTTTTTTTAGTTTACAAGATTCAATTTCAATATAATAAATTCGAGGTGTGTCTTTCTATTATTTCAACTCTGAATTGTATCTTTTTCCATTAAAAATAACTCTAACACCTGCATTTTGCAGAGGCAAAACATTTTTTGCTGGTCCTGAATTTTACTTCTTCTTTTCTTAAAAAATGTATTAAAATCTCTAAATAATAAAAATAAAACTTCATTAAAGATTTTTGTTACTTTTGCAAATCATCTCAAAGGAAATTTTATCCAAAAAAAAAAAAGTTAATAGAAATTAAAGTGAATGTTTTAGCACGATTTTTCCCAGTTTTTTTCTAAATAATTTTCTTTTACTAAAATCAGCTAAAATTGAATTTCGATAAAAACAAAAGAAAAACGTATGAAAAGCAACAACAACATTGACAACAAACGTCACAATATTAAAAACTTAAAAAACAAAAAAAAAACTAAAAATGTGAATTATCGAAAGGAGTGACGACTAAAACTACGACTTTGACTTGCATTGAACCAGGGTAAGGTTTTTGACTCTTTTTTTTATTCTTCAAACGATCGGATCTTTCAAAGAGTTTAATTTTAATTTTTGAAAAAGTGTTTTATTTTATTATCGTCATTGGAACAAGATTTTAATTTTTAAAAAGTGATGATAATCAAAAAAAGATAAAAATCAAAAAAGAGTAAAATCCAGCTAAATCTAAGCTAAAAAAGGGATGCTTTTACATTTAAATGAATATACAAACGTACTCACATATTAAGATGTGTTAACTTTAGTTGTTTTTGTTAATGCATTTTTTAGCATAAAACAACAATAATAAGTTTTATTGCAACAAGAGATTTTTCTAAGGGGTAAAAAAAATAAAATTCTTCTTTGTTTGCTCTTCTCTAAAAGAAGAGTAAAATATTTTTTTTTCGATTTTGCTCAGATCAAAATCGAAAAAAATAAAGATTAAAATTTTAATCGAAAATAAAAGAGTTTTACTTTTTATAAACTCTTCAAAGAAGAGTAAAAAATAAAGATCATTTGAAAATAGAGATTTTGCTTCGAGTTTTTCCATTACTCTGCATTGAACTCAAACAAAAAAATATAAATTAAATTTCATTTTCTGTAATTGATTTCAACACTTAATTTAATTATTATTTTTTTTCTTTTTGCCCACATTAACGAAATGTTTTCAAAGAAAACAAAATATTTTGAAAACAATTTGAAAAATATTTTTTGAAATAAAATAACACGAATTTAATTTAATAATTTTTTGAAAAAATAATATAAATATCATTTGTTCATTTGTGATGCTGCTCTGACACTTAATAGAGCAAAAATAACTTAAATTATCACAATTAATACCTTTTTTAGATCAATTTAATAAAAAAAATATCAAGTATTTTGTGAAGAATTTAAAATTCGTCACAGATGCAATTCATTTTAGAGAAAAATACCAAAATAAAAATTACATTGATAAAATTGTTTTAAAATATTTTTTATAAATTTATTTTGAACACTAAACATTTTCATTATAATATTTGGACTATAAACTAGTTTAATGTCATAGTAATAGACTAAACTATAAACTAAATTATATAGTTTGCTACACTGACTGCGAGTACACTATAAAGTTAAATAGACCAGAATCTTGTCTTAATAACAGATCGGCATCTAGTCTATATAATTTACACAGAAAAAAAAACTTGAAGCAAAATCAACATTGTTCATAGTTGATTTGGGATTGAATTATTCTTTTTTAGTTCTGCGTTTGTGGTAAAATAATATTGTTCATGTTAGAATCTTTCGATAATAACGTATACTGTGAAACAATGTTAAATTAACATTGTTTATCTATGAAACAAAATCATAAGTGGAAAAAATTTATTTTTATTTGTATTAAATTTAACATTGATTTTTTTCTGTGTGTAGATCAATCAATCTAGTGTATATAATATAGTTGTAAACTATGTAATATACTGTATACAATAGATCTGTTAAATAGACTCGTTTCTAATTTAAAAAAATGTACTATTTTATAGTCTTTAAAGTTTACTGGTTTCTAGTCAATAAAATAGACTAATTTATTGTCTATAAAATATACTTATTTCTAGTCTATGAAATTAAATAGTTTTTAGTCACTGAAATGAATGGTTTCTAGTCTATAAATTAATTCTTTTTCTTAGTCTTTTTAAATAGACTTAGTTCTAGTCTTTGTTTTAGTCTAAGTAATACACTAGTTTGTTTTTATTCTTTATACTAGATTTGTTGCTAGTCTAAACTAATTTTAAGTCTTTATAATAGAGTAGTTACTAAACGATTTACTAGACAAAGAAGTGAGATTGAAATATTCTTAATATACATACATGTTAATTTGAACGAAATCACTTAACTTACAACAGATAGTAAATCTCTTTTTAAAATCTTCCATAGTTTTGGTTCAACTTTTCTGTGCTCTTTATTTTTTGTTGAATTAGAGCTTAACTTTTCACTTGTCTTAGCTCTGGGAAATGTGGAAGATATACTTCTCTTGGTATATTATTGTTAACCATAGTGACAGGTTGGCAAGACAAGACAATCTAAGTGCATATTGCTCACCGTAACAAGACCTTTTTGAGTAATTTCGAAGACATTCAAGTCTAAATAATAGATTAGGTTTTTAGTCTATAATATAGATTAGTCTATAATATATATTATAGATTAAATTTTAGTCTATATAATAGACTAGTTTCTCAATAGTTCTTAGTCTATATATTAGACTCTAAAACCAGTCTACATAAAAGAGTACAATATAGTCTCTATAACGGATTAGTTCCCAGTCTATATAAAAGACCAATTTCTAGTCTTTATAATATACCATTTTCTAATATTCTATTCCATTAAATAGAGAAAATTCTGGTCTATTTACTGCTATAAACAACATAATTTTAATTGTAAACATAAGAGTAATAATAATAAAAAAGTTTTAAGTCTAGAGGGCGCTTTATCAGTTACATATTATTATTATTATTATTATTATTATTATTATTATTATTATTATTATTATTGACTTAATTTTAACACAAATTTCTTTAAGTGTTTGGTTTTTTAAAACGTTGCTGTTTCAGTGCCATAAATTTTTTTCTTATTCAATTTTCATGTTTTTTTTTTTTTTTTTTTTTTTTTTCAAAATTAAAAGTGAGAAAATGTCACTTTTATTTAATGAAAATTGATGTTTATACAACAAACAATAAACAATTAATTAAATACAAATTAATTAACAATTGTTTAATTTAAAATCAAACAAAGAAACTTTTTATAGAATTTTTCATAAAATACAAAAAAAATTTAACCTAAAAATAATTCTTTTTTTATCTTTAAATAAAATAAAACAAAGAGATGTTTAGATTAAAGATTTCTAGAATCTTTAACCGCCCTTTTAATGGTCTTGTATTCTCCAGATCTTATTTTTATAATTCTTGTTTTGCATCCAACAGTGACAAACAAAATTATCTTGACAATAAACTATTTATTTAAAAATCTACATGTTAAAGATCTTATCTTATTTATCTAAAACGAATCTAGATGTTGTTTTAAAAATCCATTCATAATTTTTCCAAAACTGTTTTTTAATTATTTAAGATCATTTATTTATCTCTCTCCCACTGTAAATGTCTAAATATTTATTAAAATCTCTCATCATTTTTTATCGCTGTAAATGATCCCCTAATTTTGTATAGAAGAAACTGTATACAAATGTGTTTAGATCCGTTGTTGCAGAGTTCATTCATAATCATGGCAACAATGTTGCTAGCAAATGCGAAGGAGTGCAAATCAGAAGATCAGACAATATAACTTCGGAAAAAATAAAATGCAATTAACATAAAACAGATGCAACAAAAACTAACTTGAAGTTATAGAATCGAAAAACAATGATTTCTTCATCCATTAACAATAGAAACAACACAACACAATCAACCATTTCATCTCCCTCCTCTTCATCATGATCATTTGTTGCAGCAGCAACATTTTTGCTGAAATATTCCATCATCATCATCATCTGGTTGTAACACTCAAGTGGATTTATTATTCGTTTTTTCTTTTTTTCTTTTGCTCTTTATTGTTGTTGTATAACAATATGAATTGTATCTGGATGGATGTGTTGTTTTGTTGTTGCTTTGAAGTTGGTTTCGATTTTTTGTTTGCCTTCAATCGTAAACGATCAAATCAGTGGAGTTAGATGTTTGTAATTTTTTTGAGGTAAAAAAAAAGGCTGAAGAAAATCATTATCTTTTACCAGGCAGATGGTCAATGAAAAAAAATGTTCAAAATTCCTTTTGGAAATTGTTATTGCGGCTGCAGTTGTTGTTGTTGTTGCTGTTAATTTAGTTTAAATTTATAAATAATTACAATTCGAATTAGATTTGAGGTTATTTATAGTTGTCCGAATGCTGAAGACTGTGAAAAGTTTACTTCATAATCTTAACCAAGTTTTGAAGAGATACTGGTTCATATGGAACTTGTACATTTACTGATCTTAATTTGGTCTCAATATAACCAAATTTACAGTTGTTGTTTGACACATTTGTATTGATCGCCTTAATTGATCGGTTTAAAAATAGTTTAATGTTGCACAGTGTTTCAAATATGACAAATGAAATGGAAATAAATCTGTAGCTTTCAAACGGCTGTTTGACTTTGTGGACTTAAGGGGTGTCGTTCCACAGGGTCCCAAAGTTAGTCACCTCGGGACTTAAAAATATTTGAAACTCAAATTCTACCATCACCATGTGAAATTTCGTTAAAATCGGACTGTCTTCTCGATTGGAGTGAGAGGAAGAGTGAAATTTAGTACACCAAAAACAGAGCTCGGAAAAAAAGTCAATAATCATGTTGCATAATGGATGACAAAACGTCTGTTCTTTCAGATTCTCCGCAAATTTTATGTTTTTGATGCTCGGGGGAATGTTAGAGCAAAGTTTAGGATCCAGAAACTGTCAAAATTTCTTTTTTGATGTGGCAAACTTTACCCCAAATAAAAGGCTGAGGGTCCACCTATTTCTGGCCTGACTTTGCGTCCTGTCACTATGGTCACTGTCCTGCCTATGAGTGATACAAGAATAATAATGTGCTATTTGCACCAAGGAAGGCAAATCGTCCAATCTACCCGGGGCTAAGGCCAGTAGAGAGATATTGCGCTCTTGTTAGAAGAGAATTGAAGAGAACAAAAAAAAAACTGCCCAAAAGTGTGGCAGATTTTAGACGAAGATGGACAACCAGTTCAATAGACAAAAGAAAATTTAGAATCTGCCTAAAAGTGTGGCAGATCAAGATATGTAATTCAAAAGATTTTTGCTTTTGTTAGCCAAGACAACCACTTCTTCGATACTGAGGGCTCTTCTGTCACACTATCGCAAACAACATGCATCATTTTTCTAGAAACTGGATGGAGACTGAAAAAGCAGACCAAAGTTAATCCAAAATCTTTGTCCTATAGATATCTCATGTGTCTACAACATTGGTCTACATGACAGCCTACCCCGCCAGATGTAGTAGCTGATGGAAATCTCAGTCTCAAATGACAAAGTTCATCTTGTTACGAGATTATAGGTTCCATGTACAGGTTTCTTAAGATCCCCAAGAGTTGAAGCGTTACATAATAAGTAGAAAACTGTATCTTCCTTTAACTCATGATAACAAGAGTACAAGGCTTCCAATGATGATCAAATTTTAGAATTAATTTTTTTTTACAACCAAAACATAACCTCTAAAGATATTTTTAAGATAAATTTAAACAAAACGTTTATAACCTATAAAAAGTGTTAAGGTTTATTAAAAAAAAATCACACAAAAACAACAGCTGTTGCTAACTGCTGCCGATTGACATGACCCATGATCGTCAATAATTGCTTTACATTTTCATTTGAAGTTAAAAGTACTATTTATAGTACTTTTTGGGTTAACTTTTATTTAATGTTTAATGTAACATTTCACCTCAAATATTTCTCTATTTTTTTGAAGAAGAAGAAAAGAAAAAAACAACAAACATTAAATAAAATATTTTTATACCCTCCACCACAACAAGTAGTGATGGAGGGTATATTAATTTTGTCATTCCGTGAGTAACGTTAAGAAGGAATCATCTCAGACTCCAAAATTCTTTCATTAAATCAAAATCTGAGTCGATTTAGCAATGTCCGTCACATCCACAATAATTGACAGAGCTCAATGAAATTTGGTCTGAATATTTGTTATAGTCCTTAGATGGTTCCTATTTAAAACCAGTAAAATTGGTTCAGTATAATAAAAGTTATAGACCGATATGTGAAGAAACCTCCAAATTTAAGCAACAAAACTTTCATAAATTCCTTGAGCCAAAATTTTGTCAATCATAAATCAACAAATTAGAAAGAAAATTTGTCATAACATTATATTGTTTGTACTTCATTACCATTCCAAAATCGGTTCAGTAGAAAAAAGTTATAGACAAAACAAGTAAAAATATTAAAGTCGCTCAAGTACGACTGTGTAATACTCTACACCACATTGTAAATGTAAATGACAGCTACCTAAATTTTGTACACGGCCCTCGTATAATTTGATTTTCTTATTTTAAGTCTTATGTGAAACAATAGATTATTATGATATGAATTTTTATGTGAAATTTATGCGTTTTAAAAGGATTTTTTTCTGGAGAATTTAATGGGAATAAGACCGACCCTCTTATAATTTCGCACAGTCGTTTTGGATTATATTTATCTTAATTTAACAAAATATTTTTACAATATCCACGTAAATGTGCGATTTACGCGAGTTTCAAATTGATATTTAGAAGGATGATTGTATGGGACCTATGAGGAATAATAGAGACCGATCCTCGTATAATTTGACACATCGTTGAAGAATAAGACTTATTTTTGTCAAATTTGGTTTACATAGTTTTATATTTAGGAATTTTATGGACTTAAAACCCTATTTCGGGGGGACATTTGTATGGGACCTAAATGATATAATGGACCGATCATAACCAATTTTAGTAGACATCGTCCTTGAGCCAAAATAATAGTATGTGCCAAATTTCATTCATTAAGATATTTTCAAAACTGCCATCTGTACTTTGTGAATATGATTTACATATTAAGTCGACTCAGGAGGTGATTCTGAGTCGAACTGTGTACTTGAAAGTGGTGGTAGGACTATTTTTTCAATAGCCCCCACCACCTATGGGGTGTGTAGAGTATAAATATAACCATGTGTTATGTATGTGTGAGTGTGTATGAACGAACATAACTTATTTACTGCACACCTATTTGTGGCAGAGGGTATAGATGATTCGGCATAGCCGAATATAACATTTTTACTTGTCACTTATTAGTTTTATTTAGTTTAAGTTGGGGACAAAAAGAAAACTTAACACAGAAGCGGCGGATGTATTTAAAACGTTTTTGAAACTTTTTTTTTCCTAAAACTAAATTTACATTAAAGAGACAAAAACAACAACAGCAACAACAAAACACTTTTATTTATTTTTATTTAAATACAAAAATTTTCTTAATAACTTTTATTTTCATTTAAAAACAAAAAATTACTTTCTTTTTGTTGTAACTTCTTTTTTTTTAAGTACAACAATTCTTTTTGTTGTTATTTGAACTTAAAAAACAAAACGTTTAAACTTTCTTATCATGTCAGTTAGTGATAGACGGACAGACAGACAAACGGATGGATGGATGGACATTGTAAGTAGAAATGTATGTTTGGCTTACTTCTGTCAAGTTTTATTTACAATAATTTATTTAGAAAAAAAAACTTTGTACTTGTAATTGTTGTTGTTGTTATTGTTTTTGTTTTTTGTTATTATTTTATGATGGCGTCTAGATGAAATTTCCTATGGGAAGTCACGTCATTACATTCTATTTTCTTTAAAACAACAACAATAACAACATTTTAAAAAAGACACATTGTGGCCTTTT
Organism: Cochliomyia hominivorax; assembly: GCA_004302925.2. Classification (NCBI taxonomy): domain Eukaryota; kingdom Metazoa; phylum Arthropoda; class Insecta; order Diptera; family Calliphoridae; genus Cochliomyia; species Cochliomyia hominivorax. Next base: position 14,972,935 of record PYHX02000467.1, read on the forward strand.
AAATAAGTAGTGAAATTGAAAAATTCTTAACACACGTTTTTTTCATTTAAACCTTTTTTAACTCCTGTATTATTTGATTGATGAATTGAAGAGTTCATCTGATTGAAATGAGTGACCAGAAGAAAAGTGCGTACTAAAGTTATTAAATATTTTCAACGTAACCCCAACTTGGTCCTACCAACAGTTGGTCTTGTATTCAAAGATCTGCCATCAAACTGTTTTCAATGTTATTAAGCAGATAACCTGATTCAGGTAGAAGGTATAGTCCACATGATATTTTTAAAATAAAAAAACTAGAAAGCTATTTCAAAAGAGCTTACAACACAGCCAGTAGGAGAACAGCCCTGATAGCTAAGTGATCAAATGCCGGCTCTAAAAGTTACTGAATGTCACAAACAGCGTACCGAAATTGAAGTCAAGTTTTCTAAAAAAAATATTCTTGCTGCACATTGGATGACGACCAGGTAGATTTTTCACAACTTCCTGGTCAAAAATTTTATGTTCGTGAGAATGTTGAAGAAATGTTTAGGACCCAAAAACAGTCAAAAATTTTCAAAAAGTTCTTGTTATAACAAGCGATATGTAGTTACGGCAAAAGAAGCTAAACATTTGTTACAACAGGCCGAAATTTACATCAAGGAATGTATAAAAAAAAGGTTGCTGCCGTTCATATGGTTAGTTAAGGCTTCTATGGTAGTTCAATAAGCTAAAGAACTGTCAAGTGGAGTCAGAATAACTCCGTTTTGACATGACCATACAACACGTAAGATGGTACCAAATGTATGTTCGTCACTAAGTGGAAGTACTAGACCCATCCCACCTCTGTAAGGTATCTAAGAAGATCATTCAATTTGACGTATCACATGTCACACAAAGAGAGTCCAGCATATGAAGTTCCATTCATAAGACTTTACAATGTGTCCAATTATTTTTGAACCAACTTGGCATCATTTAACAAGCCGTTAAGTGGCACAAGAACAATCACGTTGTGGTATTTTGTAGCAAGAGAGAAAAATCCTCCAAAATGTCCGGAGCTAAGACCAGTGAAAAACTATTGGCATCTTGTTAAAAGAGAATTGAAGAACACAAAAAAAGTTGTGCAAAAATGTGGTCGATTTTAAACGGAGATGGACCTCTCCTGTTCGAGCAATGTGACAGAAAACGTTAATGGAAGATTCTCCGAAAAAGCTTCAAGATATCAAGCATCACTAGAGATTTAAACTATTAAAATTTAATTCTTTTGTTTATTTTTGTAAAATAAATTCAATGAAATTGTTTTATTAACATTTAAAGTGTGTTAAGAATTTTTCCATCTCACTCCTTATATGAACAAAGTAAAAAATATATGAAAACCTTTTTTCCAATGTAAAGAAAAAGGGTCAAAACACATACACAACTTTGTAATTAAAAGCTTAGCTTTAGGTCAATATAAATACAGACTGTAATGTAAACATTATGAAGAAAAAATACAACACTGTTGTTGTTTATTTATCTTCTCTCTTTTTTTTTTGCGCTCCTCTAAAAGAAAGACACAAATAAAAACAAAATATTAAAGAAAACAATGAATTTTTGTGACATTTTGCAAAATAACAGAAGAAACAACAACAACAATACACCAGCAGTAACAGCAAAACATTATTAACAGCGGCAGCAGCAGCTAAATAAAACACACACACAAAAACACACACATACGCATATTAAAAGTGCAATGTAAAGAGGAGAATTTATAAAAATGTTTTGTTTATATTATTTTTTTTTAAAGTTTTTGTTTTGTTGTTATTATTATTATTATCATTGTTGTTGTTTATTTTAAACAATAATAAACCTTAATAATAACAACAACAATCACCAGTCTCACCTATTAAAAATGTTAATATTTTATTGTTTATTTAATAATTTAAGCGAAAGTGTTAAGTTGTTGTTTTTGTTTTTTTTTTTTTTTTTTAATTTCTTTTGAAGGTTTCCATCACTTGAATTTTTTTTTTGAGGTTAGAAATGTTAACAAAAAAAGTTATAAAAGAAAGAAAATAATATTAATTTTTATATTTTGTCATAATATTTAGCAGAACTAATTAAAGTATTTAAATTTAAATAAATAATTTAAAGTGGGGAGAAATCTATCAAAAAGTCATCGCATTTGTTACACAGCACAGTGGGGCAGAATCATTTATTTTTACGAAATAGAGGAATAACGCAAATGATATTTCTAAAGCTTTAAAAATAGAATGCATTTTTGAAAGAGCTTCCTTACATCTCCTGTAGCTAAGCAGCCGAGTTAGCTCAATGCTCAAACTATTTGCTACACTGATAAGGCTCAAAAAGTTCCTGACGGGAACGCTGCTAAAAATTTAAACACCAAAAACAGAGCACAGAAATTGAAGTCAAGTTTTCGAGATAAATTATTCTTGCTTCATAATGTTGTGGATGATGAAATCTGTGCTCGTGTTCTGGCCGGTTTTTTTGCAACTTCCTGGGCAAAAAGGGAATTTTAAAGAAAAGTTTAGGACCTAAAAGCAATCAAAATTTTTCAAAAAAGTTCTTGGAATGGCAAACCATATGAAGTTGAGGCAAAAGAAGTCAATTATGATAGTTCCTATGGTATCAAAAACACAGTAAAATTAGACTTTGTTGGGGACCATTTATTTGGTCCAGCTTTCTTTCCGGTATATTGGTATTTAAAGCTTATATAATTTTAAATTTCTTTCACATCTTTTTGATGTAAATCGATTGTAGCAACATTTAGAATGTTAAATTTAATTGAAAATTTCTGAGGACTATAACAAATACTAAGGCCAAATTTAATTTAGCTCTGTCATTTATTGTGGATGTGAGCGTGACAACAACAGACAGAAGTGCATAGCTAAATCGATTCAGATTTTGATTTGATGTATGAATATATACATACATTATGGGGTCTGAGATGATGATTCCTTATTAGCGTTACACACGGAATTATAAAGTTTATATACCACTTGTAGTGGTGGAGGGTATAAAAATCTAAAAATTTTATTTATAAGTTTTTTTATAAAGAAATTTATTTTTTCAAACCGATGAAGATCCTATGGAATCAGGATGGTTTAGAACGCCAGTAGAGCTCATCTGAAATTTTTGTATGTGATAATATGATTGCAAGTGAAACCCCCCCCCCCTTATATGATTTTATAAAATTAGAAATTTAATGTTAAAATGTGGAAACCTTGGACCTTCCCTAATATTCCCTTTAACCTAAAAAAAATTATAAATTATTTTTTAAAAAATTTTTGCTAAAATTTCTTGTTTTTTTTTTTTTTTTTTTTTTTTTTTTTTTTCAATAAAAATTAATGTTGGTAAAAGGAGAAAATTTTTATTTAATCATTGTGACCTCTTTCTCCATACCTTTCTTGAACGGTTTTTAACCGAAGCAAGAAAAAGTTGAAACTTTAAAGAGACGTGTTATTGGCGCTGCATCGATGAATTTTTATGCCGTAAAATGTAACAGAAAAAACCGTTATTGATTTATTTTTTCACTTAAAGAAAGAAAAAAAATCTATGAAAAATGTATTGAAGTGTAAAATTTTAATTACTATTTTTTTTCGTTGATTTAGTTTTTTTATAATTTTTTCTATTGTTAAATTTCAACAATAAAGAAAAAAAGTGGAAAGAAAAAATTTTTAAGAAAAAACTTTCTTTTCAAAAACTTTTCTTGAAGAAATCCAGTAAAAATGTTTTAGTCGGCAAAGTTATATATATATATATATATATATATATATATATATATATATATATATATATATATATATATATATATATATATATATATATATATATATATATATATATATATATATATATATATATATATATATATATATATATATATATACATTATGGGGGTCTGAGATGATGATTCCTTATTAGCGTTACACACGGAATGACAAAGTAAATATGCCACTTGTAGTGGTGGAGGTTAGAAAAATCTAAAGATTTTTTTTATAAGTTTTTCTTAAGAAATTTGTTTTCTGTTGAGTTTAAGTTTCAGATTCTTTTTTCTTTTATTTTATTTTATTTTCTTTATTTAATTTTTAATTCTTATGATTTATTTTAGTTTCAAGGTATAATTTTGTTTTTGTTTCTTTTTAATAATTATTTCTAATGAATAGAAAAATTAAAGAATAAAAGAATTTTTGTATTAAAGAAGAATAAAAATTTCATATTTAATTTCATATTATTATTTTTTTCATTTCTTCTTTGTATTAATTTTCTAAATCATTTAAAAAAATTTTAAATTGTTATTAAATATTTTTTTCAAGTTTTAAGAATTAAATCATGATTTTGAGAGGGAAGTTTAAGGAATTAAAGAGTTATTTCTTCTCACAAAGACACATTTCGATATTTTTAACATTCACATAAGAAGGAGGGGGGGGGGGGGTTGGACACAATAAGGTCAATGAAAGGACAGACATGACTTTAGCAAACAATAATCTATATCATCATCTTACCATCACCACCACCTCTTCGATAATATGCCACATGCAAGATCGTCTAAGTGAATTCGAAATCTCTTTATATTTATGCCTCCACCGTCTTTAAAGAATCGTATTCCGAAGCAGTAACACGACAACAAGTTTGTCGAAAGAAAATATATCCAAACTACTATCACCGACTATCGATGGAAGATTTATGGAACCTTCTTCTTCTATAATCTCTATTAGAAATTCTCTTGTCAATTATCGGGTGAAATTTTTTGAACTTTTAGAATTTCGAAAAAAGTTTAAATATTTTCAACAGAATCCAACTTGTTCCTACATAAACTTTGACAAGCCTTCAAAGCTCTGCCATCAAACTGTTTCTAATGTTATTAAACAGTAACGGGGAAACTTTCCCGTTGTTGGAAAACCTGGTTCAGGTAGAAGATCCACATGATGTTTTTAAAGCCAGAAAGTATTTTCTTTGGAGCTCCCAATACATCCGTTAGGAAAGTAACTCGGTGCTCGAACCGAGAACAGAAATTGGGGTCAAGATTTCCAAAAAAAAAAAAAAAAAATCTTGATTCATAATGGATAACGAAACGTATGTTCTGGCAGATTTTCTGCAATTTCCTGGTCAAAATTTTTATGATGCTGATGTTCGAGAGAATGTTGAAGAAAATTTAAGGACCCAAAAACAGTAAAAAATTTCCCAAAAAGTTCTGGGTATGACAAGCAATATGCAGATGCGACAAAAGAAGCCATTCATTTTTTACAAAGGGCTCTATAAATACCGAATTTTTTGGGTTTATAAGGTTGTTCAATAAACTAAATAACTGTCAAGTAGAATCAGAATGACTCCGTAAGACAATTGTGTGGTACCAAATGTATATTCGTCACAAAGTGGAAGTACTAGACCCATTCCATCTCTCTAAGGTATCTAAGAAGGTCATTCAATTTGATATGTGAAACCTCACAAAGGGAGTACAGCATATGTAGTTCCATTCATAAGGCTTTACAATGTGACCACTTATTTTTGGCCTCATTTGGCATCCTGTAACTACTTGTGGTACCTTAAGTGGTGGTACAAGAACAATAATGTTGTGTTGTATTTTGTACCAAGAGAGGCAAATCCTCCAAACTGCCCGGATCTAAGTCCAAAAAAAGAATTTTAGAGCACAAAAAAAGTGTCCAAACATGTGAAATATTTTTAACAAAGATGGACTCAGAACTTCTCGATGAAAATATAAGAATTTTATAAATAAATTTGTCCTTTCTGATTGAAATTGAAAAGAAGTCAAAATGACTTCTTTGGTAAACATAAAAAATTATGTATTCTTTTCTTCTGTTCCCTTTCCCTTGATTTTAGCATTTTATTGCTAAAACTTTTGCAAATTTTGTAATTTCGTTGTTAAATAATAAAACTAAAAATAAATTTGAATCTAAAATTAGCAGCTTTTTTAAGGAAAAATAAACTTCAAATTGAGTTTAAAGTTGTAAATTCTTATTTTATTTGTTTTCAGTCTTTTTATTTTTAGTTTATTTAAAAAGATCAAAAGTAATTGCGATTAATAGTAAAAGTAATTAAAATGCTAAAACAAGAAAACATAAATTTAGTAAAATTAAACATTTTTATTATTCCAAAACCCATTTGAAAATGTTATTTTCACTGTAAAAATATTAAGTTTTTTTTTTTAATTTTGCTTTTATAACCGAAAATAATTATTTATATATTTTTTTTCTTGTTAAAATTTTCCACATTTTATTAACAAAATTTTCTCTTTTTCTTCCTTTTCAGGTAAGTTTTATTGATGATTTTTTTCCATTATGATTAAAATCGAGTTTCCTCTCCTGCCAAATGGAACCACTAACAAGGGATATTTGTAAAATTTGGTAACCTTTTATATCCTTAATCAAAATAGATATGAAAAATAAATCGTACTTATTGTTATTATTTATGAAAATAAGCCGAAAAGTTTGTGGTACTTTTTTTTTTAAATTCGTCCCATTAAGAGGGAAGAAATTTGGTACTTTCGACAAATTTAGAACTTTTTTGTACGAAATGTATCTTATAAAAAATTAGTATACATGCAAATGAAATTTCAAACACATACAGATCATAAATAAGAATAAATATAAATTTGGTACTTTTTAGAAATTGAAGCTTTAGGGGGGTAAAAAATGGTAAACGGCTTAAAGCGGTAACCTCACACCTTTCCAAATCAAAATTAGATATGAATAACATTACATAGTTGAGGTTATTGTCCTAACAAATAAGCCATCTGATGTTTGGTACTTTTTGGGGGTACTTTTTCATAAATGGATTTTTTTATATACAAATCATATTAAAAGAATCATTTGTAGAAATGATCCAAACAGTTCAAAATTTTCTTCAAATTTTTTACAAAAAAGTATTAGTTTAATACACAAATTTGGTACCTTCCAAAAATAAACTTATGAAATTATTTTTGTACGACAATGTTTAGTACCCGTTATATACTTGTCAATAAGTTTATTTTTGGAAGCAGGACAACATTTCTTCAAATAGTACCAAATGGTACTCTAATTGAGAGAAAATATATTTGAGGATTTTAATGTAGAATTCAATTGTTTGGATGATATCAGCAATATGAACACATTTAAATATGCGGAACATTATGAAAATTCAAGTCAGAGGGTACTTTTCTAGGACAAAATAAATTTTGGTACTTTAGTACTTTTTTATTTTTTGTAATAAATAAGTGAAAATATATAACAAATATAATTGAAGGACATTTTATAGTACGTTTTGAAGTTATTTTTATCTATTAAAAATGATGCGATTTTATGGTAATTTCTGAATTTTTCCAATGGTACTTTCTAAATTCTTTGTGACAACATAAACACAAGATATATGAAATATATATGGATCCATATGGAAAAAATATGTTTGTTAAATTTATAGTACTTTTCTTGTGACACATGTACAAAGGGAATTTTATGGTATGAAAATTTGAGGGTATTAATTCGTACTTTTTGAAACTTTTTATGGTACTATTTATATTTTTCATAGTTAATAATCTAAGAATATGAAATTGAATAAAAATCTACAAACAGAGATTCTGTGGTACTTTTTGTGATTATTTGGTACTTTATGAAAATTCCCTTGGTACTTTTTAAATTCTTTAAAATAATTAGCATAAAAATATAAATCCAAATGGATCTTCTTCAGGCACTATTTAAATTTCTATAATAATTAACAAAAATAGTACCGGAGAAACGCGAAACAATTTTTTTCAAATTTATTGGTGAAAAAAACAAGGTTAACCATCCGTCATCAGAATTACCGTTACTACTAGATGCAGTATTTTTATTATAGGTCGAAGTAAATATTACATTCCTGCACTGTGCCATTAATCGCTTTTTTTGATCATGAATCCAAAATCCATCTTAACCAATAAGAGATTTCTTGCTATTGAATCTTGTTTATATTGGAGTGGTGTGTGTGATAATTTTAACTAATTTACTTATACGAATACTGTCACTTTTCCTACAGTCTTAAGTGCAAATTCAAAAGCTCTTCCTACATTAACAGCCTTTCCTCTCGATTTAAAACATTTTAATAACGTCTTATTTTTATTCCAAATGTTTTGATTGATTTCAAATCGAAGACAAAAAGACACAAATTTCAATGATTCAAATCGAATTTCCTTTCAATTCTTAAAAAGCGACTTGAAGTCGGTACGACGCAAGTCGGGGCTCTAGTGTACTTCTTTACATTTAGGTAAATCAAATTTAATTACATTTTTATTTTATTGCTATGTTTTGCCATTTTCCCTTTTTCTTAAAATTCGTCCTTTAAAGGACATTTTTTTTCTCCTTAATCTGATTAGTTCCCACCATTCAGTCATTTATTTATGTATTTAAAATCGCTTTAGCTTAATTCCTTGGGATATTCCTTTAGACGACACCTAATAAAACATTAGTTTTTCTTGTCTTATTAAAATCTAATTAACAAAAAAGAGAGAATGTAAAAGAAAAAGAAGAAGAAAAAAGACACTGCAAAATTAAAGTCAATTGAGAATGTGAAAAATGCAACAAAGACTAATTGCATTTGATAATTGAGATATTGGTTAATGATAATGATAACTCTATAAAAAAATCAAGATAAAAAAACGGACGGAGGAAAAAAACAAAACATGTAACAAACATTTTACAACAATTCAAACAGACGGACGGAAAGACAGACAGACAAAAAGACAGATAGACAATAATGCAACGACAACGAATTAAATAAGATAAAAAAATGGAAAATAGCTCAAGATTAATGTGAATAAAGAGAAAAAACGCAAATATGCCTACAAATTGTAAAATGCGTTAAACGGTACCCTACGCGATAGGATTAAAAGACTTCAAATTTGTAGTAGAGAATGAAATGAGTTCAAGTAAATAAGTTTGAAGGACCAAATCTTATTCACATAATCTAAAGTCCAGTTCGTAAGACCTAAATCCAGTTTGAATAATTGAATTAATAATCATTCTACAAACAAAAATTAGAAACAAACTTATTTAGTTGCGATTAAAATTTAATCAGGATAATGTGAGATGATACATAATGTCTTTTATCCATCGAACAAAGCAAAGCCACCGAATAGTAGATCCAATATGTCTTTTTTTTACAACTCTATAACTTTTGAACCGCCAAAGACACTTTAATAAAATTGGGCAGGAATATAGCAGAGGTGTTTTCGACTAGCAAACCTCTAGCTAGTCTGAACAGTAGCAGGTAGCTCTACCTATTTCATCATCTCGTGTATGTAGACCTTCTGAAAATTCACCAATTGTAGGGAATAAAGCTAAATTTGTCAAGAGGTGGGGGGGGGGACCTAGTTTAGGTGGGATTCTCAGCCAAGTTATAAACTTCCAACATCCTAATTTGTTAACGATGAAAACGTTAGAACATATAGATTCATAATTGTCAAAGAAAAGGTTTGTGACATCTCATTTGATGACAAAAATTGATGAAAAGCTGTAAGTTTCGAAAAATGATGAAATTTTGAACCTTTTTCGGAAACCCATCCAATAATGTACTTTTATAGTGCTTTCTGGCACATTGCGCTCGTACCGTTAGTTCATTTTCGTTTAAAATCTTTACTACACTTTTGTGAACACCATTTTTTGTGCTCTGCCAAATATCTCTGCACAGGCCTTAGACTCGGACAGTTTGGTTTATTTGGTTCTCTTGGTATGAAGTCATAAACATTTCTTGATGAAAAATTTCGGTACTTAGAGTCCGTTGTAACAAATAATTGGCTTCTTTGGACACAACTGCATATAACATGTCATACCCAAAAAAAGTTTGAACTATTCAAACGACCCAACAGCGCCATAAAATTTTTGTTCAAGAAGTTGCAAAAGATCTGCCAGAACATAACTTTCGTCATCTATAATTCGGCAAACATATTTTATTAGAACTCTAATTTCGGTTTTTGGCCTCTAATTATTTTAGGTGCGTTCCTGTAAGAAACATTTTGAGTCTTGTATGTTTTTTTAGCCCTGATTAGCAGGCAGCTTTCCCACCGAATGTGTGGTGAACACTTTTGAAAATGCTTTCTATTTTTTTGGCTTTAGAAACATCATGTGGATCATTCCTTCTCCCTGAGTCAAATTTTCTATCAACGAACAAGTTCTCCCGCTACTGTTACTGTTGCATTGGAAACAGTTTGACGGCAGACCTTCCAACGCTAGGCCAACTTTTTATTAGGATCAAGTTGAGTTTTATTGAAAATGTTTAATAATTTCTTGGACTCATTATTTTCAGATTAAGGAAATACATCTAATACCTGGTCTGCTGTACAAAGGTTAAACTCGGGTTAAAAGTATGTTCGGTCTCACTCTTTGTTTTTGTTAATTTTTAATATTTTTTCATATTCAGAACAGCCGCACAATTCAACCCCTTAACGAGATCAAAATGGGAAATATCGCTATATCAAAATTTAGGGCCTTTAATTATGGCCTATTAATGATTTTATAGTGTAATACTAAGTTTCGGTCTAAATACGCTGCAAAATCTTGAACCTAAATTAAAGCACTAATGATGCGTTTAGATTTTGTAAAAAAATTCTGGGAAAATTGTAGGGATCTTTCAAATCCTAATTGGATCCTCTTTCAGATAAATATCTCAGCTGGTATAACTTTAAGCTAAAACAGCTACCAATAAAATAATACATGCCACAAGGCATAACTACTACCACCACAGTAACGTAAAAAACAACAACAACAATAATTACAAAAAAAAATAAGTAAACGTAATGCATAATGTTACCATGACGTTTGCTAATAATGTGGCATGCCCCAAGGAGTCCTCAATAAAGTAGTAAAAGAAGTAATAACAACTAGAAGTTGTTGTTGTTGTAGCAATAGACTAGGCTGTTGCTGTGTAGCAGCTAATGTTTTATTAGACCGGCAGCAAAAATGCTAAAAGTAATGGAGAACAAAAAAAAACGTAGCAACGGTGTTAGCAAAAGATTGCAACGAACGCAGACACAACAACAGTAGTTGATACACAATGGAACACACCACAGCGGGAGAGAGAGAGACGCTTGAGCGGGTGTTTTTTTTTTAATGTGAAAATGGAAAAAAAAGCAAACGACAAGAAACCAAAATAAATCGAAATAAAACTAATTACTTATTACAACAACTGACTGTGTGGATAATTACTATATATTTTTTTGTTGTTGTTGGTTGTTGGTTTGTGTTGTGCTTTTTTTCTTGATGGCTGCTGTTAACAACAGCAACAACAAACAAAAAAAAAACATCTTTCAATTGTGAAAATGATTTTAATTTGATTTTTTTTCTATTGGAGTTTTGTTTTTGTCAGCGTAACTGCTATTTTGGTTGCTGTGTTGTTTTTGTTGTTGTTGCACTCTTTGACAACTCGGAAATGTTATTTGTTGCATTTGATTGAGCACCCAACACTAACGGCCAATAACATATGCAACAACAGCAAAAACTCATTCAACCAATAACACTTTTTATGCGAACAACAACTACAACAACAACAACTCAAATAAGAAAAATAAAAATAATTGTAATTTGAAGACAACAGCAATGACCATGTTGGTTGTTGACTGTTGTTGTTGTTGTTGCTTGTTGTAAAATTGTAGTAATATGAATGTTGATGTTGTTGGTTTTTATTGCTGCCAGTTTTAAGAGTTTGCAAAAATTCATGTTGCGCTTTTTTTTTTTTTTTCTATTTAATTTTTTCTTGAAGCGAATAAATATTCGAATAAACAGTTTTGAAAAGGAGTTGATTTTTTTTCAATAAAAAGAATTTGGAATTATTGATCTGAAATTTATTAAAAATCCATAATTTAGGTCTTTTTAAGTTCTTAAGATTACAACTGATTAAATCGCAATAAATAACGTTAAAACTCACGATTAATCGAAATTTAAACTACTTTTCAAGTTCAAGTTTAAACAAAATTTCTTTAACTAAAGTTTAAAGCAAGTTTTTTTGAGAGCACAAGTTTAAATAAATTTCTTTAAACTTGAGTTTAATAATGTTTTTAAACTGTAGTTTAAATTAATTCCATAATGATAATTTAGGCCTAATTTAAGAGTCTTTTTACTAAGGATGAAATATAATTTTGGTCGTCTAAGTTAAAATCCATAAACATAAGTTTAACTACATTAACTATACCTTCAACACGGGGTTCATCAATTTCCTTTTAACTCTGGTTTAAATAAGTCTGTTTTAAATATATGATATAACCACACTTTAAACTTAAGTTAAATCAATTCTCATAGAACATCCGCACAATTAACTCAGGGTTAATTTAAATGGTTTTTACTTAAGTTTAAATAATCTTTTTTAGATATAAATTTAATTTAAACTTAAGTTTAGGCTAAATTTTTGAACTCAAGTTTAAATAAATTGTGTTAAACTTAAGATTAAATATATTTTTTAACTAAAGTTTTAAATTTAAGCTAAAGTTCAGGTAATTTTGAATAAACTGAAATTTAAATAAAACTTAATTTAAACTCTGGTTTAACTTAATTTCTTCAAATTGTAGTTTAAATAAATTTTTGTAGTAATTTTTATAAACTTCAGTTTGAGACTAAATTTATTTAAATTTAAAAAGAAGACCTCAACTTCAGTTTAAAATAGTTATTGAAAACTTAAATTTATGATTAAATTAACTTAAACTTGAGTTCGAAAAATTTTACTTTACCTTAAAGAAATTTATTTAAATTTGAGTTTAAACCTTAGTTAAAAGAAGTTTAAGTAAACTTAAGTTTAAAGCAATTTATTTATCAACACTTTAAAGAAAGTTATTTAAACTTGAGTCCAAAATTCTTAAACGTAAGTTTAGCCCTAAACTAGGTTTATATTAATTTAGTTAAAGGAGTTTAATGACATTTAATTAAACTCCAGTTAAAAGAATTTTATCAAATAAATTACCTTTAATAAGGTCTAACTAAATTTACTTAAACTTGTGTTAACAAAACTTTAATATGAAGGAAATTTATTTAAAAATCAGTTAAAATAATTTTAGATTATTTAAAGATTTAATTAAAGAAATCTATTGAGTTTAAGAAAAAAATACCTAAACTTTAGCTAAAAGACTTTGATTTAAACTTAGTTATAACAGTTAAATAATTTCACTTACTAAACTTCATTTAAACTTAACTTATGTTATCTGAGTTAAAACCACAGTTTACTTAAACTTCAATGTTTAGTTTTATATCATTACACTTCAAAGAAATTTACTTAAACTCAGCTTTAGAATATATTTTATGTAGTTTAAACTTATTTACATTTCAGAAAATTATTGTTTAACTCAGTTTATTAAAATTATGTTAATTTACGGTTTAAAGAGATTTACATTAACTGAAGTTTAAAGAAATTTCGTTAATTTTTCGTTTATGAAACCTGAGTTTATATTAAAAGGAAATTTACTTAAAATTGAGTTTAAAAAATTTAGCATAAACTGCAGATTATATAAACTTGAATTTAAACAAGTTTACTTAAACTATAGATTAAATATTTTTTTAAATTTCAGTTAAACTTTTAATTTAATTTAACTTTTTTAATAACAGTTTTTACATAAACTTAAGTTTATTAAAATTTATTTTAACTTGAGTTAAAAATCGTAGTTGAACTTGAGTTTAACTAATTGTGCCTAAACTTTATAATTTTATTATTACTTTGCTTTAAGGGAATTTTCACGTTCAAAATGATCTCAGCATGAGTTCAACGATATTTTTTAACTCAAGTGCAAAGAGTTTTAATTAAACTCAAGTTTATATAATCTTTAAATTTTAAATAAAGCTTAAGTTAGGTTTTAATTTTTAAATTTAGTTTAACTAAATTTATTTAAGTCTTGTTTAAGCTTAAACTTAAGTTTTTAAAAAATTTCTTTAAACCATTTTTTTTAACTCCAGTTTAACTTACTTTCTTTATACCGTTTTATAAGTAAATTTCTTTAAACTTTAGTTAAACTTCTTTTAACTAAAGTTTAAATTCAAATTAAAAAAAAATATTTTAAAGATTAAGTTGAAGTGAATTTCTCTAAACTCAAGTTTAATTAGTCCTTAAAAAAGAAAGAACTACACTCAGATATATCCAGATGCCGATCAGTTCATAATATATAACATTTTTTATTAAACAAAAGTTTTTATTCCTTTAAACTCTTCCTTCATTCAATTGAAATTCATTCAAAAAAAAAATCGCTGTTGTTGATTTTGAAAACTTATTTGTTGTTGATCCCCCAAACTGCTGTTTAATGCGTTGGTTGCTGCTAAATCGAATAAAATAAAAAAAGACTTAAAGTCCATAGTTTAACCCCCCCCCCCCCTCCCCCCCCCTCCTCTGAAAAAAAAAAAACTACTAAGAAAAATATCAACAACTACTGACAGCAGTAGCGATTTTCATAGAAACAAAAAAGGTGTTGCTTGACAACTTGACACCCAAAGTGGTAGAGAAGAGCATGATGGTGGCGTTAGAGAGTTTGCCAATTCAAGTTGAAGCTTGAGATGTTGTTAACATAATGCTGCAATGTCCATAATTGTCATGCCACCACCAGCGTACATTTTTTGTTTTTTGTCCAAGATGTTGTACAACAATTTCAATTTTATTGTTTGTGTAAATAATGTTCGTTCAATGAACATTTTTTTTCGTCATTAATAAAAACAACAACAACAACAACAAAAACAGCAACATTAAATTGGCGGTAAAAACTAAAACTTTTTCTAGTAATTTCTACATGTTTATTTTTTCTGTTTTCAAGTTAATAAAGTTTTTACCGTGTAGCACTCACTCAGTCACTCACTTAACTTCACTCACTGGATTCCGACATTCGTTCATTCATTTATTCACTTGAAATAGTTTTTCATTCATTCATAGTTTTCTGTTATACCCTCCACCACACCACTAGTGGTAATGAGGGTATAATAATTTTGTAATTTTGTGCGTAACGCCTAGAAAGAAGCATATCAGATTTCATATGTTCAAAATCTGAGCCGATTTAGTTTTGTCAGTATGTCTGTTGTTGACACACTCACATTTAAAATAATTGACAGAGATCAATGAAATTTGGCCTGAGTATTTGTTATAGAACCTGAGAAGTTTTCTATTTAAATTCAGCAAAATTGGTTCGGTATGTTAGAAGATATAGACCGATATCTGAGGCAATATTTAAACAAAAAAAAAAAAAAACTTTCATAAAATTGTCAATTATTAATCGAGAAATTAAAATGAAATTTTGCTATAACATTATGTTGTATGTACTTCATTATCATTCTAAAACTTATCAAAATCGGTTCAGTAGAATAGAAAGTTATAGCCAAAAATATAACTTATTTTATAACTCATTAAATGTTCCTGTGTTATATTTATTGAAGAGCTGTTATATATTGTATGTAAGTTTGGGAGTTTGTATGTAGGAAATATAATGTATTTACTTCACACGCAATTGTGGTGGAGGGTAGGACTATGCCGAATAAAGCATTCTTACTTGTTATTATTCCCTACACTACTGAAGACTTAATACCCCAGAAATTTGTAACATGCAGAAAAAGTGATGTCACACCCACCTTTAACTATACCGTTCGACTAAGTATCACTTTCTGAGTCGATTTAACGATGTCCGTCCGTCTGGCTGTCCAAAAAACATTGTGAACAGTCTACAGGTCGCATTTTTTTAAATATCTCAATGAAATTTGAAACATATTATTATTTTGGCCTAAGGACGAAACCTATTGGAATTGGCCATGTTCGGTCCAATATTTCAGGTACCTCCCATACAAATGTTCTTCCCGAAATAGGGTTTTAAGGTCATAAAGGTGCTAAATACAAAGCGATTTAAATAAAATTTGGCACAAGAAAGTCTTATAATATTTTAAAACAATTTGCCAAAATGTACGAGGATCGTTCTATTATTTGTCATAGGTCCCATGCAAACCCCCTTCCAGAAATCACTTTTAAGGGCACAAATCTCACATATACGTTGGTATTGACATAATAATTGGACAAATTAAGATAAAAAAAAATCAATTTGCAAAATTATACGATGGTCGGTTCATAATTGTTTAATATCTTGTAGACCCCAGGAAAAATTCATTTTCAAACGCATAAACTTGACATAAATCTAAGTGTCACAATAACACACTTAAGAAATAATAATCGAATTATACGAGGGTCGTTTATTAATTTTTCACTACTACCATTTCTAAACGACTACGTGGTGTAGGGTATTAAATAGTCGAGCTTGACTGATTGTACATTCTTACTGGTTATGTTGATTTTATGTCTAAATGACGACAACAACAACAACAACAACAAAAAGTTAATAATTTTATTAACATTAAAAGTCTCTATAAAAAATTTATTCCATTTTTCATTTTATGACAAATTTCTTGTCCACTTTTTTAGTGTTTTTTTTCTTATGTTGTTGTTGCTGTTGGCTGTTGTTGGTGACATTATTGTTTGTTTTATGGTGGCGGTTAAACATTGTTTTTCTTTCGAGTGTAATCGAAGAAGGTTTTTAAGTAATCAATTATTAGAGAAATGTAGTTTAGACTGGGTTTTGTTAAACTTGAAATAAACTTTTTTTAACTGAAGTTTAAATTTCTTTAAGAAATCTTTTCTCATTTTATTTACATATCAATTTATTCAATTAAGTTTAAACGTAACTTCAAGTCAAGTTTTTTTTTAACTGAAGTTTAACGTATTTGATTTTCTTTTAACTCAATTTTATTTAATAGTTTTGAACTAGAGTTTAAATAAATTTAGTTAAAAGGAAGTTTATACAAATTTTAAACATATTTTGAGATTTATTAATTAACAAACTATTAGAGAAATGTAGTTTAAACTAGGTTTTGTTAAACTTGAAATAAACGAGGTTTAGGTACCTTAATTCTAAACTTTTAATTTTTGCTAAAATTATTACCAATCAATGTTAAATAAAACTTTATTTAAACTAGGTTTACTAAACTAAGTTTAAACTTAAGTTTAATTATTATTATTTTAAACTGAAGATTAAGTTTCTTTAAGAGATTTTAAGCGAAGTTTGTTTACAATTCAAATAATTAATCTAAGTTTAAATCTAACTTCAAGGCAAGTTTCACTGAAGATTTTTTTAACTGAAGTTTAACTTGATGACTTTTGACTTACTTTTATTTCATATTTTTAAATTAGAGTTTGAAATAAATTTCGTTTAACGGAAATTTACACATTTTTTGTTTTGAGAGCAATCGAGACTTTTTCTGTAATAAACTAGGTTTTATTAAACTCGAGATAAACTATGTTTAAGTGAACATGCACAATTAACTTTCAAACTATAAATAAATTTAATAATTTTTTTTCTATTTGGTTTAACTAAACTTTTAAACTTTAAATAATTAAACTTAGATTAAATTTTATTTCAAGAAAAATTTTTTAAGATTTTTCAACTGAAGTTTAAACGATTTTTTTTTTTTTTTTTTTTTTTTTTTTTTTTTTGAACACAAGTGTAAGATGATTTTTTTGATTGAATTTAAGTTTATTAATTTCAAATTGAAAAAAAAAACTTTAGCAGAAGTTTAAACTGAATTTTAAATAAAGTTTAAATTGAAATGATTGCAAATAATTTTAACCGTAAGTTTTACTAATTTCCTTTAAATTCAAGCCCAAGTAAATTTCTTTGAATGAAAGTTTAAAAACGTGCTAATTGAATTTCAAGTAATTTTCTTAAATTAAACTCAAGTTTAAAGTTTAAAAAGAAATTAAAAAATATTTTAAGCTGAAGTTGAAGACAATTTTTCTTTACCACAAGTTTAAGTAAATTTTTAACATTAATTTCTTTGACAAATCAGGTTCAAACACAAATATTAAACTTTTTAATTTCAAGTTTAACTAAATTTATTTAACTAAAGTTTAATTTCTTCAAACAAAGTTTAGAAAAAATTAAATTTTAGAAAAAAAATTTTAAACCCAATCAAATTTTTTTAAATAAATTTCAATCTAATCTTTTTAGTTAAACGAAGTTTAAACTATAGTTAAACTTTTTAAATCCAAGTTTAATAAAACTAAGTTTAGAGTGTAAAAAATCTGGTTAAAGTTTATGTCTTTGTTAAATAAAGTTTAAACTGTAGTTTAAGTAAAACTGAGGTTTCAATATATTTAACTAAAGTTTAGCAAATTTCTTTAAACTCAACTTCATTTAAAAAAACCTTAAATCTTTACAAAAATCTCTTTCCCACCAGCCCTCGTTTTCATATGTGTTACCCATTTGTTGCCATAACAAGCGCCGCCTAATAAATAATTCATATTAAATTGTTGTTTTTTTTTTAATAAATTTATTGCATTTTGTCTCTATTACGTTTTTTTATTATCATTTAATGTTTAAAATACTTTTTTTCCACTTTAATCTCCAGTTTAAATTGCCAAAAATAAAAAACTCGATTTTGAATTCAATTAATTGATTCGATTTACAGATGTAAATTTATAATTTAAAAGACATAAACTCAACTCGTCGTAATTAACATTATTGTTTGTTAAGTTGGTTGTTTATCTCTCCTTTTTTTCCTCTCATTAATTTCTAATTTTAATTGTTAACAACGATAATTACAAACGGAAACGATCGATTTTACAAAATTTCAATTAAAAGTTTTTTATGTTTTCTGATCATCAACCGATCAAATCAATTGATCGAATTGTGTGTGTGAAGAGTGTGAGATCTCATTGAATTTGACGTGAAGAATTAAATAGAGCGAGTGAAGTGATTAAATATGAAAGTGACTGAATTGAAAAAAAGGTGTCTAATTAATTGTAAATGAAAATTTGTTATTTCAAAGATTTGAAGTTTATTAAATTTAAACATAAAGAAACTTAAACTTGAGTTTAAAATAAAACTTTGTTTAATCTGGAGTTTAAAAAAAATTTTCTTAAGATTTTGTTGTAAATCTAAATAATAAAATAATCACCAATTAAGGTTTAATTATTTAAACTTGAGTTTAATGAAGAAACTTAATTCTGAATCTTTAGTTTAAAAAGAATTAATTGTTAAATTAAACTAGGTTTAATTTAATAACTTTATTAAACTGTTTAACCACAGACTCAAGACTTTGAACAAATTTTCATTGTCAATCGCATAAAGTCATGACAAATAATAATTTTTAACATTAAAACTCTGTGATTTCATAAAAGTCATATAAATTTATTATTGAAAAATGATTCCCAGACATTCAATTTCCATTCAGTTAATCTCCTCCTCCTTCTCCTCCCCCCTGCCTCCAACTCTTCATTATGTTTGTAATTGAAAAATTACAATTATTTTGCAATCAAAGAAAAAAATTATTATTGAAGTTTAAATGGAAATTGTTTTATAAAAAAAAAAAAAACAAAAAATAACAATAACAAATATTGAGTTAAAAACTCATAGAGTTTTCAATCATTTTCATTTCTTTATTTTTCTCAAATTTGACGAAAAGAAAGTCATAAACAAATAAATTTTCCATCATAAATAATCATAATCTCGATAATAATGACCACAATTTAAACACAATTATGTGGTTAACGAAAAAAACAAACAAAAACAACATTCAAATAAAAAATGAGAATGCTAACCGAATATTCAATACCCTCCATCACAAATGCGGTTGAAGTGAATACGTTATGTTCGTTTAAACACACTCACTTATAAACTCCCAAACGTATACGACATATAAATTTTTACTTAAATATGACACAGGAACACTAAATGAGTCATACAGTTAATTATATATTTGGCTATAACTTTTTATTCTACTGAACCGATTTTGAAATGTTTTGAAATGAGTATGAAGTACATACAACATTATGTTATGGCAAAATTTCAGTCTAATTTGTCAATTTATATATATTTTTTTTTTTTAACTTAGAGGTGGCCTCAGATATCGTTCGTTATTCTTTAATATACTAAAGCGATTTTGCTGGTTTTAAATAGGAAACTTCTTAGGTCTATAACAAATATTCAGACCAAACTTCCATTGAACTCTGTCAATTATTGTGGTTATGAGGGTGGCAGAACTAAAGAGGCAGATGGAAATAACTAAATCGACACAGATTTTGATTTTATGTGGAATATATATACATTATGTGGTTCGAAATGATTCCTTCTTAGTGTTACACATGGAATGACAAACCCTCTTCACCACTTATAGTGATGGAGGCTATAAAAAATTACAAACTTTTCAAACAAAAATCACAAAT
>PYHX02000467.1:14993191-15005972 GCA_004302925.2 Cochliomyia hominivorax
TTTATTTGTTTATCATAAAATTAAAAATCAATAAATTTATTTTTTTATTTAAGTAAATAAATTCAATTTTATTTATTGGATGTTCATGTATAAAAAATATTATAATTTTAATATTTAAAAAAATCATATTAATTCTTAATTATTTCTCTAAATTTTCTTTATAAAAATCCAAAAATTTTTTCTTTACTTAAATTTTGATCTCTAAAAATTTTATTAAATTTTTATTATTTTTCGATATAAAATAATGTACTGGATATCGGTCTTGAACAAATTCCAAATCCACATAATTTAATAGAACATTAAATTTGGCCACTTCCACATTAAGATCCTTAACTTCCTCTGCAATTGTTTCCAATAACTTAAAAAGTTCATCACAATTTTCATCTTCTGTAGAGTAAAATGTTATGAAAATGTGTTTTTTTGATTTCTTAAGAAATATATTGAAATGATTTGCAGTCCAAACTTTAACCGGTTGATTCATATATTTCCTAGAATAAACTTCGGAATAATATAAACGGCGGCATTGTAGATCCACGGTAAAATGAAATAGTTTTGCTAAGTTATCGAAATTTTCCAAAGCATATGAATGTTGCTGGAAATCGATGGCAAATATTTTGGGTTTTCCTTGTGAGGAAACACGCAATTCTTGGGGATTCCATTTTGAGTTAATAATATCGATATCTTTAAAATCGGCTATATAGAAGTTATATGTATAAGATCTTTCAGCCACTTGATAAATTTGATCTAACCATTGAATATGTTGTTGCAGACATTTCATTTGGGGAAATCCATATAGATTAATAAATTATAGTAACATCTTTTAGAATTTTCCAAAGCTTTACCGATCTAGAATTTTGAATTTATTATCAAAATTTTCTTGTAAAAATCGGGGCAATTCATTATGATAATCGATTTCAAAATCATATGAAACTTGTACCGTTTTCTTTAACATTCTGTCTTTCAATTCACGTTGCTTAAGTTTTAAAAATTCCGGATCTGTAAGAACTTTCAATAAAATTCTTTTACGATATCTTCTTCACGAGAATCCTGATAAAAAATAAATTATTTTTAATCATATGGGGAATAAACAATATAGTGGGATAACAATTAACGCTGTATTCAAAAGGTATGTAATTTTCTCTGCCTTCCATATAAACAATATCCAAATTATAGTCCTTTAGGCTAAAGCCAAATTTTCATAGTTGGGTTCATGACTTTGGTAACGTTCCAAATTTGCAATTAAAAATATATTTTGGAGGATTTCAAAATCAGTTCTTCATAATTATCATGAACACAAATTTTTATCAAATTTCTATCATTATTTTCTGGTATTGGGAGGGAGGGAAATAGTTTGCCATTTAAGAGATTTCACACAATTCCCATATACTGTCCAGATTCCGATAACAATTGAAATTATTATATATTCTTTTCTTTCATCGATGGCAAAAGTATGTGGTGTTTCATCCTCTGGTCTCACTATACGGCAAAAGTGATTAAAAGAATTTATACCCGGATATATAACATCAATATCACCAGATCAGCAGCTATAAAATCAATTCGATCACTATATTTTAAAGCGATTTCATAGAAACCATCTAACCATTTGGTGTGATAGGCACATCTTTCATTAAATGATTGAAAATATTATAATCGGACGTTGTATTTGATGAAATGTTTCACGATTCAATATTTGGATTTTATTGTCACAATTTTCTTGCACATATTTTTCGAAATCTATATGTGGTTTTGGTGTATAACGTAATATGGGTTGAGGTTTAAAATCGACTTTAAATGGATTTTCATATTTTTCACTATCCGGCTCATCTTCAATATCAATTTCTTTAAATGCATGAGTTATATCTTCGAAATTTTCACTCTCCATAATTTCACTATTCACGTTGCACTAACTAATCTATAGTTTGAATGTGTTTAAGGTTGCAAGTTTTAGGGTTTTTATATACAAACAAATTCTAAAGCAAAAAAGCGCTTTTCAGCACGCAATTCTAATATTATGAATTCAGTTACACTGTAAAAAATTTCAATTTTCTTTAATTTTACGAAATTTTCACAACAGTTTAAGAAATACAGAAAAAAGAGTGTCGGTTGAAATCGAAAGTAATTGCATACTAAAATTACTACATATTTTCATTAAAACTCAACTTAGTCCTGCACATCTTTATATTCTGGACCAAATCAAAATGTTTCCAATGTTGTTGAAAAGTACCAGGAGAACTTGTTCGTTAAAAGAAAACCTGTCGAAAACGCTAATAATTTAGAGTTCAAAAACAGAGCACAACAATTGAAGTCAACTTTTCTAAACAAATATTCTTGCAGTATAATGGATAAAGAAACGTATGTTCTGGCAGATTTCGCGCAATTTTCTTGTCAAAATTTTAAGTTGTTGATGCTTGAGGGGAATGTTGAAGAAACTTTTAGAACCCAAAAGCAATCAAAATTAAGTAATTAAGTTCTTTGTATGTCGAGCAATATCTAGTTGCGGCTAAAGAAGCCAATCATTTGTTGCCACGGGCTCCATAATAACGGAAATTTACATCAAAGAATGTTTGCAAAAAAGGCTGCTTCCATTTCTAAGGCATCATAATGAGTCCATTTATTTTTGATCTAATTTGATATGTCTACCAAGAGAGGCAAATCCTTCAATTTGCCCGGAACTAAGAATAATTGAGAGATATTGGGCCCTTAATAAAAGAGAATTGAAGAGCAAAATAGATCAGTCCGACTGATTATTACCTTTTTAAATTATTATAAAATTAAAAAATCAATAAAAATTTTTAACTAATTCAATTTTATTAATGCTAAAGTATGAAAACATATTTTAGTTCTTATTATTAAAAAATAATCTTAATTATTTATTATCCAAATTTCCTCTTATAAAATCCAATATTTTTTCTTTACTTAAATTTTGATCTCTAAAAATTTTATTAAATTTTTTATTATTTTTCGATATAAAATAATGTACCGGATATCGGTCTTGAGCAAATTCCAAATCCACATAATTTAATAGAACATTAAATTTGGCCACTTCCACATTAAGATCCTTAACTTCCTCCGCAATTGTTTCCAATAACTTAAAAAGTTCATCACAATTTTCATCTTCTGTAGAGTAAAATGTTATGAAAATGTGTTTTTTCGATTTCTTAAGAAATATATTGAAATAATTCGCAGTCCAAACTTTAACCGATTGATTCATATATTCCCTAGAATAAACTTCGGAATAATATAAACGGCGGCATTGTAGATCCACGGTAAAATGAAATAGTTTGGCTAAATTATCGAAATTTTCCAAAGCATATGAATGTTGCTGGGAATCGATGGCAAATATTTTGGGTTTTCCTTGTGAGGAAACACGCAATTCTTGGGGATTCCATTTTGAGTTAATAATATCGATATCTTTAAAATCGGCTATATAGAAGTTATATGTATAAGATCTTTCAGCCACTTGATAAATTTGATCTAACCATTGAATATGTTGTTGAAGACATTTCATTTTGGGAAAGTCCATATAGATTATAATATTATAGTAACATCTTTTAGAATTTTCCAAAGCTTTACGATCTAGAATTTTGAATTTATTATCAAAATTTTCTTGTAAAAATCGGGGCAATTCATTATGATAATCCATTTCAAAATCATATGAAACTTGTACCGTTTTCTTTAACATTCTTTCTTTCAATTCACGTTGCTTAAGTTTTAAAAATTCCGGATCTGTAAGGACTTTCAATAAAAATTCTTTTACGGTATCTTCTTCCTGAGAATCCTGATAAAAAATGAAATTATTTTATCATTATGGGGAATAAACAATATAGTGGGATAACAATTAACGCTGTATTCAAAAGGTATGTAATTTTTCTCTGCCTCCATATAAACAATATCCAAATTATAGTCCTTTAAGGCTAAAGCCAAATTTTCATAGTTGGGTTCATGACTTTGGTAACGTTCCAAATTTGCAATTAAAAATATATTTTTGGAGGATTTCAAAATCAGTTCTTCATAATTATCATGAACACAAATTTTTATCAAATTTCTATCATTATTTTCTGGTATTGGGAGGGAGGGAAATAGTTTGCCATTTAAGAGATTTTCACACAATTCCCAGATACTGTCCAGATTCCGATAACAATTGAAATTATTATTTATTCTTTTTCTTTCATCGATGGCAAAAGTATGTGGTGTTTCATCCTCTGGTCTCACTATACGGCAAAAATGATTAAAAGAATTTATACCCGGATATATAACATCAATATCCACCAGATCAGCAGCTATAAAATCAATTCGATCACTATATTTTAAAGCGATTTTATAGAAACCATCTAACCATTTGGTGTGATAGGCACATCTTTCATTAAAATGATTGAAAAATATTATAATCGGACGTTGTATTTGACGAAATGTTTCACGATTCAATATTTGGATTTTATTGCCACAATTTTCTCGCACATACTTTTCAAAATCTAAATGCGGTTTTGGTATATAACGTAATATGGGTTGAGGTTTAAAATCGACTTTAAATGGATTTTCATATTTTTCACTATCCGGCTCATCTTCTATGTCTATATTTGCAAATGCATGAGTTATATCTTCGAAATTTTCACTCTCCATAATTTCACTATTCACGTTGCACTAACTAATCTATAGTTTGAATGTGTTTAAGGTTGCAAGTTTTAGTGTTTTTATAGACAAACAAATTCTAAAGCAAAAAAACGCTTTTCGGCACGAAATTCTAATATTATGAAATTTAGGTACACTGTAAAAAAAGATGTTCTTTAATTACAAAGTATTTTTTAACAGTAAAAAAGTAAGAGTGTAATAGTCAGTCGATTACATAACACGCCATATAGCTCAGGCATGAGAAATTTTGGATCGGACTTCGCAGATTTTAATTCCATGTTTTTTTGTGATCGCATTATTCTTATTATCACGTGAGAATGGTATTCTCGACTATGTCGAATATCTAATATCCTTCAAACGATCTATTTTAAAATGAAGGGGGATACCGGTTCCCCGTGTTCATTCCAAAATTTGGTTAATCTTAAATATTTTGTTATAAAACTCTTTCTAACTTTAAAACTTCAGGAAAAAGCACAACAAAAATATTCTTATATTCGATATAGAAAATTTCGCTTTTCAATTTTAGAAGTTTGTCTTAGATATCGGTCAATAACTTTGTTCTACCGGATCGATTTTGATGGTTTTAAATAAGAAACTATACAGGCGACTATACAATTACGGAGTCGACAGCAGCACTCTTCATCACCTGGACTAAAGAGGTAAATCCAAATTAGGCATCATTGTTGATGGAATACAAACTCCGAGTGTTAACCATCCGAAGAACTTATGGATAATATTTGTTAGCCCTTTTACCTCTTCCGCTCATGTCACAGTAATCACTCGAAATAGGAGACAAAATTTTACCGGTTAAGGAACATAATGAAATGCTTTGTAAATAGTTCCTTCTTGCATGTCAATTGTGCAAAACACAGTTGGAGTTCTCCTAAGGCATGTTAAGAAAGATCTTCGAATATATGAACAGAGCAAAATCCTTTTGATTGGGAATGTTATATAACAGTTTTGAACTACATCCGCAAAAACGAAACAAATTCCTCGGTCGTCGTAGTATGAGCAGATTCTGCTGACGTTTACAAGATTAGTTCTAGCACAATTGTGATTTGGATGGAGCAATAGCCTGAATGCCTACTGACCTCTCATTGAGCGTGTCGTTCCTAATATTTGTTAAGCATGTGACCAAAAACCACATTATACACAAAATTTATTTAACTTTATTGAGGCGTGAGCATGTTTCCAGCAGACATACATAGAGACACAACTAAATCTAATCAGATTTTACTTTGGTTAAAGGACATATAGTTTATGAAATTCGATATCGTAATAAATATTCTTTAGAAAAATCGCTTCTTTTATTTCACTTTAAAAATATTTTATTAATTTTCTTTAACATTCTTTTTAATAAATTCCATTATTTTCTCTTTATCTAAATTTGTATCCACATATAATATTTTATCCATTTTATTATTTTTGGATATAAAATAATGTACCGGATAGCTATCATGAATATATTCCAAATCCAAATAATTATATTTTATATCATATTTTACTATTTCAATATTTTTAGCTGTAAACTCGTCTTCAATTACATCCAATAATTCTGAAAGTTGTTCAAAATTCTCATCGTCTGAGGAATAGAACGTTAAAAAAATATGTTTGTGAACTGAAGACTGGAAAGTATTAATATTATCAGCTGTCCAATTAGTATGTCCCGCATAAGCTTCTGAATAATAAAATTGTTGATTTTGAAGACTTGAGTGAAGAAGGGTCTCTAAAATTCTTCAACTCATACGAGTGTTTTAGTGAATCGAAAGCATAAATTTTAGGTTGTTGTTGAGCTGTTTTTCGAAGATCTTCCGATAGCCATTTAGTATTTATAATATTTATATCCTTAAAATCGGCTATGAAATATTGAAAGAAATCATCTAATTCTATAACTTGATAAAGTTTATTGAACCATTCAATATGATGGTAATAGCAGTTCATATCTGGGAAATCCATAAATATGATTATAATATGATATTTAGATTTCCTAATCAAGTCACGATCGAAAATTTTAAATTTATTTGAGAAATTCTGTTCGAAAAACTCGGCCAGATGTTGGAAATCCATAACAAAGTTGTAAGGAACTTGTATGAATTTCGTTTTCATTTGTTGCTGTTGTTGTGTTAGCAAGAATTCTGGTTGTTCGAGAATTTGTTGTAGGAAATTCCTTAAATCGTTTTCTTTATTCGGTCCTCTATAATAGACAAAATTGGTTTTATCATTATGGGGTATAAATATTATAGCTGGATAACTGGTGATCTCATAGATAATGGGTACATAATTCTTGTCTGCTTCCATATAAACAATATCCAGACTATAGTTTTTAAAACTCAAGGCCAGATTTTTTAAATTAAAATCCTTTATCGCTTCCCTTCTTCTCTCTAAATTAATGATGAATAATATATTCTTTTCAGATTCTGACACTAATTTTTCATAATTAAGTTCCACACATAATTTAATCAAATTCGTATGATTATTCTCTGGCTCCAGCTGGCAGGGAAATAATAGTCCATTTAATAATTTTTCACAAATCTCGTTTAAATTATCCAATTTTTTGATTTGATATATTCTCTTCCTTTCGTCTATGGCATATATTTTAGAAGATTCTTGTTCAGGAGTTACAAGTCGGCAAAAATAATTAAAAGGATTTCTTCCCGAAAATATAACATCTATGTCACTTATATCTGCTGCTATGAACTCTATATGTTCATCATATTTTAAGGCCAAATCATAGATTTCTCTTAGTTTCTTATGATGATAAACACATTTCTCCCGATAATGATTGAATGTTATACAAATTGGTTGTTTAATTTGATGAAATGTTTCACGATTCAAAATTTGTATTTTATTGTCGCAGTTTTCTTTGAGGTATAATTCAAAATCCATAAATGGTGCAGGTTTATATTTAGGAGTGGGTTTGGTTTTATAATCCATATTGGGAATTTGATCTTGTTCAGTTTTACTTTTCGTAGTTCATCGTTAGAGATCTTATCGCACACTAAGTGATATTGAAATATTTATATATAAAGTTGTGGTTTTAAGCTCTGAAATTTTACTCAGTTGCATTTAATGGGGTCATGAGTCAGTAAAATATTGATGGGAATTCATGTCAAAAAATAGTAAATGAATCAATTTAAAAAAAATTGATTTTTGGTTCCAGATCTTGATTACGTATTTGATTTCGTATTTGATACAGTTCTTGATTCAATTTTTGATTGAGTTCTTAATTCAGTTTTTGATTCAGTTCCAGTTCCTGTTCCAATTGTTGATTCATTTTTATTAAATTTTTGTTTCAGTTCTAGATTTTGTTCTTAATTCAGTTTTTCATTGAATTTTTTAATCAGTTTTGGATTCAGTTAGTGATTTCGTTTAGATTCAGTTTATTTTTACTTCAGTTTAAATTTAATTTTTGGTTTAATTTTGCTTCATTTTCAGTTCTAATTCGGTTCTAGTTCAATTCTATTTAAGTTCTACTTCTGTTTCCTGTTTATATCAACTTCAGTTCTAGTTCAGTTATCGATTAGTTCTAATTAACTTTTATTTACAGTTCTTATTTAAGGAGTTAGATCAGAAAATTCTTAACACACGTTTCTGATTAAAACTCTTATTTCCGTCAAACTCTTTCCAATAATATTAAACAGTAGCGAGAGAACTTGACTTGAATGGAAAACCTGGTTCAGGTGAAAGGTATGATCCACATGATGCTTCTAAAGCCAAAAAAATAGAAAGAATTTTCAAAAGAGCTCCCAACACAGCCGGTAGGAATGCACATCGGTTAGCACAGTTTTCGAAGTATTTGATACGAAAAGTTAAAGTTCCTGACTAAAATTTTAGAGACAAAAAATATGGCACAGCAGTTGAAGTCAAGTTTTCTAAAAATATATTCCTGCTGCATAATGCATGACGTAACTTTTTCTGGAAGATTTGCTCAAAATTTTATGTTGCTGATACTCGAGGAAATTGTGAAGAAAAGTTTAGCAGTCAAAATTTTCCCAAAAAGTCCTTGGTATGGCAAGCAATATTCTGTTGTGTCACAAGAGCGAATCATTTGTTACAACGGGCTCTACAAATACCGAAATTTACATCAACAAAGGCTGCTTCCATTTATAAGCAGCCTAAGGTTTAGAGATATTGGGCACAAAAGAGCACAAAAAAAGGTGTCCAAAAGAGTGGCAGATTTTCAAAGGAGGTTGGACGACTATGACAGAAAGTACTATAAAAACGTTAATGGAAAGGTTTCGAAAAAAAGTTCACAATTTCGCCACAAGTGATTAAAACTTTAAAAATATTTTTCTTTCGTAAATTTCAATCAAATAAAAAAAAATAAATTTTAAATTTAGTGATTTCATTTTTATTAAAATGTTTATATGTATGTTTAGAATTTTTCAATCTCACTCCTTATTAATTAATTTTCAAATTTTCATTACCAAAATTTTTGTTAAAAAAAATTTCCTTTTATTTCTTTTAGTGCAGTTAAAAAGCTTTTACGTTTTAAAAGTCCTCTCCTTATACTCACTTTCTTATTATTTGTTTCACACCTCTCAATTATAAACAAACACAATATTTTACACTTAAAAAAAATTAATTGTAAATTTACATTTCGTGTTTTAAGAAATATATTTAGAAAAATATATGATTAAAAAAATTAAATAAAATTAAATTAATTCGATTTTTGTTATTTATCATTAAATATACAATAACAACAACGAAAATTTAAGAAACTTAACTTAATTACAATTAACACACACACAATCACTTAAATAAGTCACATTTATTTACACTAAGAAAAAAATTTATATTTAAAATTAAAATTTTAAATAAAAATTTTTTCTTTTAAGTCTAAAATTTATTAGGCCACATTTTTTTGTTTTTCGTTAAAGAAATTCTATATAAAAAAAATAAAACAAATTCTTATTGCAAACAATATAAAATTAACAACAAAATTTTCTTTAAAGAAAACATAACCTTAATTCAATTTTAATAAATGTGCTAAGATGTGGTGGACGTTGTGGGCGAAGACCAGCGTATTTGTTTTAATTTATCATAAATGCTAAAGTATAGGGCCGTTGTTAAGCTGGACTTAAGTAATGTGGGGGCTACTCCTTTGTAGAGACCACGTACACCCTCCTCTTTGATAGTTTCGCGTAAACAACTGGAAACACCAGTGCAACGTATATTTTGACCAAATGTTTGACGATTTGATTCAAAACCCTGAATTTGTAAACGTTTCTTTATCAAATCAAAAGGATAGACAATGGTCTTGGAGAGCATGCCCGATGACGCACCCATTATAAGTAAAGTCCAGGTGGGCAATTGACTGGAAACATAATAAAAAAAATTATGAAATAAAGAATAAAATATTTACTGCCGATGGGTGCTACGGATGGCAAAAGTATGGTGCAAATTAAAAAATGAAAGCGTGAGCAAAATGAAAATGGAATTTAAAAAACCTGTTCCAAAATGGACAATTAGTATGAAATTTTAAGGTTAGTTTTTATTTACAAATGCTGTAATTTATTAATGAAATGATAAAAAGCAGAAAGAAAATATTGGCTTAGGACTTAATTAAATATGGAGGTAATAAAGAGCAGATAAAGACTTCATAATTCAAATATCAAAGTCGTATTTATTCCCAAAAACTTTGTGTGGGTTTTGAAAATGTACGAAGAAAAATTTGAACTTTTTCCATTGTCTTTTAAACTAATATCATTTGATCTTTAACAATAAAAAGGAACGACTCTTAAAGGTCCAAGTCTTAAATTTTCTAAGACATAAACCAACCTTGAGTTATTATTGCCAGATCAAGCAAAGAAAGTCGTTTTTTTTCTTTGGTAGCAAGCGATCCTGGCAGAAGGATACACAAAGAGATTCTGTGGACAAGATATGATGTCTCAAAACGAACTTAATAAACTGGATTTACAAATAATAGTGAGACCGACAATTACTTGATCGTGCTCTTTGTGGGAGACAATGAACAAGAGGATTTTAAGAGCAGAGTTGTGTTTCTCCTGTAATAACGGTTGCCTTAATGTAATTCTGCATTTATACCCACTTCAAAAGGTTATAAAGGGGAGTGGCATGTAGTATTAAGAAGGAATGTAGCATTAGGTCATTTAAAAATTGTGAGCTATACAGGTTTGACTAAAACGTCATGGAAACTGAGTTCGATTTCTAAGAGAGTGTGAAAATATTATATCGGACAAGGTATATTGTGGTAAATTGAATAGTATTTGCACAGTTCACAATCATTGGAAAGCCATATAGACTTATTGATGATTGAATCTTGTTCCATGCAGAGATCTTTGTAACAGGTGCTCTCAATATAATTCTGCATTTGTAGTGACTTGCGAAGGAGGTTATAAAGGGGAGTGGCATGGAGGATTATGAAAGATTGCAGGATATGGGTCAGTAACACTAGTATGATTGAAAATTCATCCGAGTTGAAAGTGTGAGTTAATTTTTTTAGAGAAGAAGGGAAAAAATTATTTCTGAAACATTGAGTTAAATCGAATAACATTTCCACTAGCTATCCGGTGTTCACTAACAGCTCGAAAATGGATGTTAGGAAGTCATATAGACTAACTCTATTTTGTAGCGACTTGAAGGCTGAAATTTTCGAGTTTCGTTCTATATAAAAGAGAGAACAAAAGGCAGTAAAGTTACACTCTTTAAGTGCAGTGCTTCAAGAGGGAACAAATCTTTACGCAGAAGATTAGACTTTGTTGGATAAGGGTACAAGTGATGTTATCGGCAGTAGATCATAGATGATCTGCACATTACATACTAAGACTCCCTTGGGTTTCCCCAAAGGAATATAACGATATGTACTTTAGATAAGTCACAACCCCGATGAACTGCCACAAATTCTTGCAGGGTGTAAAGTAACAGGACAAAAATTGTCTATTATCTTATAGGTTTGCTTCTTAAAGTATGTCTGTTTAAAGAAAACCCGTTAAAATGGATCGTAGGCACGTTGCATAAAATATTTTGAGCTACCTGGTCTTGCTTATTGAAATCATTTTTTAGGAGAAAATGGCCATTATAACTATGAAATGGGCATTAGAAAAATATCGATGCTTAGACCTCTTTCTCAGAAACAATTTTTACTTTATCCTTTTTCTTTCTTTGTTCAGGTTTAGGTGCTACAGATGGTGGAATGAAGGGTCTATACCGAGTTGTTTTTAAAGAATCAACAAGTACATATAAAATGATATATAAAAAATTATTTAAAAATGGACCAAGTTGATTTTAATCCATAAATATTCGAGTGAAATGAAAATTATCAAACTCCTTTTTTTGTGATTTAAAAGATCTTAGAAAACTTTTAATGATTAATAAATCAGAACATTAATAATATGAGTTTCTTTTTTATAAAATTATTATAAAGTTTTGAAAACCCCCTTATCAATATAATAAATGAAATGAAAATAAAATCTCAGATGATTCATATGAAATTATTATTATTAGTAAATTAAAAGCAAAATCCAATAAACTTAAATAAAAAAATAAAGAAATAAAAGAAATAAACGTACCTTCTTTCTTCCACATGAAAAACTTTACAGGCGGATTGTGAAAATAAACGATAAAACATAAAATTCGAACCCATTAAAGGTGTAATTTGTAATAGAGCCGACGATAGACCTCTGTACATTCCACGAGGTCCCTCATTTTTAATAATAGCAGCTACGGCCCGTGTAGCATTGCGATAACCTTTACTTGTATCTTGTGCTATTAAACGTGTACGTATTACATCTAATGGTGTAGAAACTATAACTGCTGCACTGCCCGCTATAGCGCCACATATGAAATTTGATAAATTTGGTTTATCTTTTAGATAAACTGTTTGTTTGGCATATAAACTTAATTGTTCATAAGTCCAAAACTGTGAAATGCCATACATGATACTTAAAATTTGGGCAGGATTATGACCTTTCCAAAAGGCCAGCAAACCTTCTTCCTTATAGATAGTTTTAATAGCTTGATTTATGGAAATGTATTTGGATTTTTTGGTTTTGGCAGCTTGAGAACCTAAAGGTTCTACTTGCAATTGAAAACGTATTTTTAAGACATCAAAAGGTTGACAAGTGGATCTGGTAATGGCTGCAGCTACACCACCTGAAAATATTTGTTGCAATTGTTCTCTTGTGCTATG
>PYHX02000467.1:15006072-15048361 GCA_004302925.2 Cochliomyia hominivorax
TAAAATCAATTCGATAACTATATTTTAAAGCGATTTTATAGAAACCATCTAACCATTTGGTGTGATAGGCCACATCTTTCATTAAAATGATTGAAAAATATTATAATCGGACGTTGTATTTGATGAAATGTTTCACGATTCAATATTTGGATTTTATTGCCACAATTTTCTCGCACATATTTTTCGAAATCTATATGTGGTTTTGGTGTATAACGTAATATGGGTTGAGGTTTAAAATCGACTTTAAATGGATTTTCATATTTTTTCACTATCCGGCTCATCTTCTATGTCTATATTTGCAAATGCATGAGTTATATCTTCGAAATTTTCACTCTCCATAATTTCACTATTCACGTTGCACTAACTAATCTATAGTTTGAATGTGTTTAAGGTTGCAAGTTTTAGTGTTTTTATAGACAAACAAATTCTAAAGCAAAAAAACGCTTTTCGGCACGAAATTCTAATATTATGAAATTTAGGTACACTGTAAAAAAAGATGTTCTTTAATTACAAAGTATTTTTTAACAGTAAAAAAGTAAGAGTGTAATAGTCAGTCGATTACATAACACGCCATATAGCTCAGGCATGAGAAATTTTGGATCGGACTTCGCAGATTTTAATTCCATGTTTTTTTGTGATCGCATTATTCTTATTATCACGTGAGAATGGTATTCTCGACTATGTCGAATATCTAATATCCTTCACACGATCTATTTTAAAATGAAGGGGGATACCGGTTCCCCGTGTTCATTCCAAAATTTGGTTAATCTTAAATATTTTGTTATAAAACTCTTTCTAACTTTAAAACTTCAGGAAAAAGCACAACAAAAATATTCTTATATTCGATATAGAAAATTTCGCTTTTCAATTTTAGAAGTTTGTCTTAGATATCGGTCAATAACTTTGTTCTACCGGATCGATTTTGATGGTTTTTAAATAAGAAACTATACAGGCGACTATACAATTACGGAGTCGACAGCAGCACTCTTCATCACCTGGACTAAAGAGGTAAATCCAAATTAGGCATCATTGTTGATGGAACAAACTCCGAGTGTTAACCATCCGAGGAACTTATGGATAATATTTGTTAGCCCTTTTACCTCTTCCGCTCATGTCACAGTAATCACTCGAAATAGGAGACAAAATTTTACGGTTAAGGAACATAATGAAATGCTTTGTAAATAGTTCCTTCTTGCATGTCAATTGTGCAAAAACAGTTGAAGTTCTCCTGAGGCATGTTAAGAAAGATCTTCGAATATATGAACAGAGCAAAATCCTTTTGATTGGGAATGTTATATAACAGTTTTGAACTACATCCGCAAAAACGAAACAAATTCCTCGGTCGTCGTAGTATGAGCAGATTCTGCTGACGTTTACAAGATTAGTTCTAGCACAATTGTGATTTGGATGGAGCAATAGCCTGAATGCCTACTGACCTCTCATTGAGCGTGTCGTTCCTAATATTTGTTAAGCATGTGACCAAAACCACATTATACACAAAATTATTTAACTTTATTGAGGCGTGAGCATGTTTCCAGCAGACATACATAGAGACACAACTAAATCTAATCAGATTTTACTTGGGTTAAAGGACATATAGTTTATGAAGTTCGATATCGTAATAAATATTCTTTAGAAAAATCGCTTCTTTTATTTCACTTTAAAAATTTTATTATTTTCTTTAACATTCTTTTTAATAAATTCCATTATTTTCTCTTTATCTAAATTTGTATCCACATATAATATTTTATCCATTTTATTATTTTTGGATATAAAATAATGTACCGGATAGCTATCATGAATATATTCCAAATCCAAATAATTATATTTTATATCATATTTTACTATTTCAATATTTTTAGCTGTAAACTCGTCTTCAATTACATCCAATAATTCTGAAAGTTGTTCAAAATTCTCATCGTCTGAGGAATAGAACGTTAAAAAAATATGTTTGTGAACTGAAGACAGGAAAGTATTAATATTATCAGCTGTCCAATTAGTATGTCCCGCATAAGCTTCTGAATAATAAAATTGTTGATTTTGAAGACTTGAGGTAAAGAAAGTGAAGAAGGGTCTCTAAAATTCTTCAACTCATACGAGTGTTTTAGTGAATCGAAAGCATAAATTTTAAGTTGTCGTTGAGCTGTTTTTCGAAGATCTTCCGATAGCCATTTAGTATTTATAATATTTATATCCTTAAAATCGGCTATGAAATATTGAAAGAAATCATCTAATTCTATAACTTGATAAAGT
The DNA here is from genome assembly GCA_004302925.2 of Cochliomyia hominivorax. NCBI lineage: Eukaryota > Metazoa > Arthropoda > Insecta > Diptera > Calliphoridae > Cochliomyia > Cochliomyia hominivorax. Next base: position 15,008,326 of record PYHX02000467.1, read on the forward strand.
TTATTGAACCATTCAATATGATGGTAATAGCAGTTCATATCTGGGAAATCCATAAATATGATTATAATATGATATTTAGATTTCCTAATCAAGTCACGATCGAAAATTTTAAATTTATTTGAGAAATTCTGTTCGAAAAACTCGGCCAGATGTTGGAAATCCATGACAAAGTTGTAAGGAACTTGTATGAATTTCGTTTTCATTTGTTGCTGTTGTTGTGTTAGCAAGAATTCTGGTTGTTCGAGAATTTGTTGTAGGAAATTCCTTAAATCGTTTACTTTATTCGGTCCTCTATAATAGACAAAATTGGTTTTATCATTATGGGGTATAAAATTATAGCTGGATAACTGGTGATCTCATAGATAATGGGTACATAATTCTTGTCTGCTTCCATATAAACAATATCCAGACTATAGTTTTTAAAACTCAAGGCCAGATTTTTAATTAAAATCCTTTATCGCTTCCCTTCTTCTCTCTAAATTAATGATGAATAATATATTCTTTTCAGATTCTGACACTAATTTTTCATAATTAAGTTCCACACATAATTTAATCAAATTCGTATGATTATTTTCTGGCTCCAGCTGGCAGGGAAATAATAGTCCATTTAATAATTTTTCACAAATCTCTTAAATTATCCAATTTTTTGATTTGATATATTCTCTTCCTTTCGTCTATGGCATATATTTTAGAAGATTCTTGTTCAGGAGTTACAAGTCGGCAAAATAATTAAAAGGATTTCTTCCCGAAAATATAACATCTATGTCACTTATATCTGCTGCTATGAACTCTATATGTTCATCATATTTTAAGGCCAAATCATAGATTTCTCTTAGTTTCTTATGATGATAAACACATTTCTCCCGATAATGATTGAATGTTATACAAATTGGTTGTTTAATTTGATGAAATGTTTCAGATTCAAAATTTGTATTTTATTGTCGCAGTTTTCTTTGAGGTATAATTCAAAATCCATAAATGGTGCAGGTTTATATTTAGGAGTGGGTTTGGTTTTATAATCCATATTGGGAATTTGATCTTGTTCAGTTTTACTTTTCGTAGTTCATCGTTAGATCTTATCGCACACTAAGTGATATTGAAATATTTATATATAAAGTTGTGGTTTTAAGCTCTGAAATTTACTCAGTTGCATTTAATGGGGTCATGAGTCAGTAAAATATTGATGGGAATTCATGTCAAAAAATAGTAAATGAATCAATTTAAAAAAAATTGATTTTGGTTCCAGATCTTGATTACGTATTTGATTTCGTATTTGATACAGTTCTTGATTCAATTTTTGATTGAGTTCTTATTCAGTTTTTGATTCAGTTCCAGTTCCTGTTCCAATTGTTGATTCATTTTTATTAAATTTTTGTTTCAGTTCTAGATTTTGTTCTTATTCAGTTTTTCATTGAATTTTTAATCAGTTTTGGATTCAGTTAGTGATTTCGTTTAGATTCAGTTTATTTTTACTTCAGTTTAAATTTAATTTTTGGTTTAATTTTGCTTCATTTTCAGTTCTAATTCGGTTCTAGTTCAATTCTATTTAAGTTCTACTTCTGTTTCCTGTTTATATCAACTTCAGTTCTAGTTCAGTTATCGATTAGTTCTAATTAACTTTTATTTACAGTTCTTATTTAAGGAGTTAGATCAGAAAATTCTTAACACACGTTTCTGATTAAAACTCTTATTTCCGTCAAACTCTTTCCAATAATATTAAACAGTAGCGAGAGAACTTGACTTGAATGGAAAACCTGGTTCAGGTGAAAGGTATGATCCACATGATGCTTCTAAAGCCAAAAAAATAGAAAGAATTTTCAAAAGAGCTCCCAACACAGCCGGTAGGAATGCACATCGGTTAGCACAGTTTTCGAAGTATTTGATACGAAAAGTTAAAGTTCCTGACTAAAATTTTAGAGACAAAAAATATGGCACAGCAGTTGAAGTCAAGTTTTCTAAAAATATATTCCTGCTGCATAATGCATGACGTAACTTTTTCTGGAAGATTTGCTCAAAATTTTATGTTGCTGATACTCGAGGAAATTGTGAAGAAAAGTTTAGCAGTCAAAATTTTCCCAAAAAGTCCTTGGTATGGCAAGCAATATTCTGTTGTGTCACAAGAGCGAATCATTTGTTACAACGGGCTCTACAAATACCGAAATTACATCACATGCATTTATAAGCAGCCTGTTTATGAGCATATGCAAAGGTAAGAGAGAATATTGGGCACAAAAGAGAACAAAAAGGTGTCCAAAAGAGTGGCAGATTTTCAAAGGAGGTTGGACGACTATGACAGAAAGTACTATAAAAACGTTAATGGAAAGGTTTCCGAAAAAAAGTTCACAATTTCGCCACAAGTGATTAAAACTTTAAAAATATTTTTCTTTCGTAAATTTCAATCAAATAAAAAAAAATAAATTTTAAATTTAGTGATTTCATTTTTATTAAAATGTTTATATGTATGTTTAGAATTTTTCAATCTCACTCCTTATTAATTAATTTTCAAATTTTCATTACCAAAATTTTTGTTAAAAAAATTTCCTTTTATTTCTTTTAGTGCAGTTAAAAAGCTTTTACGTTTTAAAAGTCCTCTCCTTATACTCACTTTCTTATTATTTGTTTCACACCTCTCAATTATAAACAAACACAATATTTTACACTTAAAAAAAATTAATTGTAAATTTACATTTCGTGTTTTAAGAAATATATTTAGAAAAATATATGATTAAAAAAAATTAAATAAAATTAAATTAATTCGATTTTTGTTATTTATCATTAAATATACAATAACAACAACGAAAATTTAAGAAACTTAACTTAATTACAATTAACACACACACAATCACTTAAATAAGTCACATTTATTTACACTAAGAAAAAAATTTATATTTAAAATTCAAATTTTAAATAAATTTTTTTCTTTTAAGTCTAAAATTTATTAGGCCACATTTTTTTGTTTTTCGTTAAAGAAATTCTATATAAAAAAATAAAACAAATTCTTATTGCAAACAATATAAAATTAACAACAAAATTTTCTTTAAAGAAAACATAACCTTAATTCAATTTTAATAAATGTGCTAAGATGTGGTGGACGTTGTGGGCGAAGACCAGCGTATTTGTTTTAATTTATCATAAATGCTAAAGTATAGGGCCGTTGTTAAGCTGGACTTAAGTAATGTGGGGGCTACTCCTTTGTAGAGACCACGTACACCCTCCTCTTTGATAGTTTCGCGTAAACAACTGGAAACACCAGTGCAACGTATATTTTGACCAAATGTTTGACGATTTGATTCAAAACCCTGAATTTGTAAACGTTTCTTTATCAAATCAAAAGGATAGACAATGGTCTTGGAGAGCATGCCCGATGAAGCACCCATTATAAGTAAAGTCCAGGTGGGCAATTGACTGGAAACATAATAAAAAAATTATGAAATAAAGAATAAAATATTTACTGCCGATGGGTGCTACGGATGGCAAAAGTATGGTGCAAATTAAAAAATGAAAGCGTGAGCAAAATGAAAATGGAATTTAAAAAACCTGTTCCAAAATGGACAATTAGTATGAAATTTTAAGGTTAGTTTTTATTTACAAATGCTGTAATTTATTAATGAAATGATGAAAAGCAAAAGATAAATATTGGCTTGGACTTAATTAAATATGGTGGTAATAAAGAGCAGATAAAGACTTCATAATTCAAATATCAAAGTCGTATTTATTCCCAAAAACTTTGTGTGGGTTTTGAAAATGTACGAAGAAAAATTTGAACTTTTTCCATTGTCTTTTAAACTAATATCATTTGATCTTTAACAATAAAAAGGAACGACTCTTAAAGGTCCAAGTCTTAAATTTTCTAAGACATAAACCAACCTTGAGTTATTATTGCCAGATCAAGCAAAGAAAGTCGTTTTTTTTCTTTGGTAGCAAGCGATCCTGGCAGAAGGATACATAAAGAGATTCTGTGGACAAGATATGATGTCTCAAAACGAACTTAATAAACTGGATTTACAAATAATAGTGAGACCGACAATTACTTGATCGTGCTCTTTGTGGTAGACAATGAACAAGAGGATTTTAAGAGCAGAGTTGTGTTTCTCCTGTAATAACGGTTGCCTTAATGTAATTCTGCATTTATACCCACTTCAAAAGGTTATAAAGGGGAGTGGCATGTAGTATTAAGAAGGAATGTAGCATTAGGTCATTTAAAAATTGTGAGCTACACTGATTTGACTAAAACGTCAATGAGTTCGATTTCTAAGAGAGTGTGAAAATATTATATCGGACAAGGTATATTGTGGTAAATTGAATAGTATTTGCACAGTTCACAATCATTGGAAAGCCATATAGACTTATTGATGATTGAATCTTGTTCCATGCAGAGATCTTTGTAACAGGTGCTCTCAATATAATTCTGCATTTGTAGTGACTTGCGAAGGAGGTTATAAAGGGGAAGTGGCATGGAGGATTATGAAAGATTGCAGGATATGGGTCAGTAACACTAGTATGATTGAAAATTCATCCGAGTTGAAAGTGTGAGTTAATTTTTTTAGAGAAGAAGGGAAAAAATTATTTCTGAACATTGAGTTAAATCGGAATAACATTTCCACTAGCTATCCGGTGTTCACTAACAGCTCGAAAATGGATGTTAGGAAGTCATATAGACTAACTCTATTTTGTAGCGACTTGAAGGCTGAAATTTTCGAGTTTCGTTCTATATAAAAGAGAGAACAAAGGGCAGTAAAGGTTACACTCTTTAAGTGCAGGGCTTCAAGAGGGAACAAATCTTTACGCAGAAGATTAGACTTTGTTGGGATAAGGGTACAAGTGATGTTATTGGCAGTGGATCATAGATGATCTGCACATTACATACTAAGACTCCCTTGGGTTCCCCAAAGGAATATAACGATATGTACTTTAGATAAGTCACAACCCCGATGAACTGCCACAAATTCTTGCAGGGTGTAAAGTAACAGGACAAAAATTGTCTATTATCTTATAGGTTTGCTTCTTAAAGTATGTCTGTTTAAAGAAAACCCGTTAAAATGGATCGTAGGCACGTTTGCATAAAATATTTTGAGCTACCTGGTCTTGCTTATTGAAACCATTTTTTAGGAGAAAATGGCCATTATAACTATGAAATGGGCATTAGAAAAATATCGATGCTTAGACCTCTTTCTCAGAAACAATTTTTACTTTATCCTTTTTCTTTCTTTGTTCAGGTTTAGGTGCTACAGATGGTGGAATGAAGGGTCTATACCGAGTTGTTTTTAAAGAATCAACAAGTACATATAAATGATATATAAAAAATTATTTAAAAATGGACCAAGTTGATTTTAATCCATAAATATTCGAGTGAAATGAAAATTATCAAACTCCTTTTTTTGTGATTTAAAAGATCTTAGAAAACTTTTAATGATTAATAAATCAGAACATTAATAATATGAGTTTCTTTTTTTATAAAATTATTATAAAGTTTTGAAAACCCCCTTATCAATATAATAAATGAAATGAAAATAAAATCTCAGATGATTCATATGAAATTATTATTATTAGTAAATTAAAAGCAAAATCCAATAAACTTAAATAAAAAAAATAAAGAAATAAAAGAAATAAACGTACCTTCTTTCTTCCACATGAAAAACTTACAGGCGGATTGTGAAAATAAACGATAAAACATAAAAATTCGAACCCATTAAAGGGTGTAATTTGTAATAGAGCCGACGATAGACCTCTGTACATTCCACGAGGTCCCTCATTTTTAATAATAGCAGCTACGGCCCGTGTAGCATTGCGATAACCTTTACTTGTATCTTGTGCTATTAAACGTGTACGTATTACATCTAATGGTGTAGAAACTATAACTGCTGCACTGCCCGCTATAGCGCCACATATGAAATTTGATAAATTCGGTTTATCTTTTAGATAAACTGTTTGTTTGGCATATAAACTTAATTGTTCATAAGTCCAAAACTGTGAAATGCCATACATGATACTTAAAATTTGGGCAGGATTATGACCTTTCCAAAAGGCCAGCAAACCTTCTTCCTTATAGATAGTTTTAATAGCTTGATTTATGGAAATGTATTTGGATTTTTTGGTTTTGCAGCTTGAGAACCTAAAGGTTCTACTTGCAATTGAAAACGTATTTTTAATACATCAAAAGGTTGACAAGTGAATCTGGTAATGGCTGCAGCTACACCACCTGGAAAATATTTGTTGCAATTGTTCTCTGTGCTATGGGTACGTTTTTTCACAGGAGCTTTTATAGGCAGGCTCCACTGCTGAGGTTGAGGGGCCAGTAGATGAGGAATTGGCCATTTTTGTATTTACTTTAATAAATCACTGTCGTGGAGTTTTTTTTTCTTTAAATATTAATATGATTTTCCCTTTTTTATGCTGTTTAGTTGTTGTTGTTAAGGCAAATTAAAAATCACTACTAAAATATTTTTGTGTAAGTTAAGTTTCACTTTTTTCAGTTTATTTGAGTTGTGAACTGAACAGAACTGAGTTGAGTTAAACGTTGTGTATGTGTTTATTTGATTTGATGAATGAATGAATGAATCTTTGTTTATAGTTGTTGTTGCTGTTGTTGAGGTATTTCTGGGCTCTGAAGTAACAATATAATAAACAAAAAATGTCTTCTTTAGCTGTTTGGTTGTTTGTCAAACTGCGTATTTACGTTACTTTAGCTGCGTTTAAAATTTCTTAAAAAAAATTTCAAAACTGCTGCTTGTTGCTGCTGCTGCTGCAACCAACTCGGCGTGTCAATTATTATTAACGGTTTTGTTGTAAAATAATAAATTTGTATTTTTATTTTACTGTAAATAAATAAAAAAATATTTAAAATAAAAAAAAATCATTAATATTTATGAAAATGAATGTAAAAGAAGCTAAAGAAAATATTTATTTTTGTTTTGCATCATAACAATATGGTTTTAAAGATCAATATATACATATATGTATATAATGTATGGATCATGTTAACTTAAAATACGATCAATACTTAAGATTTAATAACAAATTGATGCTTGTCAACATCAAGAGAAAACATGTAAGAATACTATATTCGGCAATGACGAATTTTCAATACCCTCGACCAAATACGTTATGTTTCGTACATACACACTCACACATACACACATAAACATATACAATTTATAGACGTTTTTCTTTAACTCTCTGTAATTGACGTGATTCATATGATTTTTCATTGACATTTTTCGGCTAAATTCCGTTTTTTAACTTGATTCAACTTTTACTATTTGCAGTTTAAGGGTTTAACTTCTTATATATTATAATACCTTTTTAAATTTGGACCAATAAATCATATTAAATGCATTTTCTTATAGCACTAGTGTCTGCTGGACTACCACGTCAGTTACAGAGGGTTAATATAACAGAGAGACTAAATGTGTCATAAAATTACCTATATTTTTGGTTATAATTTTTTTCTACTGAACCGATTTTGATGATTTACAATGAAGTAATAATTTTTATGTTTTTGTTGTAAATGTATAATTGACAATTTTATGAAAGTTCTTCGCTCGAACTAAGACGTTATCTCAGATATCGGTCTATGTATCTTAACATACTGAACCGGTTTAGGAAACTTCTCAGAACTATAACAAATACTCAGCCCAAATTTAAATGAGCTCTGTCATTAATCGTGAACGTGAGCGTGCCAATAACAGACAGATGGATGGACATAGCTAAATCAACTCAGATATTGATTTCATGCAAGAATTTATATACATTATAGTGTCTGAAAATGAATCATTCTTAGCGTTACACAAGGAATGACAAAGTTTAATATAACCTCTTCACCACTACTGATGGTGGAGGGTATAAAAGAGATGGAAGAAGTAAACAATAAAAGTTGGGGTTAAACAATTTTAAAGATTTCAAAATTGTTGATGTAGAGTCATCGTTTTTTTTTCAATTGTAAATATCATAACAATATGGTTTAAAGATCAATATATATAATGTATGGATCATGTTAACTTAAAATACGATCAATACTTAAGATTTAATAACAAATTGATGCTTGTCAACATCAAGAGAAAACATTTAAGAATACTATATTCGGCAATGACGAATTTTCAATACCCTAGACCGCAGCTGCGTGTGTGTACGTTATATTTCGTACATACACACTCACATATACACACAAACGTATATAATATATAGACGTTTTTGACGTGATTTCATATGATTTTTAATTGACATTTTTCTGCTAAATTCCGTTTTTTAACTTGATTCAACTTTTACTATTTGCAGTTTAAGGGCTTAACTTTTTATATATTATAATACCTTTTTAAATTTGGACCAATAAATCATATTTAAATGTATTTTCTACAACACTAGTGTCTGCTGGACAACCACGCCAGTTACAGAAGGTTAATATAACAGAAAGACTGAAACTATATTTTTGGCTATAACTTTTTTCCTACTGAACCGATTTTGATGATTTTACAATGAAGTAATAATTTTATGAATGTTCTTCGCTCGAACTAAGATGTTACCTCAGATATCAGTCTATGTATCTTAACATACTGAACCGGTTTAGGAAACTTCTCAGAACTATAACAAATACTCAGCCCAAATTTAAATGAAGCTCTGTCATTAATCGTAAACGTGAGCGTGCCAATAACAGACAGATGGATGGACATAGCTAAATCAACTCAAATATTGATTTGATGCAAGAATATATATACATTATGGGGTCAGAAATGAATCATTCTTAGCGTTACCACAAGGAATGACAAAGTTAATATAACCTCTTCACCACTACTGATGGTGGAGGGTATAAAAGAGATGGAAGAAGTAAACAATAAAAGTTGAGGTTAAACAATTTTAAAGATTTCAAAATTTTTAATGTAGAGTCATCGTTTTTTTTTCAATGTAAATATCTTGTTATTTATTCATTATTCCATTTATTTTGCTTTATTAACCTTTAAAGCTAAATAATGTTTCACACAAATCTTTGCACCTTTCGCCAGAGGTGAATTTTGAAGGTTTATTATGTTTTAAAATGATTTTACTTGTGGTCTTTGCAAAAAAATAATTACTTTAAGGAATGAGAACGAAAATTTTTAAACACACTGTATAGTTTCTGATTTTTTTCCGGAAGCAGTATTTTATATTTAATATATATTGATTTTATATTGACGAATTATTTAAATATAAACACGAAGAAAAGTCATCGTCATCTATCATGTTCATGTTCGGAAATATTTTTTATACCCTCCACCACCGTAAGTGATGAAGAGAGTATAATAACTTTGTCATTTCGTGTGTAACGCTATGAAGGAATCATCTGAGACTACATAATGTACATATATATTCTTGCATCAAATTAAAACTGGATCAATTTAGCTACGCTCACATCCTCAATAATTGAGAAGTATTAGTATTTGTTATAGTCCTGAGATCTTTCCTATTCAAAAACAGCCTATTCGGTTCAGTATATTGAAAAATATAGATCGATTCAGAGACAAGAAAATAAAATTATCAAATTTAAATTTGACGAATTAAAATGAAATGGAGACGAATTAAAAGGAGAAGTTGTAAAAGTGTGGATCCATAATGGAACAATTTTATGGAGTATTTGATGTTTGTCTTGCTGGAATAAATAATCAGCTTCAATGCCCAGTTTTTGAGCACTGTATGACAGTTAATCATAAGAATAATCAAATAAATATGATTATTCATATCAAAACACGTCCGTCGGATTTATATATGGAAAATTAGCTTTCGCAGAAATATTACCATATACCAACATTTCCACGACAAGGATTGTTAACCCAGCGACAGCTATATCAAACTTAGGTTCTTTCCCCATGAAGAGCTGTTACAACAAAAACCATATCCCGAAAGTCTATTCCTTTATTGATGTTATCCTTTGCGATAGATTTCATTCGTTTTACCTTGCAAATTTAAAATACTTTTTATAAACTCTGGCATTATACCCGGCAGAATTTAGCACTCGACGTACATTTTTATTAAATATTGGCAGAACAGTCTGCCACGAAGTTAGACATAAGTATTAGTTAAGTGTCTTTAATATTCAGATGCAGTAATGGTCACATTTGTCCATGAGAAATGTTAACTTCAAATAATAAACCTTTATTTTGTTAATAAGGATGGAAAAAATATATTTATTTAACTAAAAGGCAATACAATCATAATAATTAAATTCATTGTCAACGTCTTCCCGAACTTGCTTATTGTTTTAAACTGCAATATTGTCATTATCAAATAGTAAGAACGTTATAGTCCGCCAAGACCCTACACCATATCGGAGACATAAAAAAATTGTATTTTATGCAAGCTTTTATCTGTTCCGCTTTGCTGCACAAACATTCTTCTCAGTTCAAGATCATTGTGATTTGTGAAATCACAATGATCTTGAACATTTGTGATTTGTGAAATTTGTCGTTCAATAATTTTATTTAATATTGTATTGCTTCCTAAATTTTGTCCAGTAAAACTGTTTGGAACTAAATTTAAGTTGTTTATATATTCGATAATCATTATTTTCTTTTATTTCTTTTTATGTAGGGTATCCCTCCCCCTATTCCTATCGGTTCTATATTTTGTTCACAATAGTGATTGGAATCAAATTTGAAAACTCTCTCTGTTATAGTTTTTTTTAGATATTTGGTAATAATTATTTGCTTTATATGGGGGATCTCATCCCCTTGATCATGCTCCTCCTATATTTGATCAGTAAAACAAATTCTGAGAAAGTGTTTGGAATCGAACTTGAGAGCTTTAGATGTTATAATTCTTTAGATATTTTCGATAATTAATATTTGCTTTGTATGGGGGTACCTCTCCTCTCGAAATTCTTTGTAAAAATTCAGCAAAATCGGTCCTGGAGTTTAGCTGTCTATAAGTCAAACAAACAAACAAACACAGATTTATTTTTATAATTATTGATTGATAGAGATTTATACACAAAATTTCTTTTGTCTCAATTTATAAACGATATTTTGGCGAACTTTTGAAACTTTGGTTATTTTTGAAGGGTCTCTGATTATTGTTTAGCGATAATTAACTTGATTTTTACTGAACTATAATTTTAATATATTTTAATTTTATGATAATTTCGTTATACCCTTATTTATCACGTGGATTTATGCATTTCCTAATGCCACCTTTCATATCTCTCTTAATCTTTCCCAAATCATTTAAACCTTCTAAACTTCCATATAATGTATTTTTCAAATGCTCAAACAAAAATAACTATTTTCGCCATTCACACCTCATGAATTTCTATTAATAGTTTGGAAAAAATCCAAAATTAAAAATAATAATCCATTAACCGATTCAAAATCTAACGGAAATTCAAATAAATATTTTTTAATTAAGATAAATGACTGAAAAATCAAAAAGTTTTCTTTTTTATCTTTCACATAACTCACACAAGAACCAGATTGAGTTAAATTGAAATTATAAAAAAAAGAAATTATTTAAAAAGCGTTTTTATAATAATGAAGATACGTGAGCGACAAGTGTCATCACAAAGTGATAGAGTGTTAGGTAGGCATGCGTAAATGCAAACAATAGTTATTGGAAAATATGTATTTATGTGTGGTTACATATAATTTGGTATTTTTGTAGGTATGAAAAATAATGGGCCAAGTGATTTTAACGCTTTAGCTTTTTTTCTGTTACCACCGCTGTGACAGCAGTTGTTGCTGCTTTTGAATAATAAACGCAGAGTTAATAACAACAACATAATAAAATTAACTATTTATTACAAAATCATTGAAAATATTTTTTTATTGTTGTTGTATTATGGCATCCAAAGGTATGTTAACGGGTGTACATGATAATATACATGCGGTTATTTTGAGAGTACGAAATGAGAATGAAAAAAATGTTAAATTAAAAAATGATAATCATTCCGTTAGAGATTTTATTTCTATTTATTTAAATCAGTTTTATCATCTTCTTTTACAACTTTCCTTGTTTTTGGATATATTTTTTATGCTTTTTAATTTTATTTAAACAGGATTCCAATAACTCTCCCTTAACTTATCTTCAGGCAATTGGAGGATTTTCCTCTCTTGTTATAAAACGATGTTATTGTTTTTAAACGTCTTCAACCTTTTCATATCTTAGTAACATAATACGTAATTTGGAGAATGTGTGGGCAGTATTAGCTCTCTGTTATGAAAAACAAAGTAAATTAATCACACCACAGAGGGACTGTATGTGGTTATGAAACTGTCAACATGGATTTATGCTTGAATTTTGAAAAATATTTTAAATATGTTTGTCCCAGGGGGTTTTATACGAAAGCTTAAAAAACTATTTGAGTATAAAAAAATTTGGAGTATAAATTTCCTTTTTTACCTTAAGTGGGTTTCGTATGGAAGAAATGTAAAATTATATATGAATTTCTTGAGTTAAAAATAAAAATTATAATAGTGAATGAATGAACATATCTTAAAAACTGGGAACGATAGCTTGTGCATATGTTTCTCATGGTCAATTAGCCGGATGGATAAACATAGTTGCCATGACAATTAGGCCTCCACTTCTGAATTATCAGAGTTATACTCGGCAAAGGATTTTAAACTCAGAACCAGGGTTTTTTTTCCAGGAAAGAACAGTTCGATACATCCTAACCATTACAACAATAACTAACATCGTTTAAACCATACCCGCGATATTTGGATCTCCGTTCCACAACGTCTCCAGTACAAATCGGCCAAATATTGTAAATTCAGTTACAGCTGAATCAACCGGACGTTTTTTCTCAGGGAAAAAAACATGAACAACAGCGAAACTGCTATAACATCGAATATCGTTAAGCCGAAATCGGAAGAGTAACAAAGAAATTTCGGAAGATTTTTAACGTAATAGTTTTTCAGATACTCGATTAATAATATTTTCCTGGAATACAGGGCACATCTAGCAGATTTTTCGCAATTTTCTGGTAAAAACTTTTTGAAGCTGATGCATGAGGGAATGTTAAAGAAAAGTTTAGGACCTAACAGCAGTCAAACTGCCCGGAGCTAAGGCCAGTGTAGAGACATTAAGCTCTTATTAAAAGAGAATTAAAGAGCACAAAAAATGTGTGCTAAAGAGTGGAGTGCTTTCGAAAAAGGTTCAAAATTTCATCACCAATGATTAAAACTATAAAAATATCTCTTTGTTATAAATTGTTATATTCCTTATGAGGAAGATTTATGTGTTCACATTTATGCGGCCTCATTCCTTGCGTATATTATATATTATAAATATATGAGTTTAATATTGATGTATGAGTATATTTAGGAATAACTTTGCTTTTGTTAATATATTATATATTATATATTATATTATATTATATTATATTATATTATATTATATTATATTATATTATATTATATTATATTATATTATATTATATTATATTATATTATATTATATTATATTATATTATATTATATTATATTATATTATATTATATTATATTATATTATATTATATTATATTATATTATATTATATTATATTATATTATATTTATATTATTTTTGTTAATATATACTCCTTATGAGGAAGATTTATGTGTATACATTTATGCGGCCTCATTCCTTGCGTATATTATATATTATATAAATATGAGTTTTAATATTGATGTATGAGTATATTTTGGAATAACTTTGCTTTTGTTAATATATTTTAATTTTTGTTTAAATATATAATTACAACAATTATTTAAAAGAAAAAACTGTTATAATTTTCATATATTTTTTTAACATAAATTTTGGCTATAAAAACTGTTTACTTACGTCCAAAGTTGGCATAAATTGCAATTTATTCCAAGTGCATGATGAAAGTTTTTGTTTTGTATTCCATTCAATTTATTTTATTATTATTTTTTTTTGCAAATTTTGAATTTGTTGTTGTTATTATAATTCGATTCGATATCAAAATATTCAGGTGTTGAACTGATATATGTATGAGTATAAACGATTTTCTTTCTTTCTCCTTTATCCATAAACAATATAAACAAAATATAGAAAAAAAATAAAAGAAAAACTTCTTTTAACGCCGCTCAGGTGGCCATTACCTTTACAATAACGACCTGTTTTAAGACTGAATTCACTTGCAGTTTTGTTCGTTTATTTTCAATTTTGTTCGTATTTTCTGCTTTTTTGTTCAAATGGAATTGAATTTTTAAAGTGTTTTTAATGCTTTCTTATGGTTTAGTTAATATCTCATACTCTCCATTGGACATTTAATAAAATTATGTTAATTGACTATCAGCACATCGCATCTTTTCCCATCGCCCTTGCAGTTACGGTTAAATCATTTTTATCTTCGTCATTTCATTTTATAGGCAAATTCCATTAAATTGTATTGTTCCAGATTTTCATTGATAAATCTTTGGTTTGTATTTATTTTTGTTTATATGTTTTGGTCTTAAGTTTACTATCGTTTGATAACTGGTTTTCTTTTTTTCTATGCCGCTTCTTTGTGCTGCTTTTTTTGTTAATATTCAAAACAAGTTACGTCAAAAAAGTGAAATTTTTCTCATCATATTTTGCGGTCGTTTAAAAGTTGTAAACAACATTTTTCTCTGATAAGAGACACATGTTTTTCGTAATGATTCACAATAGTTGAACAGCTGTAAGGGATTTTTTATTTTGACAGCCGGCAACAGAGTTGCATTTTAAAAATAACAACACACAGTAAGAAGTAGACCATAAGTTCTTATTGTGTCACGTGTTGTTGTGGGAAGATAGTAAAGGGAAAGGAAGAAGTAAATAATTAGCTTAAGCCTAATTCCCTGAACTAAACTAGAGAAATACTTTTCTCTTTTGTAGTTTTTGAGTTATAATTACTAAAAATTTGGCAAAAACCAACAATTTTACCTTTAAATATATATGAAAGCTTTTCATACCAAAAATTAAACAAGGTGGACATTTTCTTTTGTTCTTTAATAGTTTTCGAGATATATTAGACCGAAATTTCCAAAAGCAGTTTAATTTTTTCGATTCATGGTTAATATATAGTAATGAGCATCGTTTGAAAAGTCTTAAAGAAATCTTCCAATGATATATAGTATTGTATATTATCAAGCAGGTTCCTTTATGATTTCATTAGGTATATTATATCCGTAACCTTTTAAATATCACAATTTTAACGCTACGTTCAATTTATTAATGAAGTGATAAATATTTTTTTAATCGTGAAGTATTTTAAATAATATATCGCCTTTGTCTTTCTCTGCATTCAATAGGTTAAGAATATAAAATGGAGGTAATTGTTAACTTAGAAAGGTCTTTGTTGTTGTAACAGTTTGACTTTAAGTAGATTATTAGTAATTTAAATTTGCTTAGTGTTGGGGTACCTCCACTTGATTTCCTATGAGCTTTATATTTTTTTCAGTGACAGTGTGTGTCTCATAGTAGCATATTTTCTGCAAAATTTTAGAACTCACGCTGTTATAGATCTTTAGATATTCGATAACCAATATTTGCTCTGTATTGGGGATACCTCCTCCCAAGATTTTATCCATCCAACTTTTTGTTAAGTAAAGCAGTTACTTAAGGAGGTAGTTGGGACCAAATTTGAGAACTCTCGCTGTTATAGTACTTTAGATATCCGATAATCAATATTTGTTTTGTATGGCTGTATCCCTCCCCTGGTCCAATCGGAGCTTTTAACAGCCTATGTTACTTTCGGGTAAATTGGGATCATTCTGTGAATATTTCATCAAAATTGTCTCAATTATTTTGGAGTCTATACGTTACATACATACATTCATACATACATACATATATACATACATACATACATACATACATACATACATACATACATACATACATATTTACATATATACTTACACGCAGATATACACTCATCCTATTTTATATATATAGATATTTAATTTTTTCCCGAACGTCTTCTTTATTTTGCTTACAGATCAACTATAATTTTTAACAGAGTTATGTTTTTAACATAATCCTGTTAACAGCTTAAAATGAAAGTTTTTAAATCTTAACACAACCGAATATTAATCTGACAAACATAACTAATAGTTAAACCAGGTTTAAGTGTAAAATTATTCACATTCAAAATGGGACAATTAAACAACAAAAAGAAAAGAGAATTAAAATTATTTAAAAATAAAAAAATGACATGAAATGTTTGTATAGAAAATTTGACGAAGCGTAACTGAAAAGTAAATAAATGATTGTGGGTAGAAAAAGAAATTATAAATAAATAAAAAAATCAACAAACAAAAATTAAAATTAAAAAAAATCAACAACAACAAACAAAGCTTAACCTCAAGTCCAGCATTATGTATATAAGTCGGTAAATATATTTTATATATTTTTTTCATTATCTTTTGTGTGAATTTAAATTGTTTTTAAGTTTTTTCTTCACCACTAAAAGCGATGAAGAGGGTATATTAACTTTGTCATTCCGTATGTAACACTAAGAAGGAATTATTTAAGGCCCCATGATGTACACATATTTTGGAGTCGAAACGAAATCTGAGTCGATTAAGCTTTGTATGTCTGTCTGTCTGTTGTTGGTAAGTTTACATCCACAATAATTGACAGAGCTCAGTGAAATTTTGCCTGATTGTGTCTTATAATCCTGAGAAGTGTTCATTAAGTGTTCCTGTGATAAATAATAGAAAAACTTTTAAATATTGTATACATTTGTTAGTGTATGTATGAGTACGTAAGTACGAACATAACGTATTTACTTTACACACATTTGTGGAGGAGGGTATTGAGGAGTCGGCATAGTCGAATATAGCATTTTTACTTATATTCATTTCATTTAGACAAGTTCTCGCAAAAGCTGTTGTTGTTTTGTATTTTAATCACCGTTCAACCGATCAACCGATCAACTGACCGGCATTATAAATATCATGTTTATTTGATTTTCGCATTTAGTTTAATTTGAAAACTTAAACCTGATTTTTGTGTGTACGAAATCATTTGGAAATATTCAAAAAAATAATGCGTTTCACGATTGCTGTTTTATTGGGTAAAGTGTTTTTGTAGTTGTAGTGATTATGTGTTCCATATAAAGTGGATCTTAATTAAAATTTTTTTTAATTAAATAATTAGTTTTGCAAAAATATATAAAAAAGTGTTATAAAGATTAAATTTGTTTATAATTAAATGTTTGTGTGTGTGTATATTTCTTATTAAAAATTATTTAAGTCTATAAATTTATATTTCCTGGAATTTTGTTATAAATTTTTTTATGTAAATAAAAATTGAGAATAATTTAAATCCAGAAATTTCATAAATTGAGGGTCACGTCGATGACATTAAACAAAATAAAAGTAATTAAGAGTAAAATAGTCAGTCAAGCCCGACTTTATAATACCTTACACCAAATTATTGACCCTCGTATAATGTGATTTCATGATTTGTTCTTTTATATATGAAATCTTATTAAAAATATTTTGATTAAACTCATCTAAATGGGAGCATTATACCATTTAAGGTGATTTTCAAAAGTGGGGATTATATGGAAGCTATAGAATATATTGTACCGATCCTTGCAAAATTTGCTATTAGTGCTTTCTGGTTATATTAATCTTAAGCATATGAAACATCATAAAACTAAAATTTTTGAAACTTCAGTAATTTAAAATTATGTTCGGTAATGGGTCTCTATAGGATCTATATAAAATCAATTGGATATAAAATCGTTTGAAACCAGAATTGTTGATTGAAAATTATTTCTTTATTTAATTTTAAAATTTCATTAAAAATCCTATTTTTGATAAAAAATTATACTGAATTTGTGATAAAAATTTAATTAATTTTATTAAAAACTGAATTTATTTCAAAATTTCATTACGAAATCAAAGTTTGATTAAAATTCATATTAAAAAAAATAACTTTTGATTTAAAATAATTTCATTACAAATCGAATTTTTATTAAAAATTAAATATTTCAAAATTTTATTCAAAACAAATTTTTGGTTAAAAATCAATATAAAAACTGAACGAAAGCTTTAAGTTTTTTATTAAAAACTTAAAACTCTTCATTTAAAATCATTTTTTAAATCTTTCGTTGCATTTGTTCTATAGATATTCGATAATCAATATTTGCTTTATGTGGGGGCTAATTCTGCCCTGATCCTATCCACCCTATATATTGTCCAGTAAAATAGTTCCTTGAGGAAGGGATTAGAAAAAAATTTGGAAACTTTCGTTGTTATAGTTTTTAAGATATTCGGAAATAAATATTTGTAGTCAGAAACCCATTGTCTTGGTCCGATCTGTACTACTTTTTGTTCAGTAAAACAAATTTTAGAACTTTATTTTTATTAATTC
Source organism: Cochliomyia hominivorax (assembly GCA_004302925.2). Lineage (NCBI taxonomy): Eukaryota > Metazoa > Arthropoda > Insecta > Diptera > Calliphoridae > Cochliomyia > Cochliomyia hominivorax. Next base: position 15,026,642 of record PYHX02000467.1, read on the forward strand.
TTTATCGATAATATTTTTAAAATATGAATGTTTACTTAAAAATCGAATTTTTGCTTAAAAATTTACCTCTTGATAAAAATTAAATTTTTAAATTAACATAAACTTTTTATAAAAAATCAAAATTTTAAAAATTTAATTTTTTAATAAAAATCGAATTTTTAATCAAAATCAATTTTTTTAAAAATTAAAATTTTAATTTAAAATCAAATTTTTAAAAATATAAAATTTTATTAAAAATCAAACTTTCATAAAAAATTAAATTTTTATTAACTAATTTTTAAAATTATAACTTTATTATTCAAAAAGGACTTTAATTTATAAAAATCTTTCTTAAATTTTAATTTTATTTATTAGAAATACCATAAAATAATAAAATACCTTGATTCTTTCCGCTCCGTCTGTTATTTTCCTTATTTACACCTTCAAAAATCAATTTCCAACACAAACTTCCGTTTCTTTAATGAAATTAAACACAAAAACATTTTCCAACACTTATTTCCGTTTCCCAATTTCTTCCACTCACTTAAAACTGTTGACAACATTTATGTTATTTTTTTCTTAACTCTTTTAATAACAGCACTGTTCGCTGAGCGCCGTTAACGGACAACAGCACAAAACAAATAACAAAAAATTTTCATAAATTTTGTTTTCATGTAAAAAACTTTAAATTTCATGATTTTGTTAAATAAAATTAGCAAAATCGATTAATTATTAATTAAACTTAATTTTAAAGAACTTTTTATTTCGGTTTTATTAATTTTAAAAAGATTTTTTTAAGTTTTAGTTCATACATTAAGGAACACACGCACTCGTTTTTAACAGGGATCACAAAACTAAAACAGAGATGGAAAAATTAGTGCTTTAACATTAGTTTTATACAGTACTTTTTGTATGGCATTCACAGTGTATGATATTTTTTGGATTTGTTGAGCAAAAAGGAGCGTAGTTTTGTTGTTGTATTCGTAAAATTAAAGTTAAATAAATAAAACTTAAAAAGTATTAACAAACATTTTGTTTTTTATAATTTTGTTTGGTTTCACACAAATTTTAATTGATCTCTTCATCAGAAAATTAAAATATACGAGGGCCGTTACATAATTTTTCTTATGTTTTTTATTATAATCAACTAAATTGTGTATTGTATTTCATAGGTGGACTTGACTGATTATAACTTTGTTACTTGTTTTAGTTCCGCATGAACACGATTACGGAAAAATATTATAAAAAATCAATTAATTTTTTAATTATTTCCTTTCCAATTCCAGTTGTTTGCTTAGCAGCTGTGGTTTTAGCTTCACCAGCTAAAAATAAACAAGCACCAGCTTGTTCTCGTAACTGTGGTGATAATTATGAACCAGTTTGTGCTAAAGCTAAAAATGGTAGCAAAGAACGTCTCTTAACCTTTGGCAGTGATTGTGTTTTGGCCAATTACAACTGTCAGCATAGTGATGATCGTAAGTAAAGCATAAATTGAAAATAAGGAGTGAAATCGAAAAATTCTTAACACATTTTTTATTCATTAAAACTTTTAAGCCAAATATTATTTGATTGTTTTCAATCAAGTTAGCTTTGTGAAACATGTCAGTTATTATGTTTAATGTCAAAAAAATGAATAAATTGTTAATCAGATTAAAATAAGTGACCAGAAAAAAGTGTGTACATAATCCTATTTGGTCCCTCAAAAAGTTGGCCAAGCATTCATGGGTCTGCCGTCAAAACTGTTTCAAATAAAGTGCAGGGAGAACTTGCCCGTTGATAGAAAACCTGGTTCAGTTAAGATCCACATGATGTTCCTAAAGCCACCGAATAGAAAGCATTTTCAAAAGAACTCTAAACACATCCGATAGGAAAGCGATATATTTAGTTCAGTGTTCGGACTATTTGGTACGAAATGGTAAAGCTAACACAGGCCACAAAAGTTCTGACAGGAACGCTGGCAAAAATTTAGAGGCCAAAAGCATAACACGGAAATAGGATTCAAGTTTTTTTAAATAATATTCTTGCTGCACATTGGATGACGAAACGTTTGTTCTGGCAGACTTTTCGCAATTTCATGGTCCAACATTTTATATTGCTGATACTCGAGGGAATGATGAAGGAGAAATTGCGTTCCAACAGCAAGAAAATTTCTTGGTATGACAAACAATGTGCAGTTGCAGTAAAAGAATCCAATCATTTGTTACAACGGACCCTGTAAATATCCAAATCTACATCAAGGAATGTTTACAAAAAAGTCTGCTTCCATTGTTAAGAATTCATAATGTTTCCACTTATTTTTTGCCTGTTAGTGGCGTCCTAGCACTATGGTAATTAAGCCCTTTAGTGGTACAAGAACAATAATGTGGGTATTTGTATCAAGAAAGGCAAACAACCCAGAGCTAAGCATAGTGGAGAGATATTAGACTCTTATTAAAAGCGGATTGAAGTACACAAAAAGGGTGTCCAAAAGTGTGGTAGATTATAAAGGGAGATGGACTACCTGTTCGAACATAGTGACTGGAAGCTCTATAAAATCGTTAATGGAGGGATTTCCAAAAAATGTTCAAAATCAAAATTTGTCATAATAATTGTAATCAAATAAAATAAGTTTAGTGGTTAGTAGTTTTTCGATCTCACTCCTTAATTAAATAAGAAAACATTGAACTTAATTGATTCCTTTCTTTTATTGCAGCATATGAAGTTAAATCCAAGGGTGAATGTGGTGGCAATGTTAGCGTACGTTTGTCTTAAAGAATCACAGCAAATATTTTTAATTAAATAAATAAAATATTCTAAAATAAAAACCAATAATTTGTTTTATTTTATTTTGTTTATTAACAATAAAGCAATTTGCATTTTATAATAATTTATTTTGGAAAAATATTTTATGATTCCATTTCTTTTTCTTTCTTTTTTCAACTTTAAGTTTTATTTATTGATAAATCACTTAAAATAGACTTCGTTCGTTTACATATCATTTTTTCTTTTTATTATTTTTATTTCTAAATATCAGACTTTCAGCTTCAATTAGAAATTCTTAATTATTTAAATCATCTTAACTAGTACCATTTTCTTTTTCTTTTTTTGTAAAAAAAAACACTTTCCAAGAAAGCTGGTGAGGCTTTAAAGCACAATAAAATCCGAAAAACATGGATACAAAGATAAAATAAAAGTGATATTTAATATTTATATGTTATTTGTTTATAAACTACAATATTATTTGACTAAAAAAACTACTATAAGAGTTTGTTTACAAAACAATTATTTTCTTTTTTTTGTAACAAGAACAATTATCAAAAATATTCCTTTTAATTGTCTTTCTTTTGCTGCTTAACTTTGTAATCAGCCAGAGCAGCTTTAATGGCATCCTCAGCCAACATAGAGCAATGCAATTTAACGGGAGGCAAACGTAATTCCTTAGCGATATCGGTATTCTTTAATTTTCCAGCCTCATCAATTGTTTTACCCTTAACCCATTCGGTGGCCAATGAACTACTGGCAATCGCAGAACCACAACCAAAAGTTTTAAATTTGGCATCAATAATTTTACCATTTTCATCGACTTTAATTTGTAATTTCATGACATCACCACAGGCGGGTGCTCCCACCAAACCGGTGCCAACACTTTTATCTTTTTTATCTAAAGAGCCAACATTACGTGGATTTTCATAGTGTTCAACCACCTAAAAAGAAAATGCAAAAGAAAAAATTGTCATAAATAAATAATTATAGACAATTTAATAATAAAATTTAAAATAAGACACAAACGATATGCTTATCACAGTTCGAGTACCTCTGGGCTGATAAGAAAGAGGAAAAAATAGCAAAGCAAACAATAAAAGGCAAGAATTTTATTTATGACAGCGATGAGTAAGATGAGTTATTGTGCGTTTCCACGACAATTGCATCTCTGTTCCGGAACGACTTGAGTCACACTCGGCTGATGTTGGGAAAATTATGAACTAAAGATTTATTCTTAAAACTTTGAATTTTTGGTTACATTTTTTTGTAAAAACTTTCTTTTTTTAGTTTGAAGTTTCAAAATTTTTTGGTGAATTAAACAATTTTTAGTGAAAATTTAAAGAAAAGCTTCAATTTCGTTATTAAAAGCGAAGTTTTTTTGCGAAAATTGAATTTAAAGAAAAAAATTATTAAAAATTTAATTTTTAATTGAGAATAAATTTTTTTCTTTTTAAGAAAACAATGGACTATTTGGTACGAAAAGTTAAAGCTACTGTTGGTACAAAACATACAAGGTCCAAAAAGGACCTGAAAATTTAGAGACCAACAAAAATTGAAGTCAAGTTTTCTAAAAAAGTATTCTTGCTGCATAATAAATTACGAAATGTTTATTCAAGCAGTTTTTTCGCAACTTCCTAGCCAAACATTTTATATTGCTGATGCTTGAGTAGAAAAAATTTCCCTAACTTGCTCTAACTTCGGCGAAAGAAGCCAATCTTTTCTAATAACAACAAATGTTTACAAAAAAGGTTGTTCCCGTCCATAAGACTTCATATTGTTTCCACTTATTTTTGGCCTGACTTGGTATTCTTGGACTATGATTAACAAGCCCTTGAGTGGTACAAGAACAAAATAATGTGGTATTTCTATCAAGAGAGGCAAATCCTCCAAACTGCTTGGAGCTAAGGCCAGTGGAAAGATATTGGGCTCTTGCTGACTCAAAAAAGGTGTCCGAAAGTGTGATCGATTTTAAACGGAAATGGACAATCTGTTCGAGCAAAGTTACATAAAACATGTTCAAAATGGTAATGGAAAGGTTTCCGAAATTAGTTCAAAATTACATCACTATTGATCAAAACTATAATTTTTGTAAAAAACAATTATCAATTGTTCTTTGTACACATTTTGCTTTATACCCGTTTATGACTACATGACGCCAAATTTTTCAAGAAAGACGGACTCTTCACAATAAGAAAAAAATCACTCACGTTAAAAAGTGTAAAATAAATGTTTGCAAAAATTATGAAAACATTGAATAAGGAACAATTGTGGCTTCATATTTGGATGTAAAAAATTGCTTGTACGGCAAGTTTTAAAGGATTAGTAAATTTTCAATTATTACAAGGGAAAATCTAAAAAGAAAAACGATCCTATGTATCATCCACAATCAGGAATATATACAATAACATATCCCAGTACAAAATTGAAGAACGATTATAGTTGAAATAATTCAGAGGGTAGTTGAAGTAAATAATCGTGCGAATTGAAAGTAATGTGTTTAAATCTGTACATAATAAGTATAAATGGAGGAGCAATTCCAGTGAAATATGACTATGGGTAAGGTACTTGAATCCAATGCACCAAGCACGTTTCACTTACTGTGAAGCGCTGGGAAGGCATTTAAAAATACTGAAAATTCATTTTGATAGTTGGACAAAATTGTTATGATCTCTCTAATTTCTATTTTCAGAAAAATCACAGTGCTATTTTTATAAGCAGAATTTATTTTTTTCAATTTTATGATATAAAGTGGGGTTATTTTCCTAGCCAGTAGTGAAAATCCTATTTCGCCGAAAGAAGTTCTCTAATACTTATGACGAATAGCTTTAATAATATTGATTTCAATCCCCAGAGTTATTTACGAGTCAGTGATGGTGCCGAAAATAAAATAAAACTAATTTTCGACATGAGATATGACAATGTTATAGAATCCTGAGTATGGATGATAATATATCAACGATTTCCTTAATAGTTGAAATGTTCCAATCCTTTGAAACAGGCTTTCCAAACATTTTTTACACCCAAATATGAAGTCACTAATGCCTTTAAAGTCAATAATTTTATAAGAAACTTTTTTTAATTCCTTAAAAATTAGATTCAATTTATATAAAAAATTCCATTTTCAATGATTTTCTTAATATTTGCAAATATTTATTAGACACTTTAAAAAATGAGAAAATTTCTTATTTTGTTATTGTGTCTGTCTATTTGGAAATTTTTGGCGTACTATATTCTTGAACAGGTATAGCAATGAAATGTGTTCAGGAAAAAAATTGATAATTCAAGAATTTTTAGTTGGAATTAAGTTGAAGTTTGTTAAATATATCATTGATTGCAAATATATATTTAACAAACCATATATGTATGTTAAGAATTATTCGATCTCACTCCTTATTGTAATGAGACTTAATATGTTCGTTTTTAATTTCACCATTAATTTTAATTAAAATACAAAATGTGCATTTAGTTGCATTTAACTAAATTGTTGCAATTTTATCATTCATCAACAAAACGGCAGATGCAGTCCAGAATAATTTCATATTCAAATAAAATAAATATTGTGCAAATTTATAATAAATAAAAAAGAATTACTAACAATTAATGGAAATTTACCAGAAAATAATCTTAAAAGTTTTAATACATGAAAAAAGAAACATGTTTTTTGTTTTTGTATTGACAATTTGCCAAAATAGAAAAACTAAAAACAACAAAATAAACCCTTAAACCCACCGCTGACGCTGCCGGTTAGCAAAAACCATCACTTTTTCCTCATACAAACTATTACACAAACACACTAAATTCTTAGTGCAATTAAGATAAACACTTCATCCCATGAACGAATGTTTGTCGGGTGTTAAAGACCTTGAAAATAAGTTTTCAAATCATAACAAATTAATTGTTTGTTAAAAGTTATTTTTGTCAAAACTTAAATTCCCTTTGAAAATTATTAAAAATATTGAGACACAGAGAGGGATTCTCGTTCGTTGAATACAAAAGGAATTCGATTATGTGATAGTAAAGTTTCGCAAAAGAAAAACACAACATTCATACTTACATTTTCATGATAGAAAGCGGCTGGAACACTTTGTACACGTTTCAATTGGCTTTGGAATAGACGTGAAGCTCTTGTCAACGACATGTTTGTAACTGTTTATCAGAAATTCCTTTAAACGAAAATAATTTATTCAAAATATTGTGAAATTATGAAATTTTCTTTTCTTTCTTACAGGAATTTCTTACGCGCAGACACGATATTTTCTTGCTTCACTCTTTACTTATTTATTCTGAATGACAGCAGCTGTCAGAATATTCTTAATTGCGTTTCATTAATGACACAGCTGTTTAGCAGAGTTGTATTTGAAGGTATTTGTGAAGAGTTAAGGGTTTGTGACTTTTATAAATGTAATTAAATAAGTACTGTATAAATATAATTATATATTTCTACAGCTTTCATTGTGATTCCACTTATTACTTATTGGAAATAATAATATAACTGTGAAACTGCTGGTTATTAAGCCCTCCTCCATCGCAAGTGGTGTACTTTGTCATTCCGTGTATAATGTATGTCAATTTTGTATATTAAAAAATATATTAAAAGATATAGACCGATTTCTAAAACAAATTCCAAGTTCAAGCAAACAATTTTCTTAAAATTGTCAACTATAAATCAATAAATATACGTGTTTTATTACTATTCTAAAAGTGATAAAACGTCTGTGGGTGAGTGTGTATGTAAAAAAGATAATGTAGTTACTTCACACGCAATTGTGGTGGAGGAAATTAAAGATTCGGCTTAATCGAATATAGTATTTTTACTTGTTTTTTAATAAAATTTCACATGGACATTCGTGAGGTGTTTCCCAACTGATTTGAAGAAGCAGAAGTTCTTAATGGACCCAGAATACAGCAAATTATTAACAAAAGTTAACAGTGTACAAAATGTTCGAAAACTTTTTTTGGGAAATAATCCGAAAATTTAGAAACTACTGAATGTTCTTTAATAAAGCTTCACTTGGATAATCCTGAGGTATTATCCAATAGTTTTGGAGGAGCTCTGAGTGGGTCCATGGAACGGAAGCTGGTAGTAAAAAGTTGGTCGTCTCTGCTGTGACATTTTTTTTTAAATCCCCAAAAAATAAAAATAAATTAATATAAAGACAGTAGTTATAATTCCCGATAAAATAAACTCTTAAATATGTGGGATATCTCTTAAAGTTTTAAGAGATATTTGGATCAAATTTACATTTTGTTAAATTTTTGTAAATTATTTTTTTTTAAATTTTCGAACTTTCTTTATTCACAAACAATCTGTAATGGGTCAATCCTCCTATAATGACAGAGGGTCCAATTTACTGAAAATAAGTTCAGAATTTTGGGTATTTAAGAACCAAAAATTGGGAATCCGTTTACAGTCCGGTATTAAGCACAATTTTGTCTGTATTGTATTCAAATTTTTAAATAAAAACATTATTTATATAATTTTTATTTAAGATCAAATATTGACATTTTTTCACAAAAGTTTTCTGAATATTAAAATTTTTGGATTTTTTCGAAATTTACTTAAGAAATTTTATTTTAATTATTTAATTCAAACATTAGATTATTTTTCAAGTAATTACCTTTCCAATGATATCAAATACTAATGTAATGACTTTATGTCATCGATTAAAAATTAATTGAAACTTGGTCCCCTCCAGTAAAATTTTGATATCTGTATTGTGAAATCATAATTTATGAAGCCAAGTCTTAACCTCAAATTTATTGGACATTTCATGGTTTAACAAATTTTTGAACATAAAGAGTTATGAACAACTTAGCAGCGCTTTGAGATTAAATTTATGGATCTAATTTTGAATCAGGTAATTAAAATTATATAATACAGACTATTTAGTTTATGAACTCTATTATTTCTCCCTTTTTACTCCTCTTTTGCCAAATTAAGTTGTAACAGGACACGGGGTAAATTATAAGCACTAAAAGTAAAATTAAAACGATATACTCCAGTGGGCAAAGGTAACTTTATCATATCGGAAGTAATACCAAATTTATCTATAACAAGAGGAGACTTACAAAATATATAAATTAAAAATATTTATTTAATTATTTTTTTTAAATATACTTACTGCCACCAAGGGACACGATTTATTAATATTGCTGAAGGGTTTTATTTGTTCGAATACGTATTTCTCAAACGATTTCGGATAATTGGAATTTTTCATTAATTTGCAAAAATTAAAATGGGTATCGTATAGAAATGGTTGATATCCTCCACTGGTGGTTTTCTTCAGGAATTGTAAATGGACCTTAAAAAGAAGGAATTTGAAATTAAAAATTAATTAAATTCATTAAAATTGTTAATTAAATGTTTAATTAACTTTATAAGTAATTAAAAATACATTTATTTTAATTAATTTTTATAAAAAGAACCTAAATTTTTTTCAGTGTAATTTTGTGAATGCTCTTATATCAATATAGATAAAGATTTCCAAGTTTTGATTCCAAAATACCCAAAATTCTTAACTGTTTAAAACTGTTTTCAAAATTTGACTTTTTCAGTAAATTAGTCACTCTTGCGTTATGAAAGGGCTTGGTCCATTGAATACTTTTTGGTACATAGCCAACATATATAAGTGTATAGCCATTGTATTATTTTATTTAATTTAAGCTTTAATATTTTTTCGCTTCATAAAACTCAAGAATAAAATTATTAAATTAACGAAATTCTGATCGGACCAGCGGGTAAATTATTTTCCCTAAAACTTCCGTATTTATGACTTATTAAAGTGTACTTTCAGATTTATGAAGTTGAAATTATAGTTTAGAGAATTTTAAAAATCTAATTTTCTTCAAAACTTCTATTTCAAACTGGGGGTATCACTCCCCCTGATCCTATATTTTTCTATGTTGGTGTTTCACAGTAACATAATTGGTACGAAATTTTGGGACATTAGTTGTTACAGTTCTTTTGATATTCGATTATAAATATTTGGTTTGTACGGGTGTAGCCCTCGCCCTGGTCTTACCCGCCCAACGTTTTGTCCAGTAAAGTTTTTGGCTCAAATTTGAGAACTCTCTTTGTTTTAGTTCTTTAGATATTCGAAAATCAATGTTTACTTTGTAAAGAGGGGATCTTTCCATCTGTTACTATCCCTTCTACGTTTTGTCCAGTAAAACAGTTCCTTGAAAAAGTTGTTGGAACCAATTTTGACAACTCCAGCTGTTATAGTTCCTTAGTTATTACAATTCTATTTTTTATTTATACAAAGTTATTTAAGGAAATGGTTCTGTATACAAGTTACGATGAAATTTAATTAAAATTTCGGGTAGATAGTTGTTGAGAGCTATCAGAAATATTGGGTCGAAACTGAATAGTCTTGACTCTTTGACTTAAAATAGTTATATCATCAAAGTATCTCTAAAATTACGACTTGTAGTTGTGGCTGACTATAAAGCCAACAGGATGGACAGACAGACAGACATAATTCAATAGACTAATTTAATCAATTAATGGACTACACTAAATATAGTTTAAATTTCTGTTTATTGTCTAGACTATAGCTCAATTAAATTAAAGTTATAGTTCACTTTAACTCAAGTTTATAGTCTAAAGACCAGTTAATAGTTCAATTAAAAAGATAATTAAAGTTCGGATTATTTGTAGAGAAGTTTATAGAATAATTTATAGTTTAGTTTATAGTCTAGTTCATTTGGACTCTTATATAATGTAATTTTTACTTTGTTGAAATTTTAGTTGTAGCATTATAGACGTTAAAAATTTATGTTGTAGTTTAAAATCCGGCTTAGTGTCTGAGGTGTAGTCTAGTTTATAGGTCAACTCATAAGATTAAGTTTAATTTATAGTCCAGTTTGGGATATAGTTTATAGTATAGATTAAGTTTAATTTATAGTGCAGTTTATAGTCCAGTTTACTGTTTATTGTATAGTCCAGTTCATAGTCAATTTTATAGTCCAATATATAAGGACTTCAATAAAAAATATAATTCTTATTAAAAACAATTCTTAGTCCAATAGTCGAATTATAGTCTGGAGTATAGTACAGTTTAGAGCTGTATTAATGAGTTAATTTATAGTACAGATTTAGTTTAATGTATAGCTCCGCTTATAGTCCACTTAGTAGTCTAATTTATAGTTCAATTTATATGGACTCTTACACAAACCGTTTTAAGTTTAGTTAGAATATTCGACTTCAGTTTTAAATTTTTACTACACTTTGTAGAAAGTCCCATAACAATATGGCGGGTCATCGAACTGTGACCATAATTTTATTAAATTGATATTTTGTGATTAAACTATTTTTTAATATAAATTATTTATCGTTTTTAAATGGGTTCTAGTTCGTTGCAATTCAGCATGGTTGGAGGTTCGCATTTGCTGAAATGCATTATTGTGACATAAAAAACTTTTTCACCGATTTGTTTTAATCAGTTTAAATATTATTTACTCTTCAGTGAAATTTCACATTGGAATTTCCGAAGTGTAATATGGTTAAATTGTATTAAAACCGGTTTTTACTCATTTTCAAATCAACTAAAAACGTTAAGCCATAATTATGTTTGGAGACTATTTGAAAGTCTGAAACAGGGCTTCCCAAATATGTGAGGCATTTAAAGCGAAAGATGGAGATCGGCAACGGCTATTAACAGAAATTCCAGATACTTTTTGTATAATTCTTTAAAGTCCTTATTAGAGAGTTCTTATCTAATTTAAGAGAGTTTCTCAAATTCTTAATTTTTTTATTAAAATTTCATTATTTTACTTAAAACTATTTATTCTTAATTTATATAAAATTTTTTTGAAAAATTTTACTTACCGTTACATTTGATAATGGCAGCTGATATAAATCCAATTTGAAAAACATTTCCACATAATTACGTCTCACCGCCTTCAAACGACATTCCACGTGACTGAAATTTTTTGCATATTCCAAATCTTTACACATCATATTGGACCATTTTAAAATGGATGAAGAATTCTTCAAAAAAATCAAAGAATTATTTTCTTAAAATATGTGAAATTTTTAGAAAAAAATTACCGTAAATTTAAAAAATATTGAAAAACACAAAACAAATAAAATTGAATTTTTAAGCGTCATATTTTTCAGCTTTTTGCAAAAAATATCGAGGAATATAAATTTATATATAAAATATTAAAAAATATTTTAGAATAAAGAAAACTAATTAAAATATATTTAGCAAAATCAATTTCAATCAAATTATTTTAATTATTATTAATTATAAAAATTAATAATTGAAAATATAAAAACGAAATTATTGAAAATAATTCATCTTTTGAGAAATCAGATTATATTAAAACTCTGGGTCGTTTGCAGGCCATTAAAGTTCCAAAATCCATATGATATTCTCCTATAAGTCATGATAGCGTATACCTTTCTGTTGTTAAGCCATATATAACTCGAGGCTTTGAATAAAATTTAATTAAAAATTTTGATTGAAAAATATTCAAAATATACTCAATACATTGACCGGGCAGGTTTTAATGATATACAAAATGGTCTGATTTGAACTGGAAAAATGTCATATACAGTTTGCTAAAAACTTTTCTGGGTAAATCTGTGTCTACAAGTTTCCCATAACGGTTCAGATTTTCTTAAAAGCGACCTATTTCGATATTAAAGTCGGAATCTGAGTTTAAGTATAAATTTCAGCACTACAAACAGTTAAAAATAATACATATAAGCAATTCTATGTATACGCTTAACTAAATACTACACTCATTAAATCAAAGTTTTCATATCTTCCATATCGGTTCAGATTTTCTTGTAAGTGTAAATGTAACTTTCAAAAAATTTATAATAATTTCAATATGGGTATCAAATAAAAGCTAAGAATCTCTGCAATATATTCGAATGATTTTTTTTGAATCATGCAAGAATAATAATATGAAAAAATGTCCTTTCAAAAAAAAATGTCTTTCAGGCCCTTTTAAATTTTAAATAACATAATGAAAATGAAATTAATTTGAAACATCAATTTGTCCTGTGAAATCTACTTATATCCAGTATATACAGTAACATTAATTAATGTCCTTTCGGAAAAATCCTTTGAATTTTAAAAATAATTTTCAAAAATTTATCTCAAATTTGAACTTGTCATGAGTGATTTTTGATAATATTAAAAGATACAAGTTTTAAAAGGACTTTTTTATCACTTTATGTTCAGAAGGATTCATGAAATTATTTTGTATAGTTTTATTTGACATCCATATCGTGGTCATACATAATTCATATATATTTTATAAAGTATTTTAATTTTAAAGCATTTTAGAAGGAAAACTGATCCGATATGAAATTGGAATAGTAATGGGACATATGGCTATTTTTTTGATCTAAAAATTATTTTTTTGCAAAATATGCAAAAGTTTTTTGTGCGAATTTTGAGATTGTCTCAAATATCTGTCTATAACTTCTTTGTTATTCTACAACTCTGTAGCACTCTATTTTTAGACGAGTTTATTATATTGTTTATTGCCTCGATTATATTCCATTTAGGGCTAGTTTATGGTTAGGACTTTAGTCTACTTTATATTGCAGTTTATAAACAAGTTTTTGATCCAGTTAAAAGACTAGTCTAAATTCCAGTTTGAAGACGAGTTTATATATCAATAAATAGTCTTTTTTATAGGCAAGTTTTAATCCAAATTAGATGGGACTTTAGTCTAGTTTATAAATAAGTTTATAAACCAGTTTTTAATTCATTTAATAGACTAGTTTAAATTCCTGTTTGAAGACGAGTTTATATATCAATAAATAGTCTAGTTTATAGGCAAGTTTTTAATCAAAATTAGTTGGGACTTTAGTCGAGTTTATATTTCAGTTTATAAACCAGTTTTTAATCCAGTTAAAAGACTAATTTAAATTCCAGTTTGAAGACAAGTTTATATATCAATAAATAGTCATAAAGTAGACTATTATAGTTAAGTTTATAGACTAGTTTGTAATCCAATTTATAGTTGCAGTTCAATATATAATCCATTGTATAGTTTAAAATTCAGATAAAAGTCCAGTTATAATGTAGCTTTTAATTAATATTATAGTTTAACTTCTAATCTACTTTGTATTAAAGTCTTTTATCTATTTAGTCAATTTTATATTTCAGCTTATAATTTGAATTTATAGTAAAGTTTATAGTTCAGTTAATTTTATTATATAATTAATAATTTATTGATAGTCTAGTTAATATTATAGTTTATAATACAATTTCTGCTCAATCTTATAAAAAGATTTATATTCGAAACAAATTTCCTCTATAGATTATAGTTTATAGTTTATTTTAAAGTTTTCTTGGTAGTTTAGTTTAAAATCTAGTTTATAGTCATAAATATAGTTTAGTTTGTATTATATAAATATTTTAAATCCTTTTCAATATTTTGATTTATAGTCCATTTCTGGTGTATAAACTCCAATGTAAATTTGTATAATTTATATTTTAGTTTCAATTTGTCTTTAGAGTGTAGTTTATAGGCATATTAAAGTTCACTTTATAGTCTAGTTTAAAGTCGAGTTCATATTTCAATTTGCATTCAATTTTACAATCAAGTTTATAGTTTAGTTTGTAGTCTATTTAAATTAAATAAATAGTTTAAATATATATTTTTATACACGGTTTATAGTTCAGTTCGATTTATACACGAATAAAAATTTCTGTTTATAATCCAGTTTAGACATTATAGCACATTTCATAATCTATTAATAGTCTAGTTTAGATTATAGTTTATTTTACAGTCTAATTTTATTGTTATTTTACACAATCTAGTTTATAGTCCATTTGATATAATAAATATATAAACAGTTTAATTTTCTATAAGCCAGACTATTTTTAGTCCAATTAAGAGCCAAGTTTATAATCCAGTTTATGGTTTATTTTATGATTCAGTTTATAGCTCAGTTTATAATCCAGTATACAGTCTTATTATTATCATATAATATTTTGAAATTTATAGTTTAGTTGTTTGTCAGTTTCATACAGCAGTTGATGATCTGATAAATATAGGATGGAGTAAAGTCTTTTTATTCCGAACAGGGTCCTTGTGTTGGTCCAATTCGGCTATATTTGTAATAAATTAAAATTGCGATCAATATCACACACTGTTATTCCATTAATACGATTTATATGAGTTTTTTGCTATGACGATGTAGAACGGTTGAATTCTGTCTCAAATGTTTGGTCTATAGTGATTGGAGAATTCAAAGAAATTTGGCCAGATTGTTTATTATTGTTCTAAAACAGGTTCTTATTTAAAAATAAGAAACAATAAAAAATAATCTGGCCAAATTTCTTTGAATTCTTAATTGATGCTTTCTGGAGTTACACGCAATATATCTTATTCCCGATAGATATTTCTAGGAATTTACAAAAATGAAATCCCGAGAAAATTCCGGGAACTTAATTTTATATTAAAATTTTTGTCGATCAAATAAATGTTTGACAATCGACCATTTGACAAAAATCTTTGGCCTGTTCTAAATCTTTACTTTCTCATATTTGACCATTCAAAAAAATGCGGTTCCTTTTAAATTATTAAATAATAAAATAGAAATTACATATAAAATTGTCAGGAATTTAAATTTAATCATAAAACTCGAATGCGCCAATAATTTGAATAAATTTGTAATTTATTTAAAATATCAGTATTTCGAAAAGCATAACCGGGGGAGAAGACACCGCCTCTAATAAAAATAAAATTAAATTAATAAATTCATGAATATTGGATCCGATTATAGTCCTTACCTTTCCGGCATTTTATTTCTTTCTTCCAATATCGTTTTAGCACTCAACAGTAAACTTATGCAGCCGCAACCATAAAATGGATTTTCACCACTGATTTCTATATTCATAAAACGATTCAATAATCTGTTATCGTTTGTATTTATTTTCGGATATTGTTTGGTAGTGGACCAACCTTTGGCCTGAAATTTTATTTTATATGTAGACATTTCTAATAGATAATAATTTGGTTGTGCGGTGGAAAATAGACCAATTGAAAATACTTTCGGATAATTATTCAATAATTTACGGGTCCTCTCGAATTGGGCCAGTATAGTGGTTACAAGACACCATATAATAAAGAGGAAAGCCCAAAAGTAAGAACTGTAAAAGAAGAAACATTTTAGTTTAAAGTCTGAACTATAAGTTTACAGTCTTTCACATAGTCTAGATTATAGTCCAGTTTATAGTTAAATTTATAGCCTAATAGTCTTCTTTATAGTCCAGCTTACAATCAAGTTTATATTCTAGTTTATAGTTTACTTTGTAAGCTATCTCATAGTCCAACTAAGTTTATTACTTAAAATCCAGTTTATATTTCAGATTATTATCTAGTTTACGTTTTAGTTTACAGACCAGCTTTTAATCTAATTTAAAGCGTAGATTAAGGTCCAGTTTAGAATTAAGTTTATAATCTTTAAATATCAGGAATATAGTCCACTTTATTATTTAGTTCTGTTTAATAAACAGTTTATAGAACAGTTTATCATCCAGTTGGCCCAGTTTATAATCCTGGTTATAGTCCAATTTATGGTCTAGTTAAGAGTCTATTTGCTAGTCTAGTTTAAGGCCTAGTTTTAGACCAGTTTATAATCTAGTTCATAGTCCGTTTATTATCTTTATAGAAGTATTTTTTGGAGTCTAGTTTATAGTCCATAATATTATCTAGTTTATATTATAGATAATGGTCCAGTTTACAGTCCAGATAATAGACAAGTATATAATATATGTTTATTAGTCCAGTTTATTTGCCAGTTTTAAGTCCATTTATAATCTAGTGTGTAGACCAGTTTATTATGGAGTTAATGGTACAGTTTACAGCCCAAGTTATTATCTAGTTTATAGGACAGTTTTTAGTCTTGATTATGATTAAGTTTATAGTTTTAAATCTGAAGTATTTTTAGACCAGTTTATATTCTAGATTATAGTTCAAATTATAATACAGTAGTTCATATTCTCGTTTTTCGTCCAGTTTATGGTATAGTTTGTGTTCTAGTTTTATATTCAAGGTTACACCAAGGCGTATAGCATTATAAAAAAGTTTGTAGTCCACTTTGTAGCAAATTAGTCCAGTTTTGTAATTATATGTATGATACAGTTCAAAGTCCTGTCTTTAGTCTATTTTATTATTAAAATCATAGTTCCATTTCAACTTACGGAAATTCTATATATTTACAAAATTGTATAGGTCTAAGTTTATCCTTCTCATACAACCGATATTGGGTTCTTTCAACACATTGCTGGTCTATAAAAGGAAAATGTACCATCACACCCTCCTCTCGATATTTCCTTCTATTGGAAAGTTCTCTATTAAAAATATTCAAAAAGAATCTATAAATAAAACTTTTAAAAAAATTAAACCTCAATTCCTCTACTCAACATCCAGTTTGGGTAATAAATCGGGAAGACATTCTGAACGCAGTTCATCTCTTATCGTAGATAATTCCCCAAGTTTAACACATGACCATAATAAACTTAACCAAGCAGTGGCAGACCACAAGCTGTGTAAGGGCATATAAAAATTATAACCGAAATTATAGCGAGCAAAACAATCCACACTATTTATGGTACCTAAAAGGGAGGGGGAGGGAAACATTATTTGTAATAACGGGAATTTAATGAATCCCTTAAATACCTTTAAAATTTTGTCTTAAAAACTGTAGAGCCATTTCAATCGGAAAACTATGGAAACCACAAGATGATATAACAAATACTTTATGCTCTAAAGCTTTTTCATGATATTTAAGCTCCATTAGTTCATTGAAATAAGGATCATTGCACAGATCCACATAATGGGTTCCTTGGATAATACAACTGGTTAAAATGTTTTCAGCCAATAACTGATAAGGTCCACAGCAATTAATTAGAACCTGGAATAATTTATTTTATAGTGAATTTTTAGGACATTTGATTTTATGTAGAAATTACCTTACATTTCGTCACTAATAAATCCAAGTTTTGTACATCACGGGCATTTGCCAGGAATATGGGTATATTGGTAATATTATTTCCCGATTTTAAAGAAATTTCATTTAGAACTAATTTTAATTTGTGCTACAAATAAATTCAAAATATTTTTAAATTTTAAAAAAATTTCAATGGATATATTCACCTCCGATCTTCCTGCTATGGCCCAATCAAAATTCTTTAACACTTCTATGGCCTGTAGCAAAGTACATTTTCCCATAAATCCGCTGGCTCCAAAAATGATCACATCAAATTTTTTAGAATTCATTAAAATAAAATTTTAAATAAAATATTGAAAACGTTTTGAAAAGCGAATATTGAAAAGGGATCGGAAATGTTCAAAACCGGAAAATTCTCAAAATGAGAATTTTGCTATAAAATTTTAAAAGGGACAAATTTCCCATAAAAAATATGTAGTGTAAAAATTTCACATACAATTTTTAATTGTCTAATTAGTTTCTATTGAAATTTTTAAGTATAAAAAGTTTGATTGAAATTTTTAGTACTAAAAAGTTTAGTACTAATTAATGCTCCACTAAAAGTTCTAGTGCCAAATTTTTTTTTAATTTTTAGTAGGTTAAAAATTCTTATACAAAAGAATTTAGCACAGTAAAATGATATATCAAAATTTTTAGTACCAAAATTTTTTAGTACCAAAAAATTTTTAATAATATTTTTGTACCAAAAAATTTCTATTGAAATTCTATTAAGATTTTTAGTACTTAAAAAATTAAAATTTTTAGTTCTAAAAATTTTCTATAAAATATTTTGTACGAAAAATTGTTTTACAAAAAATTGTCTATTAAAATATGTAAAATGTTTAGTACAAAAATTCTACTAAAATTTTTAGAACAAAAAATTTTCTATTTAATTTTTAGTACAAAAAAATGTTCTGCTAAAATTTTTAGTACAAAAAACTTTTAGTACAAATATGTTTTTGTCATATTTTAGTATAAGAATTTTTATATTGAAATTTGTAGCACAAAAAATTGAGTTGAAATTTTTAGTACAACAACAATGTTCGGCTGAAATTTTTAGTACAAAAAAATCAATTTAAGTTAAGTTCTTTTTGCTGTATAAATTGTTAGTACAAAAATATGTAAAGATATTTTTCAATTTTTAGTACAACAAATATTGTGTTTTAGAACATTTTTAGTACTGCAAACGTATTTATGGGAGTTTTTATTATTTGTATTTAATTTTTTATTTTATATTTTTAGTACAAAAACTTTTCATAGAAATTTTTTGTACACAAATATTTCTTAATTTCTGAATTTTTAAATTTAGTACCAAAAAATTTAATAAATATTTTAAGTACCAGGATTCAAAATAAAATAACATTTTATAAAAAATTTTAGTACATTTAGAACATTTTGTATAAAACACATTTGTTTAATTTTAGAAGGTGTTTTTCTTTGAATTTGTTGATAAATTGCTATGCAAACTTTTAGTACAAAATTGTTGCATGAATTATTAGATAATTGAAATTAAATATTTTTTCGTTAAATCGTTAATACATACTTGTGGTAGTAGGAGATGAAATAATATAAACGATTTTAATACACAATTTTTTAGTACAGAATACTTCCTGGATGAACTTGTTTAACAGTTTTGTGCCAAAAAATTCCATTCCCGTTTTCTATTCCCATAAAAATTCTTATTTGAATTATTTTTAATTGATTTTCCCTATTATCATTGATATGGCAACTCTTTCCAATTAATTTTATTTATACAGTACTTTAGTTACCGGTTTGTTTACAAAACAATCACTGAATTGTGCTCAATTCTCTCATATCAAAGAAATGACAGTTCTCCTTGAACAGCTGACAGTTATAAATAAAACAACAAACATGTATAAATACAACAAATATTCGTAAAAGAAATAAAGACACGTAAGAGTAAACTGAGGTTTTTTGAAATAAGAAGTGAATTTTTATATTTAGATCAGTGATTGAGCAGCTAAAATTTATTAACAAAAAATTGTAAAAGAAAATTTGATAAAACACAGAAAAAGAATGATGAAATATTTAAGTTTTGTGTTAATTATTTGTCTTATCCCTCAGGGATGGTCAAATGAAGCCAAAGAAAATAAAACATTTGTGGCTACAAAAGAATGGCAAGAAATACCAGAGGGTAAGTGGAATAGAAGAAAAATAAAGAAAAATTAGAAAAAATGAGAGAACTGTTAATAACTTTTTCTTATTTTATGTGTTAAATCTCTAGGTCAAGGTATACCGGCCGGTTTGCATGTTAGAATTAATTTGGAAACGGGCAAAAAGGAAGCAAAACTATTAGACGAAGACGATAATGACTCAGCTGTTGAAAGCCTTAAGCAGCAAGAGAAACAGGGCGCTTTATCTGTCGTAAAAGAAACTTCCAGTGCTGAGGAGAAAGAAGAGCAGGAAGAAAAGGGCCAAACCAAGAAAACAAAAAAGGTAAAACATTTAGATGAGGCCCTACAAAGAATAGGCATTGATTATACACCCAAAGAAAAAGTGGAAAATATTATACGTGAATATAGATCCTATGAAGAGTTAAAGAAAAGTTTTGAAAGCATGCGCAAACCCTTCAAAACGGATGCGGAGATTATTACCCAACTAATAGAGGAATTTCAAACTTCCGTCACTTCTTCCGACAATAAAGATGTGGAAGCACGTGTTAAGACCCAAATACAAATTCTCGAAAGTTTTAATTATTTAATGTCTCAATTTGATAATGCTTTAGTGTTTGTGGACAAAGGTGGTTTGGATCATGTTTTACTACCCATTTTAGTGAACTCCACTCATACTCCCCTCAAAGTGGAGTCCATGCGTGTTTTGGGTGCCATGTCCCAGAATAATCCTCGTGTACAAATTAAAGTATATGAACGTAATGTAGGTTCTCATCTCGCCCAAATAATAATGTCATCCTCCAATACCGAGGAGTTGTCAGCAGCTTTATATGCTTTCAGCAGTTTGTTGCGTAAATTTCCTTTAGCACAACAAAGAATACTCTCCACTTCAGGTACTCAAGCCTTAATATCTGTTCTTAATCGTGATTGTGAGCTTAAAATTAAAATTAAGGCCATCGTTATAATTGGTGATTTGCTTTCGGAACGCAAGCTGGTACTCACTAAATCCTCTGCCACAGATGATCCCTTAGCTGCTGCTCAGTATGCTGAGATTATGTTGGAAGATTGGCTTAAGGATCTTAATTATTGTGATATTTTGGAAACTCTTATTAATAAATATGCCATTAGATTCCTGGAAGCTCCCGATTTTCTGGAATATCTTGTAAACTCTTTGAATAGTACAGAAAATTTATGTTTAACCGAATGGAGTAAAAATTTACGCATAATGGAATTGTTTAATATGTTGAAAAAGAAATTATCACAATCCACAGATGAATACCACACAGATGTAGCTCAACTGGTGGATGATTTCTTAGTGCGGGTCTATGGTGGTGACTACAAAATTCGTGATGAATTGTAGGTGACATTTAGTGCTAAATCCTACGTTTCGTAGTTACAGTTTATTTTATGTTTTCAAAACTACATAAATTGTTAAAAATATTATAAAAAGGCTGTTTTTTCTTGAAACTATAAAATGTTTTACCTATTTTGGACTGTAATTTTATCCTCTTATTTTTATTTTTTAGTTTATTTTTATTATTTTAATTTATTTTTTAATATTAAGTTTAAACATTTGGGCTCACAAATAAATATTTAAATAAAAAAATAAATGAAAAAATATTGAATTTAAGATTTTCATGAAAATGTGAAATTTTAATACCCTCCCTCACCACAAGTGGTGAAGAGGGTATGGGTTAATTAGAACCTGGAATAATTTATTTAATAGTGGATTTTTAGGACATTTGATTTTATGTAGAAATTACCTTACATTTCGCCACTAATAAATCCAGGAATATGGGTACATTGGTAATATTTTTCCCGATTTTAACGAAATTTCATTTAGAACTAATTTCAATTTGTGCTAAAAATAAATTCAAAATATTTTTAAATTTTAAAAGA
>PYHX02000467.1:15048461-15064036 GCA_004302925.2 Cochliomyia hominivorax
TTAATCATAGTCCAAGAATACCAAGTCAGGCCAAAAATAAGTGGAAACAATATGAAGTCTTATGGACGGGAACAACCTTTTTGTAAACATTTGTTGTTGTTAGAAAAGATTGGCTTCTTTCGCCGAAGTTAGAGCAAGTTAGGGAAATTTTTTCTACTCAGGCATCAGCAATATAAAATGTTGACTAGGAAGTTGCGAAAAAACTGCTTGAAAGTACGTTTCGTCGTTTATATGCAGCAAGACTCTTTTTTTTTAGAAAACTTGACTTCAAATTTCTGTTGGTCTCTAAATCTTCAGCAGCGATTCTATCCTTATATCCTTTTAGGACCTTGTATGTTTTGTACCTGCAGTAGCTTTAACTTTTCGTACCAAATTTTCCGTGCACTGAGCAAACCGGACTGTTTTCCTACTGTATATATTAACAACTCTTTTGGAAATGCTTTCTATTAAATTTTGGATTTGAAAGATAATGTGGACCTGAACCAGGTGTACTATCAACGGACAAGTACTCCCAGTACTGTTTAACTGCATTGAAAAATTGAATGCTTCGCCAAATTTTGTGGGATCAAATAGGTTTTGTTTGAAAATATTTTATACTTTTTTTGGTCACTCATTTCAATCGGATTAAAATTATATTTATTTGTTTAAACATTTAATATAATAACAGATATGTTTAACAAAGGTAACTTGACCAAGAAAATCAAATAATATTGGGGTTTAGAGTTTTTATGAAAAATGTGTGTTAATAATTTTTTGATGTCACTCCTTTATTAAAATTAGATTTATATTAATTAAAATGATTTTTTATTTAAAAATTAAATTTTTCCTAATTTATAATTTTAATTATAATAATTATTTTTATCTTAAAATCAAAAATCTTTTCAGAAGTAATATAATTAATTTTAATAATTTCAAAAGATTCCATATTTTCTTAAAAAGAAATAAATTTTATTCTCAATTAAATATTTAAATTTTTAATAATTTTTTCTTTAAATTCAATTTTCGCAAAAAAGCTTCGTTTTTAATAAAAATTCAACTTTCGAAATTAAAGTTTTTCTTAAATTTTCAGGTAAAAATTTTTGAATTCACCAAAAAATTTTAAAACTTCAAACTAAAAAAAGAAAGTTTTCAGAATAAATCTTTAGTTCATTATTTTCCCAACATCAAATTAAATTCTTCTTAAACTGATACTCGAAAACTAAACCTAATTAATATGTATTTTTGCATTAAACCTTCAATTGCTCATGTTGTTGTAACAGCCTCAACTGTATTCGATAATTCTTTCTTGGGGAAAAGAACTTTCGAGTGTTATTCAAGTCGTTCCGGAACAGAGATGCAATTGTCGTGGAAACGCACAATAACTCATCTTACTCATCGCTGTCATAAATGAAATTCTTGTTTTTTTATTGTTTGAGTTGCTATTTTTTCCTCTTTCTTATCAGCCCAGAGGTACTCGAACTGTGATAAGCATATCGTTTGTGTCTAATTTTAAATTTTATATTAAATTGTCTACAATTTATTTATGACCATTTTTTCTTTTGCACTTTCTTTTTAGGTGGTTGAACACTATGAAAATCCACGTAATGTTGGCTCTTTAGATAAAAAAGATAAAAGTGTTGGCACCGGTTTGGTGGGAGCACCCGCCTGTGGTGATGTCATGAAATTACAAATTAAAGTCGATGAAAATGGTAAAATTATTGATGCCAAATTTAAAACTTTTGGTTGTGGTTCTGCGATTGCCAGTAGTTCATTGGCCACCGAATGGGTTAAGGGTAAAACAATTGATGAGGCTGGAAAATTAAAGAATACCGATATCGCTAAGGAATTACGTTTGCCTCCCGTTAAATTGCATTGCTCCATGTTGGCTGAGGATGCCATTAAAGCAGCTTTGGCTGATTACAAGGTTAAGCAGCAGAAGAAAGACAATTAAAAGGAATATTTTTGATAATTGTTCTTGTTACAAAAAAAAAGAAAATAATTGTTTTGTAAACAAACTCTTATAGTAGTTTTTTTTAGTCAAATAATATTGTAGTTTATAAACAAATAACATATAAATATTAAATATCACTTTTATTTTATCTTTGTATCCATGTTTTTCGGATTTTATTGTGCTTTAAAGCCTCACCAGCTTTCTTGGAAAGTGTTTTTTTTTAACAAAAAAAGAAAAAGAAAATGGTACTAGTTAAGATGATTTAAATAATTAAGAATTTCTAATTGAAGCTGAAAGTCTGATATTTAGAAATAAAAATAATAAAAAGAAAAAATGATATGTAAACGAACGAAGTCTATTTTAAGTGATTTATCAATAAATAAAACTTAAAGTTGAAAAAAGAAAGAAGAAGAAATGGAATCATAAAATATTTTTCCAAAATAAATTATTATAAAATGCAAATTGCTTTATTGTTAATAAACAAAATAAAACAATTTATTGGTTTTTATTTTAGAATATTTTATTTATTTAATTAAAAATGTTTGCTGTGATTCTTTAAGACAAACGCACGCTAACATTGCCACCACATTCACCTTTGGATTTAACTTCATATGCTGCAATAAAAGAAAGGAATCAATTAAGTTTAATGTTTTCTTATTTAATTAAGGAGTGAGATCGAAAAACTACTAACCACTAAACTTATTTTATTTGATTACAATTATAATGACAAATTTTGATTTTGAAATTCTGAACATTTTTCGGAAATCCCTCCATTAACAATTTTATAGAGCTTCCAGTCACTATGCTCATACAGGAAGTCCATCTCCCTTTATAATCTACCACACTTTTGGACACCTTTTTCGTGCACTTCAATCCGCTTTTAATAAGAGTCCAATATCTCTCCACTATGCTTAGCTCTGGGTTGTTTGCCTTTCTTGATACAAATACCCACATTATGTTCTTGTACCACTAAAGGGCTTAATTACCATAGTGCTAGGACGCCACTAACAGGCCAAAAATAAGTGGAAATATTATGAATTCTTAACAATGGAAGCAGACTTTTTTGTAAACATTCCTTGATGTAGATTTGGATATTTACAGGGTCCGTTGTAACAAATGATTGGCATCTTTCGCCGAAACTGCTTATTGTTTGTCATACCAAGAAATTTTCTTGCTGTTGGAATGCAATTTCTCCTTCATCATTCCCTCGAGTATCAGCAATATAAAATGTTGGACCATGAAGTTGCGAAAAGTCTGCCAGAACAAACGTTTCGTCATCCAATGTGCAGCAAGAATATTATTTAAAAAAAACTTGAATCCTATTTCCGTGTTATGCTTTTGGCCTCTAAATTTTTGCCAGTGTTCCTGTCAGGACTTTTGTGGCCTGTGTTAGCTTTACCATTTCGTACCAAATAGTCCGAACACTGAACTAAATATATCGCTTTCCTATCGGATGTTTTGGGAGTTCTTTTGAAAATGCTTTCTATTCGGTGGCTTTAGGGACATCATGTGGATCTTTCCTGAACCAGGTTTTCTATCAACGGGCAATAATCCCTGTACTTTATTTGAAACAGACCCATGAATGCTTGGCGAACTTTTTGAAGGACCAAATAGGGTTATGTACACACTTTTTTCTGGTCACTTATTTTAATCTGATTAACAATTTATTCATTTTTTTGACATTAAACATAATAACTGACATGTTTCACAAAGCTAACTTGATCAACACAATCAAATAATATTTGGCTTAAAAGTTTTAATGAATAAAAAATGTGTTAAGAATTTTTCGATTTCACTCCTTATTTTCAATTTATGCTTTACTTACGATCATCACTATGCTGACAGTTGTAATTGGCTAAAACACAATCACTGCCAAAGGTTAGGAGACGTTCTTTGCTACCATTTTTAGCTTTAGCACAAACTGGTTCATAATTATCACCACAGTTACGAGAACAAGCTGGTGCTTGTTTATTTTTAGCTGGTGAAGCTAAAACCACAGCTGCTAAGCAAACAACTGGAATTGGAAAGGAAATAAATTAAAAAATTAATTGATTTTTTATAATATTTTTCCGTAATCGTGTTCATGCGGAACTAAAACAAGTAACAAAGTTATAATCGGTCAAGTCCACCTATGAAGTACAATACACAATTTAGTTGATTATAATAAAAACATAAGAAAAATTATGTAACGGCCCTCGTATATTTTAATTTTCTGATGAAGAGATCAATTAAAATTTGTGTGAAACCAAACAAAATTATAAAAAACAAAATGTTTGTTAATCCTTTTTAAGTTTTATTTATTTAACTTTAATTTTACGAATACAACAACAAAACTACGTTCCATTTTGCTCAACAAATCCAAATAATATCATACACTGTGAATGCCATATATAAAGGTACTGTATAAAACTTATATCAAAGCACTAAATTTTCCATCTCTGTTTTAGTTTTGTGATCGCTGTTAAAAACGAGTGCGTGTGTTCCTTAATGTACGAACTAAAACTTAAAAAAATCTTTTTAAAATTAATAAAACCGAAATAAAAAGTTCTTTAAAATTAAGTTTAATTAATAATTAATCGATTTTGCTAATTTTATTTAACAAAATTATGAAATTTAAAGTTTTTTACATGAAAACAAAATTTATGAAAATTTTTTGTCATTTATTTTGTGCTGTTGTCCGTTAATGGCGCTCAGAGAACAGTGCTGTTATTAAAAGAGTTAAGAAAAAAATAACATAAATGTTGTCAACAGTTTTAAGTGAAATTGGGAAACGGAAATAAGTGTTGGAAAATGTTTTTGTGTTTAAATTTCAATAAAGAAACGGAAGTTTGTGTTGGAAATTGATTTTTGAAGGTATAAATAAGGAAAATGACGGACAGAGCGGAAAGAATCAAGGTATTTTATTATTTTATGGTATTTTTAATAAATAAAATTAAAATTTAAGAAAGATATTTATAAATTAAAGTCCTTTTTGAATAATAAAGTTATAATTTTAAAAATTAGTTAATAAAAATTTAATTTTTTATGAAAGTTTGATTTTTAATAAAATTTTATATTTTTAAAAATTTGATTTTAAATTAAAATTTTAATTTTTAAAAAAATTGATTTTGATTAAAAATTCGATTTTTATTTAAAAATTAAATTTTTAAAATTTTGATTTTTTATAAAAAGTTTATGTTAAATTAAAAATTCAATTTTTTTATTTGAAATATTTAATTTTTAATAAAAAAATAGTTTTGTAATAAAATTTTTGTATAAAAATATTTGATTTTTAATCAAACTTTGATTTCTGAATGAAATTTTGAAATAAATTCAGTTTTTAATAAAATTAATTAAATTTTTATCACAAATTCAGTATAATTTTTTATCAAAAATAGGATTTTTAATGAAATTTTAAAATTAAATAAAGAAATAATTTTCAATCAACAATTCTGGTTTCAAACGATTTATATCCAATCGATTTTATATAGATCCTATAGAGACCCATTACCGAACATAATTTTAAATTACTGAAGTTTCAAAAAATTTTAGTTTTATGATGTTTCATATGCTTAAGATTAATATAACCAGAAAGCACTAATAGCAAATTTTGCGGTACGAAATATTCTATAGCTTCCATATAACCCCCGCTTTTGAAAATCACCTTAAATGGTATAATGCTCCCATTTAGATGAGTTTAATCAAAATATTTTTAATAAGATTTTATATAAAAACACAAATCATGAAATCACATTATACGAGGGTCAATAATTTTTCTTGTATCATGGTGTAGGGTATTATAAAGTCGGGCTTGACTGACTATTTTACTTTTAATTGCTTTTATTTTGTTTAATGTCATCGACGTGACCCTCAATTTATGAAATTTCTGGATTTAAATTATTCTCAATTTTTATTTACATAAAAAAAATTATAACAAAATTCCAGGAAATATAAATTTTATAGACTTAAATAATTTTTAATAAGAAATATACACACACACAAACATTTAATTATAAACAAATTTAATCTTTATAACACTTTTTTATATATTTTTGCAAAACTAATTATTTAATTAAAAAAATTTTAATTAAGATCCACTTTATATGGAACACATAATCATTACAACTACAAAAACACTTTACCCAATAAAACAGCAATCGTGAAACGCATTATTTTTTTGAATATTTCCAAATGATTTCGTACACACAAAAATCAGGTTTAAGTTTTCAAATTAAACTAAATGCGAAAATCAAATAAACATGATATTTATAATGCCGGTCAGTTGATCAGTTGAACGGTGATTAAAATACAAAAACAACAACAGCTTTTGCGAGAACTTGTCTAAATGAAATGAATATAAGTAAAAATGCTATATTCGGCTATGCCGACAATTCAATACCCTCCTCCACAAATGTGTGTGAAGTAAATACGTTATGTTTCGTACTTACACACTCATACATACACTTACAAATGTATACAATATTTAAAAGTTTTTCTATTATTTATCACAGGAACACTTAATGAACACTTCTCAGGATTATAAGACACAATCAGGCAAAATTTCACTGACCTCTGTCAATTATTGTGGATGTAAACTTACCAACAACAGACAGACAGACATACAAAGCTTAATCGGCTCAGATTTCGTTTCGACTCCAAAATATGTGTACATCATGGGGCCTTAAATAATTCCTTCTTAGCGTTACAAACGGAATGACAAAGTTAATACACCCTCTTCGCTTTTAGTGGTGCAGAAAAAACTTAAAAACAATTTAAATTCACACAAAAGATAATGAAAAAAATATATAAAATATATTTACCGACTTATATACATAATGCTGGACTTGAGGTTAAGCTTTGTTTGTTGTTGTTGATTTTTTTTTAATTTTAATTTTTGTTTGTTTATTTTTTTATTTATTTATAATTTCTTTTTCTACCCACAATCATTTATTCACTTTTCAGTTACGCTTCGTCAAATTTTCTATACAAACGTTTCATGTCATTTTTTTTATTTTAAATAATTTTAATTCTCTTTTTCTTTTTGTTGTTTAATTGTCCCATTTTGAATGTGAATAATTTTACACTTAAACCTGGTTTAACTATTAGTTATGTTTGTCAGATTAATATTCGATTGTGTTAAGATTTAAAAACTTTCATTTTAAGCTGTTAACAGGATTATGTTAAAAACATAACTCTGTTAAAAATTATAGTTGATCTGTAAGCAAAATAAAGAAGACGTTCGGGAAAAAATTAAATATCTATATATATAAAATAGGATGAGTGTATATCTGCGTGTAAGTATATATGTAAATATGTATGTACGTATGTATGTATGTATGTATGTATGTATGTATGTATGTATGTATGTATGTATGAATGTATGTATGTAACGTATAGACTCCAAAATAATTGAGACAATTTTGATGAAATATTCAGGCTGTTAAAAGCTCCGATAGGACCAGGGGAGGGATACAGCCATACAAAACAAATATTGATTATCGGATATCTAAAGTACTATAACAGCGAGAGTTCTCAAATTTGGTCCCAACTACCTCCTTAAGTAACTGCTTTACTTAACAAAAAGTTGGATGGATAAAATCTTGGGAGGAGGTATCCCCAATACAGAGCAAATATTGGTTATCGAATATCTAAAGATCTATAACAGCGTGAGTTTTAAAATTTTGCAGAAAATATGCTACTATGAGACACACACTGTCACTGAAAAAATATAAAGCTCATAGGAAATCAAGTGGAGGTACCCCAACACTAAGCAAATTTAAATTACTAATAATCTACTTAAATACTCTAGAAAGGACTACCAGACGCAGTCAAACTGTTACAACAACAAAGACCTTTCTAAGTTAACAATGCAGAGAAAGGCAAAGGCGATATACTATTTAAAATACCTCACGATTAAAAAAATATTTATCACTCCATTAATAAAATGAACGAAGCGTTAAAATTTTGATATTTAGGTTACGGATCTAATGAAAGTTTCAGGTATTATATATAAGTTTTTATATGAATAAATATGCTATGTATGTCTATGAAAAAATTTGGGTAGACATCATAAAGGAACCTGCCTAATAACATACAATACTATATATCATTGGAAGATTTCTTTAAAACTTTTCAAACGATGCTCATTACTATATATTAACCATGGATCGAAAAATATTAAACTGCTTTTGGAAATTTCGGTCTAATATATCTCGAAAACTATTAAAGAACATTTTCACCTTGTTTAATTTTTGGTATGAAAAGCTTTCATATATATTTAAAGGTAAAATTGTTGGTTTTTGCCAAATTTTTAGTAATTATAACTCAAAAACTATAAAAAAGAAAAGTATTCCTCTAGTTTAGTTCAGTGAATTAGGCTTAAGCTAATTATTTACTTCTTCCTTTCCCTTTACTATCTTCCCACAACAACACGTGACACAATAAGAACTTATGGTCTACTTCTTACTGTGTATTCTTATTTTTCAAAATGCAACTCTGTTGCCGGCTGTCAAAATAAAAAATCCCTTACAGCTGTTCAACTATTGTGAATCATTACGAAAAACATGTGTCTCTTATCAGAGAAAAATGTTGTTTACAACTTTTAAACGACCGCAAAATATGATGAGAAAAATTTCACTTTTTTGACGTAACTTGTTTTGAATATTAACAAAAAAGCAGCACAAAGAAGCGGCATAGAAAAAAAGAAAACCAGTTATCAAACGATAGTAAACTTAAGACCAAAACATATAAACAAAAATAAATACAAACCAAAGATTTATCAATGAAAATCTGGAACAATACAATTTAATGGAATTTGCCTATAAAATGAAATGACGAAGATAAAAATGATTTAACCGTAACTGCAAGAGCGATGGGAAAAGATGCGATGTGCTGATAGTCAATTAACATAATTTTATTAAATGTCCAATGGAGAGTATGAGATATTAACTAAACCATAAGAAAGCATTAAATACACTTTAAAAATTTAATTCCAATTGAACAAAAAACCAGAAAATACGAACAAAATTGAAAATAAACGAACAAAACTGCAAGTGAATTCAGTCTTTAAACAGGTCGTTATTGTAAAGGTAATGGCCACCTGAGCGGCGTTAAAAGAAGTTTTTCTTTTGATTTTTTTTCTATATTTTGTTTATATTGTTTATGGATAAAGGAGAAAGAAAAGAAAATCGTTTATACTCATACATATATCAGTTCAACACCTGAATATTTTGATATCGAATCGAATTATAATAACAACAACAAATTCAAAATTTGCAAAAAAAAAAAATAATAATAATAATAAAAATAAATTGAATGGAATACAAAACAAAAACTTTCATCATGCACTTGGAATAAATTGCAATTTATGCCAACTTTGGACGTAAGTAAACAGTTTTTATAGCCAAAATTTATGTTAAAAAAATATATGAAAATTATAAAGTTTTTTTTTAAATAATTGTTGTAATTATATATTTAAACAAAAATTAAAATATATTAACAAAAGCAAAGTTATTCCAAAATATACTCATACATCAATATTAAAATTCATATTTATATAATATATAATATACGCAAGGAATGAGGCCGCATAAATGTAAACACATATATCTTCCTCATAAGGAGTATATATTAACAAAATAATATAATATAATATAATATAATATAATATAATATAATATAATATAATATAATATATAATATATAATATAATATAATATAATATAATATAATATAATATAATATAATATAATATAATATAATATAATATCATATAATATAATATCATATAATATAATATAATATAATATAATATAATATAATATAATATAATATAATATAATATATAATATAATATAATATATAATATAATATAATATATAATATATAATATATAATATATAATATATAATATATAATATATATATAATATAATATATAATATATAATATAATATATAATATATAATATATAATATATAATATATAATATATAATATATAATATATAATATATAATATATAATATATAATATATAATATATAATATATAATATATAATATATAATATATAATATATAATATATAATATATAATATATAATATATAATATATAATATATAATATATAATATATAATATAATATATAATATATAATATATAATATATAATATATAATATATAATATATAATATATAATATATAATATATAATATATAATATATAATATATAATATATAATATATTAACAAAAGCAAAGTTATTCCAAAATATACTCATACATCAATATTAAAACTCATATATTTATAATATATAATATACGCAAGGAATGAGGCCGCATAAATGTGAACACATAAATCTTCCTCATAAGGAATATAACAATTTATAACAAAGAGATATTTTTATAGTTTTAATCATTGGTGATGAAATTTTGAACCTTTTTCGAAAGCACTCCACTCTTTTAGCACACATTTTTGTGCTCTTTAATTCTCTTTTTATAAGAGCTTAGTGTCTCTACACTGGCCTTAGCTCCGGGCAGTTTGACTGCTGTTAGTTCCTAAACTTTTCTTTAACATTCCCTCATGCATCAGCTTCATAAAGTTTTTACCAGAAAATTGCGAAAAATCTGCTAGATGTGCCCTGTATTCCAGGAAAATATTAGTAATCGAGTATCTGAAAAACTATTACGTTAAAAATCTTCTGAAATTTCTATTAAATGATTTTTTTAATACACATCGTGTTTAATGAACTTTTTTTAAAGTCTAGGACTGAGGAATTTTTGTGCAACAAAGTCCACTGGGTTAAAGCTAGTATTTTAATAAAATACCGATGAATTTCGGATCACTCCAGTACGAAATAAAATATATAGAGGAAATTCCGTTCACACAACACCAGCTAACGTGGGAATGACTTGTTGTGTAATGAGTTTGCGCAGTTCTTTGTTAATCTTCCGATTTCGGCTTAACGATATCCGATGTTATAGCAGTTTCGCTGTTGTTCATTTTTTTCCCTGAAAAAAAACTTCCGGTTGATTCAGCTGTAACTGAATTTACAATATTTGGCCGATTTGTACTGGAGACGTTGTGGAACGGAGATCCAAATATCGCGGGTATGCTTTAAACGATGTTAGTTATTGTTGTAATGGTTATGTTGTATCGAACTGTTCTTTCCTGGGAAAAAACCCCTGGTTCTGAGTTTAAAATCTTTTGCCGAGTATAACTCGGATAATCCAGAAGTGGAGGCCTAATTGTCATGCAACTATGTTTATCCATCCGGCTAATTGACCATGAGAAACATATGCTCAAGCTATCGTTCCCAGTTTTTAACATATCTTCATTCATTCACTATTATAATTTTTATTTTAAACTCAAGAAATTCATATATAACTTTACATTTCTTCCATACGAAACCCAATTAAGGTAAAAAAGGAAATTTAACCTCCAAATTTTTCCAAGGTCAATCCACAGTTTTTTCTAAGCTTTCGTATAAAACCCCCTGGAACAAACATATTTGTGTTTTTAAAATATTTTTCAAATTCAAGCATAAATCCATGTTGACAGTTTCATAACCACATACAGTCCCTCTGTGGTGTAATTAATTTATTTTGTTTTTCATAACAGAGAGCTAATACTGCCCACACATTCTCCAAATTACGTATCATGTTACTAAGATAAGAAAAGATTGAAGGCTTTTTAAAACTATAACATGATTTTTGTAAAAGGGAAAGTTTAACCCTCCAATTGCTTGAAGCTAAATTAAGGGAGAGTTATTGGAATCCTGTTTAAATAAAATTAAAAAGCATAAAAAATATATCCAAAAACAAGGAAAGTTGTAAAAGAAGATGATAAAACTGATTTAAATAAATAGAAATAAAATCTCTAACGGAATGATTATCATTTTTTAATTTAACATTTTTTTCATTCTCATTTCGTACTCTCAAAATAACCGCATGTATATTATCATGTACACCCGTTAACATACCTTTGGATGCCATAATACAACAACAATAAAAAATATTTTCAATGATTTTGTAATAAATAGTTAATTTTATTATGTTGTTGTTATTAACTCTGCGTTTATTATTCAAAAGCAGCAACAACTGCTGTTACAGCGGTTGTAACAGAAAAAAAGCTAAAGCGTTAAAATCACTTGGCCCATTATTTTTCATACCTACAAAAACACCAAATTGTATGTAACCACACATAAATACATATTTTCCAATAACTATTGTTTGCATTTACGCATGCCTACCTAACACTCTATCACTTTGTGATGACACTAGTCGCTCACGTATCTTCATTATTAAAAAACACTTTTTTTAAATAATTTCTTTTTTTATAATTTCAATTTAACTCTGGTTCTTGTGTGAGTTATGTGAAAGATAAAAAACTTTTTGATTTTTCAGTCATTTATCTTAATTAAAATATATTTATTTGAATTTCCGTTAAATTTTGAATCGGTTAATGGATTATTATTTTTAATTTTGGATTTTTTTCAAACTATTAATAGAAATTCATGAAATGTGAATGGCGAAAATAGTTATTTTTGTGTTAAACACTTGAAATACATTAAATGGAAGTTTAGAAGGTTTAAATGATTTGGGAAATATTAAGAGAGATTTAAAAGATGGCAATAATAAATGCATAAATCCATGTGATGAATATGGGTATAACGAAATTATCATAAAATCAAAATATATTAAAATTATAGTTCAGTAAAAATTAAGTTAATTATCGTTAAACAAAAATCAGAGACCCTTCAAAAATAACCAAAGTTTCAAAAGTTCACCAAAATATCGTTTATAAATTGAGACAAAAGAAATTTTGTGTATAAATCTCTATCAATCAATAATTATAAAAATAAATCTGTGCTTGTTTGACTTATAGACAGTAAACTTTAGGACCGATTTTGCTGAATTTTTACAAAAAATTTCGAGAGGACCATGGGGAGAGGTACCCCCCATACAAAGCAAATATTAATTATCGAAAATATCTAAAGAATTATAACATCTAAAGCTCTCAAGTTCGATCCCAAACACTTTCTCAAGAATTTGTTTTACTGATCAAAATATAGAAGGGGCATGATCAGGAGGATGAGATCCCCCATATAAAGCAAATAATTATTATCAAATATCTAAAAAAAACTATAACAGAGAGAGTTTTCAAATTTGATTCCAATCACTATTGTGAACAAAATATAGAACCGATAGGAATAGGGGGAGGGATACCCTACATAAAAAGAAATAAAAGAAAATAATGATTATCGAATATCTAAACAACTTAAATTTAGTTCCAAACAGTTTTACTGGACAAAATTTAGGAAGCAATACAATATTAAATAAAATTATTGAACGACAAATTTCACAAATCACAAATGTTCAAGATCATTGTGATTTCACAAATCACAATGACCATTACTGCATCTGAATATTAAAGACACTTAACTAATACTTATGTCTAACTTCGTGGCAGACTGTTCTGCCAATATTTAATAAAACTGAATCGAATAGGCTGGTAATGAGTAGGAAAGATCTCAGGACTATAACAAATACTAATACCTCTCAATTATTGTGGATGTGAGCGTAGCTAAATTGATCCAGTTTTAAATTTGATGCAAGAATATATATGTACATTATGTAGTCTCAGATGATTCCTTCATAGCGTTACACACGAAATGACAAAGTTATTATACTCTCTTCTTCACTTATAGTGGTGAAGGGTATAAAAAATATTTCCGAACATGAACATGATAGATGACGATGACTTTTCTTCGTGTGTATATTTAAATAATTTGTTAACATAAAGTCGGTATATATTAAATATAAAATACTGCTTCCGGAAACTATACAGAGTGTTAAAATTTTTCGTTCTCATTCCTTAAAGTAATTATTTTTTTGCAAAGACCACAAATAAAATCATTTTTAAACATAATAAACCTTCAAAATTCACCTCTGGCGAAAAGTGCAAACATTTGTGTGAACACATTATTTAGCTTTAAAGGTTAATAAAGCAAAATAAATGGAATAATGAATAAATAACAAGATATTTACAATTGAAAAAAAAACGATGACTCTACATCAACAATTTTGAAATCTTTAAAATTGTTTAACCTCAACTTTTTTTGTTTACTTCTTCCATCTCTTTTATACCCTCCACCATCAGTAGTGGTGAAGAGGTTATATTAACTTTGTCATTCCTTGTGTAACGTTAAGAATGAATCATTTCAGATCCCATAATGCATATATATATTCTTGCATCAAATCAATATTTGAGTTGATTTAGCTATGTCCATCCATCTGTCTGTTCTCATTCACGATTAATGACAGAGCTCATTCAAATTTGGGCTGAGCATTTGTTATAGTTCTGAGTTCTAAACCGGTTCAGTATGTTAAGATACATAGACCGATATCTGAGGTAACATCTTAGTTCGAGCGAAGAACATTCATAAAAATTATTACTTCATTGTAAAATCATCAAAATCGGTTCAGTAGGAAAAAAGTTATAGCCAAAAATATAGTTTCAGTCTTTCTGTTATATTAACCTTCTGTAACTGGCGTGGTTGTCCAGCAGACACTAGTGTTGTAAGAAAATACATTTAAATATGATTTATTGGTCCAAATTTAAAAAGGTATTATAATATATAAAAAGTTAAGCCCTTAAACTGCAAATAGTAAAAGTTGAATCAAGTTAAAAAACGGAATTTAGCAGAAAAATGTCAATTAAAAATCATATGAAATCACGTCAAAAACGTCTATATATTATATACGTTTGTGTGTATATGTGAGTGTGTATGTACGAAATATAACGTACACACACGCAGTTGCGGTCTAGGGTATTGAAAATTCGTCATTGCCGAATATAGTATTCTTACATGTTTTCTCTTGATGTTGACAAGCATCAATTTGTTATTAAATCTTAAGTATTGATCGTATTTTAAGTTAACATGATCCATACATTATAATATATATTGATCTTTAAACCATATTGTTATGATGCAAAACAAAAATAAATATTTTCTTTAGCTTCTTTTACATTCATTTTCATAAATATTAATGATTTTTTTTTATTTTAAATATTTTTTTATTTATTTACAGTAAAATAAAAAATACAAAATTTTATTATTTTACAACAAAACCGTTAATAATAATTGACACGCCGAGTTGGTTGCAGCAGCAGCAGCAACAAGCAGCAGTTTGAAATTTTTTTTAAGAAATTTTAAACGCAGCTAAAGTAACGTAAATACGCAGTTTGACAAACAACCAAACAGCTAAAGAAGACATTTTTTGTTTATTATATTGTTACTTCAGAGCCCAGAAATACCTCAACAACAGCAACAACAACTATAAACAAAGATTCATTCATTCATTCATCACATCAAATAAACACATACACAACGTTTAACTCAATTCAGTTCTGTTCAGTTCACAACTCAAATAAACTGAAAAAAAGTGAAACTTAACTTACACAAAAATATTTTAGTAGTGATTTTTAATTTGCCTTAACAACAACAACTAAACAGCATAAAAAAGGGAAAATCATATTAATATTTAAAGAAAAAAATCCACGACAGTGATTTATTAAAGTAAATACCAAAATGGCCAATTCCTCATCTACTGGCCCTTCATCCTCAGCAGTGGAGCCTGCTATAAAAGCTCCTGTGAAAAAACGTACC
>PYHX02000467.1:15064136-15113714 GCA_004302925.2 Cochliomyia hominivorax
TTCTTTAAAGTCCTTATTAGAGAGTTCTTATCTAATTTAAGAGAGTTCTCAAATTTCTTAATTTTTTTATTAAAATTTCATTATTTTACTTAAAACTATTTATTCTTAATTTATATAAATTTTTTTGGAAAAAATTTACTTACCGTTACATTTGATAATGGCAAGCTGATATAAATCCAATTTGAAAAAACATTTCCACATAATTACGTCTCACCGCCTTCAAACGACATTCTACGTGACTGAAATTTTTTGCATATTCCAAATCTTTACACATCATATTGGACCATTTTAAAATGGAAGAAGAATTCTTCAAAAAAATCAAAAGAATTATTTTCTTAAAATATGTGAAATTTTAAGAAAAAATTACCGTAAATTTAAAAATATTGAAAAACACAAAACAAATAAAATTGAATTGTTAAGCGTTCATATTTTTCAGCTTTTTGCA
This sequence comes from Cochliomyia hominivorax, assembly GCA_004302925.2. NCBI lineage: Eukaryota > Metazoa > Arthropoda > Insecta > Diptera > Calliphoridae > Cochliomyia > Cochliomyia hominivorax. The sequence goes on from PYHX02000467.1 coordinate 15,064,582, forward strand.
AAAAATATCGAGGAGTATAAATTTATATATAAAATATTAAAAATATTTTAGAATAAGAAAAACTAATTAAAATATATTTAGCAAAAACAATTTCAATCATATTATTTTAATTATATTAATATAAAAATTAATAATTAAAAATATAAAAACGAAATTATTGAAAATAATTCATCTTTTGAGAAATCAGATTATATTAAAACTCTGGGTCGTTTGCAGGCCATTAAAGTTCCAAAATCCATATGATATTCTCCTATAGGTCATGATAGCGTATACCTTTCTGTAGTTAAGTCAAATTTCTTCACTATAACTCGAGATTTTAAATAAAATTTTATTAAAAATTTTGATTGAAAAATATTCAAAATATACTCACTACATTGACCGTATGTCACATGGGGTTCTTTGAAAACGGACCTAAAAAATTAATAATATATATCCCGATATCAAAATCAGATTCTGATTTTTTGCAAAAATATCGTGTTAAAAACTAAATTAATTTCATGCAACTGGAAAAAAGTTTTGTTAAAAACTTTTCTGGGTAATTCTGTGTCTACAAGTTTCCCATAACGGTTCAGATTTTCTTAAAAGCGACCTATTTCGATATTAAAGTCGGAATCTAGGTTTAAGTATAAAATTTCAGCGCTACAAACAGTTTAAAATAATACATATAAGCAATTCTATGTATATGCTTGACTAAATACTACATTCATTAAATCAAAGTTTTCATATCTTCCATATCGGTTCAGATTTTCTTGTAAGTGTAAATGTAACTTTCAAAAAATTTATAATAATTTCAATATGGGTATCAAATAAAAGCTAAGAATCTCTGTCATATATTGGAATGATTTTTTTTGAATCATGCAAAAATAATAATATGAAAAAATGTCCTTTCAAAAAAAATGTCTTTCAGGCCCTTTTAAATTTTTTGAAACATAATGAAAATGAAATTAATTTGAAACATAAATTTGTCCTGTGAAATCTACATATATCCAGTATATACAGCAACATAAATTAATGTCCTTTCGGAAAATGTCCTGTGAATTTAAAATAGTTTTCAAATTTATCTCAAATTTGAACTTGTCATGAGTGATTTTTGATAATATTGAAAGATACAATTTTTAAAAGGACTTTTTTATCACTTTATGTTCAGAAGGATTCATGAAATTATTTTGTAGAGTTTTATTTTGACATCCATATCGTGGTCATACATAATTCATATATATTTTATAAATTATTTTAATTTTAAAGCATTTTAGAAGGAATACTGATCCGATATGAAATTGGAATAGTAATGGGACATATGGCTATTTTTTTGATCTAAAAATTATTTTTTTGCAAAATATGCAAAAGTTTTTTGTGCGAATTTTGAGATTGTCTCAAATATCTGTCTATAACTTCTTTGTTATTCTACAACTCTGTAGCACTCTATTTTTAGACGAGTTTATTATATTGTTTATTGCCTCGATTATATTACATTTAGGGCTAGTTTATGGTTAGGACTTTAGTCTACTTTATATTGCAGTTTATAAACCAGTTTTTGATCCAGTTAAAAGACTAGTTTAAATTCCAGTTTGAAGACGAGTTTATATATCAATAAATAGTCTTTTTTATAGGCAAGTTTTTAATCCAAATTAGATGGGACTTTAGTCTAGTTTATAAATAAGTTTATAAACCAGTTTTTAATTCATTTAATAGACTAGTTTAAATTCCTGTTTGAAGACGAGTTTATATATCAATAAATAGTCTAGTTTATAGGCAAGTTTTTAATCAAAATTAGTTGGGACTTTAGTCGAGTTTATATTTCAGTTTATAAACCAGTTTTTAATCCAGTTAAAAGACTAATTTAAATTCCAGTTTGAAGACAAGTTTATATATCAATAAATAGTCATAAAGTAGACTATTATAGTTAAGTTTATAGACTAGTTTGTAATCCAATTTATAGTTGCAGTTCAATATATAATCCATTGTATAGTTTAAAATTCAGATAAAAGTCCAGTTATAATGTAGCTTTTAATTAATATTATAGTTTAACTTCTAATCTACTTTGTATTAAAGTCTTTTATCTATTTAGTCAATTTTATATTTCAGTTTATAATTTGAATTTATATTAAAGTTTATAGCTCAGTTAATTTTATTATATAATTAATAATTTGTTGATAGTCTAGTTAATATTTTAGTTTATAATACAATTGCTGCTCAATCTTATAAAAGATTTATATTCGAAACAAATTTCCCAAATAGATAATAGTTTATAGTTTATTTTAAAGTTTTCTTGGTAGTTTAGTTTAAAATCTAGTTTATAGTCATAAATTTAGTTTAGTTTGTATTATATAAATATTTTAAATTCTTTTCAATATTTTGATTTATAGTTCATTTCTGGTGTATAAACTCCAATGTAAATTTGTATAATTTATATTTTAGTTTCAATTTGTCTTTAGAGTGTAGTTTATAGGCATATTAAAGTTCACTTTATAGTCTAGTTTAAAGTCGAGTTCATATTTCAATTTGCATTCAATTTTACAATCAAGTTTATAGTTTAGTTTGTAGTCTATTTAAATTAAATAAATAGTTTAAATATATATTTTTTATACACGGTTTATAGTTCAGTTCGATTTATACACGAATAAAAATTTCTGTTTATAATCCAGTTTAGACATTATAGCACATTTCATAATCTATTAATAGTCTAGTTTAGATTATAGTTTATTTTACAGTCTAATTTTATTGTTATTTTACACAATCTAGTTTATAGTCCATTTGATATAATAAATATATAAACAGTTTAATTTTCTATAAGCCAGACTATTTTTAGTCCAATTAAGAGCCAAGTTTATAATCCAGTTTATGGTTTATTTTATGATTCAGTTTATAGCTCAGTTTATAATCCAGTATACAGTCTTATTATTATCATATAATATTTTGAAATTTATAGTTTAGTTGTTTGTCAGTTTCATACAGCAGTTGATAGTCTGATCTGATAAATATAGGATGGAGTAAAGTCTTTTTATTCCGAACAGGGTCCTTGTGTTGGTCCAATTCGGCTATATTTGTAATAAATTAAAATTGCGATCAATATCACACACTGTTATTCCATTAATACGATTTATATGAGTTTTTTGCTATGACGATGTAGAACGGTTGAATTCTGTCTCAAATGTTTGGTCTATAGTGATTGGAGAATTCAAAGAAATTTGGCCAGATTGTTTATTATTGTTCTAAACAGGTTCTTATTTAAAAATAAGAAACAATAAAAAATAATCTGGCCAAATTTCTTTGAATTCTTAATTGATGCTTTCTGGAGTTACACGCAATATATCTTATTCCCGATAGATATTTCTAGGAATTTACAAAAATGAAATCCCGAGAAAATTCCGGGAACTTAATTTTATATTAAAATTTTTGTCGATCAAATAAATTTCTGACAATCGATCACTTGACAAAAATCTTTGGCCTGTTCTAAATATTTACATTCTCATATTTGACCATTCAAAAAAATACGGTTCCTTTTAAATTATTAAATAATAATAAAATAGAAATTAAATATAAATTTGTCAGGGATTTAAATTTAATCATAAAACTCGAATGCGCCAATAATTTGAATAAATTTGTAATTTATTTAAAATATCAGTATTTCGAAAAGCATAACCGGGGGACAAGACACCACCTCTAATAAAAATAAAATCAAATTAATAAATTTTTGAATATTGGATCCGATTATAGTCCATACCTTTCCGGCATTTTATTTCTTTCTTCCAATATCGTTCTAGCACTCAACAGTAAACTTATGCAGCCGCAACCATAAAATGGATTTTCACCACTGATTTCTATATTCATAAAACGATTCAATAATCTGTTATCGTTTGTATTTATTTTCGGATATTGCTTGGTAGTGGACCAACCCATGGCCTGAAATTTTATTTTATATGTAGACATTTCTAATAGATAATAATTTGGTTGTCCAGTGGAAAATAGACCAATTGAAAATACTTTGGGATAATTATTCAATAATTTACGGGTCCTCTCGAATTGGGCCAGTATAGTGGTTATAAGACACCATATTATAAAGAGGAAAGCCCAAAAGTAAGAACTATAAAAGGAGAAACATTTTAGTTTAAAGTCTGAACTATAAGTTTACAGTCTTTCACATAGTCTAGATTATAGTCCAGTTTATAGTTAAATTTATAGCCTTATAGTCTTGTTTATAGTCCAGCTTACAATCAAGTTTATATTCTAGTTTATAGTTTACTTTGTAAGCTATCTCATAGTCCAATTAAGTTTATCATTTAAAATCCAGTTTATAGTTCAGATTATATAGTTTACGATTTAGTTTACAGTCCAGCTTTTAATCTAATTTAAAGTGTAGATTAAGGTCCAGATTAGGATTTAGTTTATAATCTAGTAAAATGTCAGGAATATAGTCCACTTTATTATTTAGTTCTGTTTAAAAAACAGTTTATAGAATAGTTTATCATCCAGATGGCCCAGTTTATAATCCTGGTTATAGTCCAATTTATGGTCTAGTTAAGAGTCTATTTGCTAGTCTAGTTTAAGGCCTAGTTTTAGACCAGTTTATAATCTAGTTCATAGTCCGTTTATTATCTTTATAGAAGTATTTTTTGGAGTCTAGTTTATAGTCCATTCTATTATCTAGTTTATATTATAGATAATGGTCCAGTTTATAGTCCAGATAATAGACAAGTATATAATATATGTTTATTAGTCCAGTTTATTTGCCAATTTTGAGTCCACTTTATAATCTAGTGTCCAGTAGTCCAGTTTATTATCGAGTTAATGGTACAGTTTACAGCCCAAGTTATTATCTAGTTTATAGGACAGTTTTTAGTCTTGATTATGATTAAGTTTATAGTTTTAAATCTGAAGTATTTTTAGACCAGTTCATATTTTAGCTTATAATCCAAATTATAGTATAGTTTATAGTTCATATTCCCGTTTTTCGTCCAGTTTATGGTATAGTTTGTGTTCTAGTTTTATATTCAAGGTTACACCAAGGCGTATAGCATTATAAAAAAAAGTTTGTAGTCCACTTTGTAGCAAATTAGTCCAGTTTTGTAATTATATGTATGATACAGTTCAAAGTCCTGTCTTTAGTCTATTTTATTATTAAAATCATAGTTCCATTTCAACTTACGGAAATTCTATATATTTACAAAATTGTATAGGTCTAAGTTTATCCTTCTCATACAACCGATATTGGGTTCTTTCAACACATTGCTGGTCTATAAAAGGAAAATGTACCATCACACCCTCCTCTCGATATTTCCTTCTATTGGAAAGTTCTCTATTAAAAATATTCAAAAAGAATCTATAAATAAAACTTTTAAAAAAAATTAAACCTCAATTCCTCTACTCAACATCCAGTTTGGGTAATAAATCGGGAAGACATTCTGAACGCAGTTCATCTCTTATCGTAGATAATTCCCCAAGTTTAACACATGACCATAATAAACTTAACCAAGCAGTGGCAGACCACAAGCTGTGTAAGGGCATATAAAAATTATAACCGAAATTATAGCGAGCAAAACAATCCACACTATTTATGGTACCTAAAAGGGAGGGGAGGGAAACATTATTTGTAATAACGGGAATTTAATGAATCCCTTAAATACCTTTAAAATTTTGTCTTAAAAACTGTAGAGCCATTTCAATCGGAAAACTATGGAAACCACAAGATGATATAACAAATACTTTATGCTCTAAAGCTTTTTCATGATATTTAAGCTCCATTAGTTCATTGAAATAAGGATCATTGCACAGATCCACATAATGGGTTCCTTGGATAATACAACTGGTTAAAATGTTTTCAGCCAATAACTGATAAGGTCCACAGCAATTAATTAGAACCTGGAATAATTTATTTTATAGTGAATTTTTAGGACATTTGATTTTATGTAGAAATTACCTTACATTTCGTCACTAATAAATCCAAGTTTTGTACATCACGGGCATTTGCCAGGAATATGGGTATATTGGTAATATTATTTCCCGATTTTAAAGAAATTTCATTTAGAACTAATTTTAATTTGTGCTACAAATAAATTCAAAATATTTTTAAATTTTAAAAAAATTTCAATGGATATATTCACCTCCGATCTTCCTGCTATGGCCCAATCAAAATTCTTTAATACTTCTATGGCCTGTAGTAAAGTACATTTTCCCATAAATCCGCTGGCTCCAAAAATGATCACATCAAATTTTTTAGAATTCATTAAAATAAAATTTTAAATAAAATATTGAAAACGTTTTGAAAAGCGAATATTGAAAAGGGATCGGAAATGTTCAAAACCGGAAAATTCTCAAAATGAGAATTTTGCTATAAAATTTTAAAAGGGACAAATTTCCCATAAAAAATATGTAGTGTAAAAATTTCACATACAATTTTTAATTGTCTAATTAGTTTCTATTTAAATTTTTAAGTATAAAAAGTTTGATTGAAATTTTTAGTACTAAAAAGTTTAGTACTAATTAATGCTCCACTAAAAGTTCTAGTGCCAAATTTTTTTTTTAATTTTTAGTAGGTTAAAAATTCTTATACAAAAGAATTTAGCACAGTAAAATGATATATCAAAATTTTTAGTACCAAAATTTTTTAGTACCAAAAAATTTTTAATAATATTTTTGTACCAAAAAATTTCTATTGAAATTCTATTAAGATTTTTAGTACTTAAAAAATTAAAATTTTTAGTTCTAAAAATTTTCTATAAAATATTTTGTACGAAAAATTGTTTTACAAAAAATTGTCTATTAAAATATGTAAAATGTTTAGTACAAAAATTCTACTAAAATTTTTAGAACAAAAAATTTTCTATTTAATTTTTAGTACAAAAAAATGTTCTGCTAAAATTTTTAGTACAAAAAACTTTTAGTACAAATATGTTTTTGTCATATTTTAGTATAAGAATTTTTATATTGAAATTTGTAGCACAAAAAATTGAGTTGAAATTTTTAGTACAACAACAATGTTCGGCTGAAATTTTTAGTACAAAAAAATCAATTTAAGTTAAGTTCTTTTTGCTGTATAAATTGTTAGTACAAAAATATGTAAAGATATTTTTCAATTTTTAGTACAACAAATATTGTGTTTTAGAACATTTTTAGTACTGCAAACGTATTTATGGGAGTTTTTATTATTTGTATTTAATTTTTTATTTTATATTTTTAGTACAAAAACTTTTCATAGAAATTTTTTGTACACAAATATTTCTTAATTTCTGAATTTTTAAATTTAGTACCAAAAAATTTAATAAATATTTTAAGTACCAGGATTCAAAATAAAATAACATTTTATAAAAAATTTTAGTACATTTAGAACATTTTGTATAAAACACATTTGTTTAATTTTAGAAGGTGTTTTTCTTTGAATTTGTTGATAAATTGCTATGCAAACTTTTAGTACAAAATTGTTGCATGAATTATTAGATAATTGAAATTAAATATTTTTTCGTTAAATCGTTAATACATACTTGTGGTAGTAGGAGATGAAATAATATAAACGATTTTAATACACAATTTTTTAGTACAGAATACTTCCTGGATGAACTTGTTTAACAGTTTTGTGCCAAAAAATTCCATTCCCGTTTTCTATTCCCATAAAAATTCTTATTTGAATTATTTTTAATTGATTTTCCCTATTATCATTGATATGGCAACTCTTTCCAATTAATTTTATTTATACAGTACTTTAGTTACCGGTTTGTTTACAAAACAATCACTGAATTGTGCTCAATTCTCTCATATCAAAGAAATGACAGTTCTCCTTGAACAGCTGACAGTTATAAATAAAACAACAAATATGTATAAATACAACAAATATTCGTAAAAGAAATAAAGACACGTAAGAGTAAACTGAGGTTTTTTGAAATAAGAAGTGAATTTTTATATTTAGATCAGTGATTGAGCAGCTAAAATTTATTAACAAAAAATTGTAAAAGAAAATTGTGATAAAACACAGAAAAAGAATGATGAAATATTTAAGTTTTGTGTTAATAATTTGTCTTATCCCTCAGGGATGGTCAAATGAAGCCAAAGAAAATAAAACATTTGTGGCTACAAAAGAATGGCAAGAAATACCAGAGGGTAAGTGAAATAGAAGAAAAATAAAGAAAAATCAGAAAAAATGAGAGAACTTTTAATAACTTTTTCTTATTTTATGTGGTAAATCTCTAGGTCAAGGTATACCGGCCGGTTTGCATGTTAGAATTAATTTGGAAACGGGCAAAAAGGAAGCAAAACTATTAGATGAAGACGATAATGACTCAGCTGTTGAAAGCCTTAAGCAGCAAGAGAAACAGGGCGCTTTATCTGTCGTAAAAGAAACTTCTAGTGCTGAGGAGAAAGAAGAGCAGGAAGAAAAGGGCCAAAACAAGAAAACAAAAAAGGTAAAACATTTAGATGAGGCCCTACAAAGAATAGGCATTGATTATACACCCAAAGAAAAAGTGGAAAATATTATACGTGAATATAGATCCTATGAAGAGTTAAAGAAAAGTTTTGAAAGCATGCGCAAACCCTTCAAAACGGATGCGGAGATTATTACCCAACTAATAGAGGAATTTCAAACTTCCGTCTCTTCTTCAGACAATAAAGATGTGGAAACACGTGTTAAGACCCAAATACAAATTCTGGAAAGTTTTAATTATTTAATGTCTCAATTTGATAATGCTTTAGTGTTTGTGGACAAGGGTGGTTTGGATCATGTTTTACTACCCATTTTAGTGAACTCCACTCATACTCCCCTCAAAGTGGAGTCCATGCGTGTTTTGGGTGCCATGTCCCAGAATAATCCTCGTGTACAAATTAAAGTATATGAACGTAATGTAGGTTCTCATCTCGCCCAAATAATAATGTCATCCTCCAATACCGAGGAGTTGTCAGCAGCTTTATATGCTTTCAGCAGTTTGTTGCGTAAATTTCCTTTAGCACAACAAAGAATACTCTCCACTTCAGGTACTCAAGCCTTAATATCTGTTCTTAATCGTGATTGTGAGCTTAAAATTAAAATTAAGGCCATCGTTATAATTGGTGATTTGCTTTCGGAACGCAAGCTGGTACTCACTAAATCCTCTGCCACAGATGATCCCTTAGCTGCTGCTCAGTATGCTGAGATTATGTTGGAAGATTGGCTTAAGGATCTTAATTATTGTGATATTTTGGAAACTCTTATTAATAAATATGCCATTAGATTCCTGGAAGCTCCCGATTTCCTGGAATATCTTGTAAACTCTTTGAATAGTACAGAAAATTTATGTTTAACCGAATGGAGTAAAAATTTACGCATAATGGAATTGTTTAATATGTTGAAAAAGAAATTATCACAATCCACAGATGAATACCACACAGATGTAGCTCAACTGGTGGATGATTTCTTAGTGCGGGTCTATGGTGGTGACTACAAAATTCGTGATGAATTGTAGGTGACATTTAGTGCTAAATCCTACGTTTCGTAGTTACAGTTTATTTTATGTTTTCAAAACTACATAAATTGTTAAAAATATTATAAAAAGGCTGTTTTTTCTTGAAACTATAAAATGTTTTACCTATTTTGGACTGTAATTTTTTCCTCTTATTTTTATTTTTTTAGTTTATTTTTATTATTTTAATTTATTTTTTAATTTTAAGTTTAAACATTTGGGCTCACAAATAAATATTTAAATAAAAAATAAATGAAAAAATATTGAATTTAAGATTTTCATAAAAATGTGAAATTTTAATATCCTCCCCCACCACAAGTGGTGAAGAGGGTATGGGTTAATTAGAACCTGAAATAATTTATTTCATAGCGAATTTTTAGGAAATTTGATTGCATGTAGGATTTACCTTACATTTCGCCACTAATAAATCCAAGTTTTGTACATCACGGGCATTTGCCAGGAATATGGGTATATTGGTAATATTATTTCCCGATTTTAAAGAAATTTTATTTAGAACTAATTTCAATTTGTGCTAAAAATAAATTCAAAATATTTTAAAATTTTAAAAGAATTTCAGTGTATATATTCACCTCCGATCTTCCTGCTATGGCCCAATCAAAATTCTTTAACACTTCTATGGCCTGTAGCACAGTACATTTTCCCATAAATCCGCTGGCTCCAAAAATGATCACATCAAATTTTTTAGAATTCATTAAAATAAAATTTTAAATAAAATATTGAAAACGTTTTAAAAAACGAATATTGAAAAGAGATCGGAAATGTTCAAACTGGAAAAATTCTCAAAATGAGAATTTTCCTATAAAATTTTAAAAAGGGATAAATTTCCCATAAAAATATGTAGTGTAAAAATTTCATATACAATTTTTACTTGTCTAATTAGATTCTATTAAAATTTTTAAGTATAAAAAGATTTATCGAAATTTTTAGAACCAAAATGTTTAGTACTAAAAATACTCTACTAAAAGTTTTAGTGCCAAAAACTTTTATTTGAAAAAAACAATGTTTGTTATTTTTTGTACTAAATACTGGAGAAAGTATTTTTTTTCCAGATTTTGGTAATAAAATTTTTGCAAAATTTTTCTGTACTAAACATTTTTATATAGATTCTGTCTGTTCTAAACAAAATTTGTTTGTTTATAGTAACTTTTTTCTAAACATTTATTTCTAGTAAAACTATAAGACATATGTCCTGTGCTAAATATTTATGTGGTAAGTTTACCGTACTAAAAACTCCTATAAAGAATTTCTGTACTAAAAATTTATACCAAACATTTTTTGTACTAAAATTCTTTTTGGAAATTTTCTGTACTAAAAGTTTGTATGGCAAATGTTCCGCACCTAAACTCCCATACAAAATTTCTGTACTAATAATTTATACCGAAAGTTTTCTGAACTAAAATTGTTTTTAATATTTCTGTGAAAAAATTTTTGTGATAGAACATTTTCTAATAAAATTTTTGTGATAGAAAATTTTTTACTAAAATTTTTCTTATAGAAAATTTTCTGTACTCAAATTTTTCTAATAGAAAATTTTCTGTACTCAAATTTTTCTAATAGAAAATTTTCTGTACTCAAATTTTTCTAATAGAAAATTTTCTGTACTCAAATTTTTCTAATAGAAAATTTTCAATTTCTAAATTTACTCAAATTTTTCTAATAGAAAATTTTCTGTACTCAAATTTTTCTAATAGAAAATTTTCTGTACTCAAATTTTCCTAATAGAAAATTTTCTGTACTCAAATTTTTCTAATAGAAAATTTTCTGTACTAAAATTTTTGTAATAGAAAATTTTCTGTACTAAAATTTTTCTAATAGAAAATTTTCTGTACTAAAATTTTTCAAATAGAAAATTTTCTGTACTAAAATTTTTCTAATAGAAAATTTTCTGTACTAAAATTTTTCTAATAGAAAATTTTCTGTACTAAAATTTTTCTAATAGAAAATTTTCTGTACTAAAATTTTCCTAAGAGAAAATTTTCTGTACTAAAATTTTTCTAGTAGAAAACTTTCTGTACTAAAATTTTTCTAGTAGAAAATTTTCTGTACTAAAATTTTTCTAATAGAAAATTTTCTGTACTAAAATTTTTCTAGTAGAAAATTTTCTATACTAAAATTTTTCTAATAGAAAATTTTCTATACTAAAATTTTTCTAATAGAAAATTTTCTATACTAAAATTTTTCTAATAGAAAATTTTCTATACTAAAATTTTTCTAATAGAAAATTTTCTATACTAAAATTTTTCTAATAGAAAATTTTCTATACTAAAATTTTTCTAATAGAAAATTTTCTATACTAAAATTTTTCTAATAGAAAATTTTCTATACTAAAATTTTTCTAATAGAAAATTTTCTATACTAAAATTTTTCTAATAGAAAATTTTCTGTACTAAAATTTTTCTAATAGAAAATTTTCTGTACTAAAATTTTTCTAATAGAAAATTTTCTGTACTAAAATTGTTGTAATATAAAATTTTCTGTACTAAAATTTATGTAATAGAAAATTTCTGTACTAAAATTTTTGTAATAGAAAATTTTCTGTACTAAAATTTTTGTAATAGAAAATTTTCTGTGCTAAAATTTTTGCAATAGAAAATTTTCTGTACTAAAATTGTTGTAATATAAAATTTTCTGTACTAAAATTTTTGTAATAGAAAATTTTCTGTACTAAAATTTTTGTAATAGAAAATTTTCTGTACTAAAATTTTTGTAATAGAAAATTTTCTGTGCTAAAATTTTTGCAATAGAAAATTTTCTGTACTAAAATTTTTGCAATAGAAAATTTTCTGTACTAAAATTTTTGCAATAGAAAATTTTCTGTACTAAAATTTTTGCAATAGAAAATTTTCTGTACTAAAATTTCTACAAGAGAAAATTTTCTGTACTAAAATTTTTACAAGAGAAAATTTTCTGTACTAAAATTTTTGCAATAGAAAATTTTCTGTACTATATTTTTTTAATAGAAAATTATCTGTACTAAAATTTTTACAATAGAAAATTTTCTGTACTAATTTTTTTTTAATTGAAAATTATCTGTACTAAAATTTTTCTAATAGAAAATTTTTGTGACAGATAATTTTCTGTTATATATTTCTTTTTCATTATAGAAAATTTTCTATATAAAATATAAAATTTCTATACAAAAAAATTTTAATAAAAAATATTTTGTACTAAAATTTTTTTAAAGAGAAAATTTTCTGTACTAAATTTTTTTTAAAGAAACATCCGTACTAAAAAACCGTTTCGAAATCTTTGTATTATAAAATTTGTATATATTCTGTACTAAAAACGTAAGAGAAATTTTTGGTAAATAAACCTTTTTGTTAGATAAACCTTTTAAAAGAATGTTTTTGTACTAAAAAAAATTAGAAATTGTTTGTACTAAATAAATATCTAGAGTATATAATTTTTATAATAAAATTAGATAAGTATTTTTTAGTACTAAAAGGTCATTATTTATTAATAAAAATTATTTTAATTTTTTAATTATTGTAATTTATGTTTGTTGTCCTAAAATTTTTTTGTACTAAAAAATGTACTAAATATTTTCTTAAAATATATTGTTTTCAATTTTCTAAGAATTATTTATTTTATCTCATTTAAAGTGTGAGAAATAACAGATTCTTTCAAAGATTAATGGGTTAAGCTGACAAACCAACATGTAATTCTTTAAGAAAAGGAATCCATAATCTACACCCCATTAACACACCCCGTTACACATATTACTACAATACAGAAGCCCTCCATCGCTCCGAAACAAATATCAATGAATTTTTTTTTACATCTGAAATTAAAAGTGACTTCATTATTAAATGCAATATTGATGCAACATCATGTGCGTGCGTGTGTGAGTTTCATCATTTTCGGTATCAATTTCAAGTGTTGGCTTAGAACGGAGTGGAGCACATGTTGTTGCTTCTGCTGCTGCATAAATCGTTGCAAGTCAGGACATTAATATTAATAAATGTTAAACTGAACACTAATTTTTAACAAGAAACAAATGTAAATGATGTGTGTGCAACCCAAAGACGCACTTAAATACGAGAGGGGCAGCTGGTTCGTGGTCTCAATAGATGATGACACATGTTTTTCTGATTTTTTTATATATTTTTTTCTTTGGGGGTGAAGTTCAAGTTCATTGAGAAATAAACAGGATAATTTTTTGTAATGATTTTTAAGGATACAAATCTATTTTTGTTTATTTGTTGTTTTTTTTTTTCAAGGAGCAAGGTGCTTCTTTTTTCTGTTGGAAGGGACTACGGAAATTTCTAAGTGGGTGTAAATAATTTATGTGACAGAGTTTACATGTTTTTACTTAATTTTAGTTTAATTTTTATAGAGTGTAAAATAAATTGAACAAGAACGTGAGTCTATTTTTTTAATAATTATTTACACTTAAAGAAATTAATGGAGATTTTGTTAAAATAATTTTAGTACAAAAAACAGCAATGTTTTAAAAGGTTTTTAGTACAAAAAGTACTAAACTTTAATAACATTTTTGTATAATAGAGTTTTATAAATACTTTAGTACAAACGTTTTAGAAAAAATTTAGTACAAAATTTTATTTCTAGAAAAATTATGTAGACATTTTTTTCTATTCAAAATTTTTATTGAAAAAATTCTATACTAAAATTTGTATACGGAAGATTTTCTGTACTAAAATTTGTCGTGGAAAAATTTTTGTACTAAAATTTGTATATGGAAAATTTTATTAATAAAATTTGTACATGGAAAATTTTATTAATAAAGTTTGTATATTAAAAATTTTCTGAACTAAAATTTGTATATGGAAAATTTTTTGTACTAAAATTTGTATATGGAAAATTATCTGCACTAATATTTGTGTATGGAAATTATCTATACTAAAATTTGTATATATAAAATTTTATTCCGAAAAATTTTCTGTACTAAAATTTGTATTTGGAAAAATTTCTGTACTAAAATTTGTATATGGAAAATTTTCTGCACTAAAATTTGTATATGGAAAATTTTCTGCACTAAAATTTGTATATGGAAAATTTTCTGCATTAAAATTTGTATATGGAAAATTTTCTGTACTAAATTTTTATATGGAAAATTTTTTGTACTAAAATTTGTACATGGAAAATTGTATGTACTAAAAAATTTGTATGTAGAAAATTTTCCGTACTAAAACTTGTATGTGGAAATATTTCTGTACTTAAATTTGTATGTGGAAAATGTCTGCACAAATTTTTTATATGGAAAAATTTCTGTACTAAAATTTGTATATGGAAAATTTTCTGCACTAAAATTTGTACATGAAAAATTATCTGTACAAATTTTTATATGGAAAATTTAATTTTCTTTAGAAAAATTTTAGTGCAAAATTTTTTCTTCCGAAGAATTTTAGTAAAAATATTGTTCCTTTTTAAAAATTTTAGTATCAAATTTTTTCGTACGAAAAGTTTTAGTAAAAAATTATTTCTTTCGAAAATTTTGAGTTTAAAATTATTTCTTTAGAAAAAATGAAAAATAAAAAATTCTATGAACAAACAAAGATTTGTTCTAAAAAAATTTAGTACAAATTTTTTTTTTTTTAAATTTTAGAACAAATTTTTTCTTTAAAATCTATTGGTTCCTTAAAATTCTGAGTACAAGAAAAATTCAAGAAAGAAAAATTATGCTTTGAACAGTGGATAAATCAAATCGGTTTGTGGGACTTCAAATTTCATACCGAAATAGTTTATTTGAGAGAGAGAGAGAGAGGTCGTACTAATTCCTATAAAGAAGATATAATTTAATATAGAAAATAATTCTAAGAGACAATCTGAAATTTCTCTAAATAGAGTTATATTAAGTCAAAAATGGCTCAAATTTGCATACATTTATTAAAATCAGAGGTGATCACTTCAATCCCCTTCATAATAAGTGAATTTACATCCACTTACTGATATTTTTTTATATAAGAGTAACAAGTTGCAGTCGCCTGGAGACCTGTTTCTGAACCGATTTCTTTTTCCTTTATTTTTCCAGACTGAAATTTGATTCTTAAAACGATCGATCGTTGATCGATTCTTAGGATCTTTTTTAATACAAAATATCTTTAATCCCTCTTCTTTTTTTTCAATTCCTAGAAATATGTACAAATCTCAATTATTCTATATTCTTGTTTTTTTACTTGTTCAATTCATATATTTTTTAAATATGATTGATAGTGATCCTGAGCAAGGACATGTTTGTTTTTTAACTTAAAAATAGAAAAAGTCATTGTTTAAGGAAACAATTAGAAAACATTTATGTAACATGAGCTAAAAAACCAACAGCTTAGTAGTTGTATCATTTATATCGGAAGAAAAGATATTGGTGAGTTTTGTTTTCTATATATTAAAAAAAAAACAACAATATAAATCCGGAAATGTCCTGTGTGTGATTTCGATTGTTTTCAAATCTTTTAGAGTCTTTGTTTTTTGACACTTTCTCGAAAAAAAAAGATACAAAAATACAAATTTTTTTTAGCAATCAATTGAGTACTTCCTCAAGCTGTCAAATTGAACTCTCTCTCTCTTCCTTTCTCTTTCTATAGGACATTTGTGAAGTAAATGATCCTGCTGATCATGCTGGTTTTTTCTTTTCTTATTTTTTTAACGTTAACAGAAACAGTTGGATTGAAGAAAATACAGTTAAGATAAAAGGAATTGGAAAACAATAGAAAAAATATCTTTGGCCAAACAATGAAAATGTCATTTAAAACAAATATGATCAGTCCAGTAATAATAAGACAACTAAATGAGAAATTGATCTTGGCAAAGAATCAAATCTTAAGATGAAGAGAGCGCGCCAATTTGAAAAATGTATTTAACAAATGTTTTTCTCCTAAAAGAGAGATCCTTTTCTACTTCTGGTTTTAAGAAGTTACTTTAAGGAAATTTTAAGCTAAAATGAGCATTTAAGATCATCTTGATATTTGGAAAGTAAAAATCTCTCTCTTTTTCTCCTCTTCAAGCTGCAAAATATTTTATCATTTGACATTTTATTTAAAATAATGAACAAGATGACCTCTAAGGCGACCTCAAAAGTGTGTAACGTATTTCCTTGAAAACCCGCTCGATTGTCTTTGGCTAAACAATTGACCTTTTGTCATCTCGATCTAAATGATGAGTTTTTCTTCAAAAGGAAATAGACAGATAATAAAATATCCTTTTTTGCTTGTGCCAATTGAATTTGAAAAAAAAAACGTTACCTTAATTGCAGGATCAGCAGCTGATCTTTAATTAAATACAAGATGTTTTATTAAAGTGGGAGATCCTTTTTATTTTTGTCTATTTTTATTGTCCTTTTTTATTTGGTCAGTTGTTGCTTTATTCACAGAATTGTTTTAATGCATTTTTTACACATTTTTTATAGAGAAAACTGTTTTGTGAATCTTAAATTTATGTCGTTTAAGTTGTTTTTGTTGGCAATTTTTGGTTGTTTAAGGGTTCATTTGTTCCAAGTCTTTTATTGGAATTTGGATAATTTATTATGATCGTAACACGCCTAACGGATTACATTTGTTTTAAAATTTTTACAGCTCTTAACTGCTAAAAATGATAAAAAAGAATCAGACACTTTGGAGTAAATGGGGGAATTTTTATGGTTGTCGCTTTCCGGTCATTAAAAATGTGATCTCTTATGTTTTATTTATAGTTATAAAGGTTAAATGAAGGATTTAGATTGAAGGGAAAAAGAATAGAAGAAATAAATCTGAAGTGAGAATTTATAGGTCTGTTCTAGGATGACGAGCATATAATCTGGAATGAATGTAGACTAGTTTATAGTTTAGACTGTAGACGAGTTTAAAGTCTGGATTGTAGACTAGTTTGTAGTCTGGGCTATATAGTATAGTCACAGCCCAGCACACACATTCCTAGTTGAAGGCTTAACAGTCTCTGTAAACAGAAGCCAGTCTTACTTTACCGCACTGGCTGCCGTAATATCTCCATCATAAAAGAAGAGAGATAAATTAAATGAAGCATCTCTTTTGCAGAATACACGTTCTTTTTTGGCAGCGACGTATATCCATTACCCACTTATCCTCAAACTTTGTTTCCATTTATCCAAAGTTTTTGGATTAGGGCTACTTCATTTTGGGATCTGTTGAGGTACGTTAATAATTCACTCTAGGACGACTCAAACTGATGCAAATTTAACTGCACCACCCGCAGCCACTTTTGCTTTATCAGATTTTCGAAATCTGATCCCCCACACTAAACCTAGCAACGCATTTCATCCTATCCAGTGCCTCAAGGGACTGTCAAACCGCAGAGAATCTAGAGACCCTTCCCTGATTCTTACTATAAGTTTAAGAATACCGCCAGTATAGTTTCCGTTGTTCTTACTTGTGGTGGAATCAAGACTGCCACATTAGAGGTTTGAAGGTTTCCCGCTGGTGTAACCACAGCTTTTTTCCTGGCTGGTGAAGATACTCTCTTTGATTTTGTATCCATGTTGACTGACTTATTAGCTTAGCTAACATAATTGTTGGTGCTTGAAGCTCCGCTGATTTGACAGAAACAGTGTATACAGAGATTAATTCAGATACCTCAATGCCCGATGATTTTGCGACATCTTCCGTCGCTTCCAAGGTAATCACTAACAGTTCCGAAAATATTTTCGACCATAATGACACCTTTACAGTGCTTCGAAATTTGATACTCTTCCCCTTCCGAGAAGAAATCAGAAACTCTCTTCTCTGACTGGGGGCTGAGATCACAGTGATATCATGTACTGCATCAGGATCTAAGAAAACTACCAATTGCCTCTGTGTAAGTCAAATAGCTCATCTTGTTCATTTCCATTTCAAAGGAAACATCCTACCAAGGATGATCGTTCGATTTGGTCTTGTTTTTCAGTTCAGTGTTCCTAAAATCGTTCCTGCTCTTCAACATCCTTACAATTTTGGTCCCACGAAAATGTACGTAAAGTAAAGACGTGTGCGATGGGAGTAAAACGTGATAAAAAACTTCAACCGGAAAAGGTTTTTAATTTCACTATAATTTAAAATATCAATTAGTTTATAGACCAGCATCGCAAATAGTTTAATGTTCGGAATATAAAGTTGCTTATAGTCCAGATTAGAAAATAGTTTATGGTCCAAATTATGGACTAATTAAAAGTCCGTATTATAATCTACAGTTCAGAGAAAATTTTGACTGTAATCCAAACTATGGACTAGAACAATTTTGAAATGTGCTTAATATTTATTTTTAATACAAATTCCTTGCGCCATTATCCTTAAGAGTGTGGTGGGTCCTTAAGCAGCTGAAACTACATGATTTCCTTCAGCCATAACAAATTTCCTATAAAACGGGAGCACATGTTAAAACAAAAACAAAGTTAAAGGTTGTTGTTGTCATTACAAAATACTAAAATGAACTTTGACATGGATTTTCACAAATTTAAAACATAATTTTCGATTTTTTCCTCTACAACATTCCTGTAATGAAAACAAAGAACAGATTCAAAATCTCATTTAAATATTTTCTTAAGAAATTCATATCCCTTA
Organism: Cochliomyia hominivorax; assembly: GCA_004302925.2. Lineage (NCBI taxonomy): Eukaryota > Metazoa > Arthropoda > Insecta > Diptera > Calliphoridae > Cochliomyia > Cochliomyia hominivorax. Next base: position 15,083,531 of record PYHX02000467.1, read on the forward strand.
AGTATTTGAACTCTAATCTTAAAATATAAACACACACGCACACACACACACACACACACTTTATAGTTTCCTAAACATTTTCCCTTTTCTATTTATTAATGGATGACGCGAGTTGTTTTCTTCCCCTCTCTCAACAGAAGCCAAAGATATTTAAATATCATTGATTATTTCCAATTCATAATATTATGTCCATAAAGTAGAAAAAAAAAAGAGACAAAGGTTAGGGATGGATAACAATAACAACAACAACAACAACAACTAAAGACATATTAAGAATGAATGAAGTAAGAAAATAAAGGTCACGGAGCCAAACACCTTTAACACATAAAATGCGCGCGCCACTAAATATAACACTTCTTATCGGTGAAACAAAGTCCCAAACACATATTCTTAGGGGTTAGTTTTTAGCTGCAAGTAAGCGATCAGCAGCAGCACCAGCCACGATGTTAAGGGTCACAATAGTAAATATTTGAATAATTTTCTAAATGAAAATTGTTTTCTTTTACACTTCCTTTTCTTATAGAAAACAACAAAAGAAACATTTTCATTTTTAATAGTCTAGACTTGAGATTCTTTAGATTCCTAAGGCATCGTAATGTTACATATACACACACACAATCAATGTCTTTGTTGTTGAGATTTTATAGAAGTGTGTTGCGCACGCGTATTGAATAAATTTCTTTCATTCGCTTAATTTCTCTTGATTATTGTTGTTATAATGTGTTTGATTTTTTTTATTATTTGATCCTTGGAGGATTATGATTTGTTAACCGGAAATTATTTATTAATGATTTTAATCTTTTCGATTGAACTTTTGTGTTTAAAATTTCATTTGATTTAAAGGAAAAATGTTGTGGTGTAAGAGATTTTGGGTTTTGAGGTTACGTTATGATTATGCATAATTTGTTTTATATAGAAAAAGAAGGAGGGAAATCGGTTACTGGTTTTGATCTTTAAAATAGTTGTATTATAGACTAGTCTATAATTTGTCGTCTAAACAAGTCTATAATCTGAATAATAAATTAGTTTATTAGCACAAAATAGTTTATAATCTGGGCTGTAAACTAGTTTATTATCTCTATAAACTGGTTCTTAATCTGGACTATAGACTAGTATTTAATATGGACTTTAAGCTAGTTTATAATTTGATCTATAAACTGATTTATAAACTGGACTATAAACTGGTTTAAAATATGGAGTATAAACAAATTTATATAATGTGGACTATAAACAAATTGTAAACTGCACTATAAACTAGTCTATAATCTGGACTATAAACTATTATATAATCTGGACTACATACTAATTTATAATTTGGTCTGTAGTCTAGTTTTAAATCAGGACTGTAAATTTGTTTTTAAAATAGTTTCCAGATTATAAAAACTAGTTTATTATGTGGATTATCAACTAGTTTGTAATATGGATTTTAAACTGGTTAACAATATTGACTTTATACTAATTTATAACTTGAACTATAGTTTAGTAGTTTGTAATTTGAACTATTGACTTGTTTTTAGTCTGGACTATAAATTAATTTATAAACTGGACTATAAACTAGTTTTTCATCTGGACTAAAAATTAGTTTATAATCTGAATTATAAACTAGTCTTTAAACTGGATTATAGACTAGTGTATTATCTGTCCTTTAGACTAGTTTATATCTGGACTACAAATTTTTTTTAGAAACTCAATCATAAAATAGTGTATGTAATGGTCTATAAACTTCTTTACAAACTGGACTATAAACTGTTTTAAAATAGTATTAAAATTTATATTGTTATCTGGACAATCAACAATTCGACTAGTTTATAATCTTGACAATATACTAATTTATAAATTGGACTACAGACCAGTGTATAGATTATAATAGCAATCTGAACTACAAATTTTTCTCTAAACTGGACCATAAACTAGATCTTCATTTGGACTTGATGGTGAGTTACAAAATTGTATATAATCGAGATTATTTTGTTGTAAAGTTCTCTTTATTCATTATTTATAATTGATCCTTTTTTTCATCCGATTCTTCGGAATCTTTAGTTCTATTGACATATTAATTTCATGCCTTAAATTCTCTCGTTCCTCATTAAATAAAAAATGAAAATGGATCTTTTTTTTATAAAACTCATTTCATGCATATCAAGATCAAAATCAAATGACTCAATCCACCAAAAAATGAGGACAATTGAAATTTTCAAAAAATGATGATTAAGCAGGAACAAGGAAAACTATTTTTATGGTCAATTAGCTATCAACAATTACAAAAAAAAAAGAAAAGAAAAAATACTTAAGAATTAGAATTTAATCCTGTCAGCGTGTGATTGGCATACGTAATAAATAGATCATAAACATTTTGTCCTCCACAAAGGACATTTAAGATTTTAAGGTTCTCAACTTAAAATGACGAAAAAAATGGTATTAAATATAAAAACATAAAAAATACAAGATTTTAATCTTTAAACCAAAAAAATCTTGATTAGAAAAAATGACATGAAATGAAGAAACAAATAATAAAATCACCAATAATATGAAAATGTCACGGTTAATGAAGAAAAACAAAAAAACAAGAAAGAGAGTAGAAAATTCATCTGCCACCACAAGGACTGACTTACTTAACGTTTGTGTGAGTGATTGTCTAAATGAGTGAATGAATGAATGAATGGCAAAGTATGAATATGATGATGATCTAAATAAAATAACAACAATTGAATATGACTCATATTTGGTCACATCTAAAAGTAAAAGTATGTAACTGATGCCGTTTGTGTATTTTTTAAGCATTTTTAAGGATCTACGCACTTTAGTAGAGTGTGTTTGTGATATCTGACAAAAATATATAAAAAGAATATCCTGATATTTAAAAATAACAATAAAATGTATGGGAGAGTATTAAATGTTAATTTAAATACCAAAAAGGGACCTCTTAAAGTTGCACAGTGGAATTGACGAAATATTTTGCTACTAAAAAAATTTAAACAAGACTATATTAGTTTTACTACAGAATAGTTTATAGTCTAAATTATAGAGTAGTTTACAGTAAAATCTATAGAACAGTTTATTGTTTGGCCCTATAGACTAGTTTCTAGTCTGGCCCTATAGACTAGTTTCTAGTCTGGCCCTATAGACTAGTTTCTAGTCTGGCCCTATAGACTAGTTTCTAGTCTGGCCCTATAGACTAGTTTCTAGTCTGGCCCTATAGACTAGTTTCTAGTCTGGCCGTATAGACTAGTTTCTAGTCTGGCCCCATAGACTAGTTTATAGTCTGGCCCTATAGACTAGTTTCTAGTCTGGCCCTATAGACTAGTTTCTAGTCTGGCCCTATAGACTAGTTTCTAGTCTGGCCCTATAGACTAGTTTCTAGTCTGGCCCTTTAGACTAGTTTCTAGTCTGGCCCTATAGACTAGTTTCTAGTCTGGCCCTATAGACTGGTTTATAGTCTGGCCCTATAGACTAGTTTCTAGTCTGGCCTTATAGACTAGTTTATAGTCTGGCCGTATAGACTAGTTTATAGTCTGGCCGTATAGACTAGTTTATAGTCTGGCCGTATAGACTAGTTTATAGTCTGGCCGTATAGACTAGTTTCTAGTCTGGCCGTATAGACTAGTTTCTACTCTGGCCGTATAGACTAGTTTATAGTCTGGCCGTATAGACTAGTTTCTAGTCTGGCCGTATAGACTAGTTTCTACTCTGGCCGTATAGACTAGTTTCTACTCTGGCCGTATAGACTAGTTTCTAGTCTGGCCCTATAGACTAGTTTCTAGTCTGGCCCTATAGACTAGTTTCTAGTCTGGCCCTATAGACTAGTTTCTAGTCTGGCCCTATAGACTAGTTTCTAGTCTGGCCCTATAGACTAGTTTCTAGTCTGGCCCTATAGACTAGTTTCTAGTCTGGCCCTATAGACTAGTTTCTAGTCTGGCCCTATAGACTAGTTTCTAGTCTGGCCCTATAGACTAGTTTCTAGTCTGGCCCTATAGACTAGTTTCTAGTCTGGCCCTATAGACTAGTTTCTAGTCTGGCCCTATAGACTACATTCTAGTCTGGCCCTATAGACTAGTTTCTAGTCTGGCCGTATAGACTAGTTTCTAGTCTGGCCGTATAGACTAGTTTCTAGTCTGGCCCCATAGACTAGTTTCTAGTCTGGCCGTATAGACTAGTTTCTAGTCTGGCCGTATAGACTAGTTTCTAGTCTGGCCGTATAGACTAGTTTCTAGTCTGGCCCTATAGACTAGTTTCTAGTCTGGCCCTATAGACTAGTTTATAGTCTCGTCCTATAGACTAGTTTATAGTCTGGTCTATAGTATCTGAACTATATCTTACTGTATTTTATGAACTTTCTTAATATTTGGTTCCACTGTGCTTCATATGTGCATTCATTTGCATTTTTTGTGTATCTATGCAGTTTTTGTTTTTGTTGTTGCACATTTTTTTCTCCAAAATAACGGAAGAGAATTATAAAATAAAACAAAATAAAATAAAAAAACAACAAATTTAACAAAAAAAAAAAAGCAAATAAATCCTGCAACTCTGCACTATTTTTATTGTTGTCGTAGGATGCTAAACAGGATAATAAATAGTTGTTGTTATTTTTGCTGCAGCACATAATGTCATTGTTAATACGAAATATGTTCGTGTTAGAATGTTATTAAACGATGTGCTACGAGTAGTAAAACATTTATGAGTCTGTAGTAGTAAATAGTGGTAAGAGTACTATTTTTGGAGTAAAATTTCCTTGAATGGGAGATTCTATTATATTTGATTATTTTCTTTGGTATGTGTCTGTGTGTTTGTGTAAATTTGTTGATAGTGCGTGTTTGGTGAGTACGTGTGTATTGGTTGGATATCATATTGTTGGCGTTATGCTGCATAGTGTCAGATGAATAATTCCGCACACCCGGTGCACATTCTATTATGTTCAATAATTATATGAATATTTTCATAATGATATTGAAGATAATAATGATGATTTTTATTTTTGATAAAATTCACCTAAACAGTGAGAGGAAAATGTTAATGAAATATTTAATAAAATTTTAAGGATTTTTCATGAATGAATAATATTTTAACAGTAACTCTAGAGCAATATTATATTCTTTAAATTATTGGAATTATCTTATGTTTTAAATATTTTTTCCTCAATAAAATTTTTCTTTCAGTGTATAATTTTTGTATAAATTTAAAAATAATATATTAACTTGATATTTCATATTTATTCATTATACCCATAATTTGTTGTTGTTGTCCTTGTTGTGATATCCTGTTTTATTACGGATAATTTTTATATTTAGTTTACACACACACATTTATGCACGATACACTGATAGAAAATACAAAATTTGGAAATTTTGAAATTATCGGGAGTAAAATCACTTCACAATGTGGAGTATAATTTTATTTATAATCTGAACTTATACTTTGACTTTAGCCTATTTTATAGTCCGGACTATAGTCTAGTTTAAGGTCTTGACTTAGTGCGGTGTGTAGTCGGGACAATGCTCTAGTTTATAGTCCAGACCACTTCATAATCTAGACTATAGTCTCTTCTATAGTATTCATTATAGTTTAGTTTATATTTTGAAATACGTTTGGTTTGTATCCTGGATTATAACTTGGACCTGTGGTGTACAGTCTGGTCTATAGTTCTGGTTTATAGTTCTGGTTTATAGCAAATTTAATCAATGTTATGTAAAAATGACGTAAATATTAGAATTTAATATTCGCTTTATTATGTCGGCACGTGGTTCTCCAAAAAATATGCAAAGTCATGCAGTGAACATGATTTTTTGTTTTGGTTTTTGAAAATCGTCAAATTCTTTGTTCTCCAACATGTTTTCAGTCATTTGTGCTGTTAATTGTTGCACATTCATTGATTTTCGTTATTTTTATACGTTTGTCATTAGAATTAAGGAGAATTTTTCAAAATGTTTCAATTTAATGGAGTTATTGTATTTTGAATTTTCAACAATTTTATGAAGAGAAACAGAGAAAGAGAGAGAGAGTGGAAGAAATCAGCTGTATTTTTATACTTCATTTAAATGAATTTGAATACAGTTTTTAAATTTTCACTAAAAAATTATTATTTTTAAAAAATTTTACTAAAAAAATAAAATTTTACTAAAAACTTAAGTAAATTTAAAATTTACAGGATAAATTAAAGTTTTACTGAAAAATTACAAATTTAACTGAAAATTCAAATTTTCTTACTTCAATTTTTACTAAAAATTCAAATTAAAAAAAAAACTTAGAATTTTCACTAAAATTTAAAATTTTCTATAAAAATTCATATTTTCATTCAATATTCGAGATTTCACCTCAATCATAAATTTGTATTAAAAATTCAAATTTTCAAAAAAATTTTACAAAAATTTTAAAATTTCACTAAAATTTTAAATTTTTTCTAAAAATTTTAATTTTTAAATTTTCACCAAAAATTCAAATTTTCGTTCAAAGTTCACATTTATGTTTAACATATAAAATTTCCCTAAAACTCTAAATTCAAATTTTTACAAAAAATTAAAGTTTTTACAAAAAATTCAAATTTTCACAAAAAAAAATTTTAATTTTCACTAAAAAATTCAAATTTTCACAAAAAATTTCAAATTTTCACAAAAAAATTAAAATTTTTACAAAAGAATTCAAATTTAAAAAAAAATCAAATTTTTACAAAAAAATCAAATTTTTGCTAAAATTTAAAATTTTTACTAAAAATTCAAATTTTCATTACAAATTCAAATTTTTACAAAAATTAATATTTAAAAATTTTCACAAAAAAATTCAAATTTTCAAAAAAAAAAAATTCAAATTTAAAAAAAAAAAAAATCAAATTTTCACAAAAAATTCTAATTTTCACAAAAAATTCAAATTTTCACAAAAAATTCAAATTTTCACAAAAAATTCAAAATTTCACAAAGAAATTCAAATTTTAAAAAAAATTAAATTTTACAAAAGAATTCAAATTTTCACAAAAAATTCAAATCTTCACAAAAAAATTCAAATTTTCACAAAAAAAAATCAAATTTTTACAAATATTAAAATTATCAATTTTTTGCTAAATTTAAAAATTTTTACTAAAATTCAAATTTTCATTACATTTAAATTTTAACTAAAAAATTCAAGTTTTCACTAAAAATTCAAGTTTTCACTAAAACTCAAATTTTTACTTAAAATTTTATAAAAATTTTCTTTCAAAATTGTAAATATAAATTTAAAATTTCCATTAAAAAGTTTTCGAAAAATTAAAATTCGAATTTTTACTAAAAATTTCTATTCCATAAAAATTTTAATTTTATAATTTTTTATTTTGTTCAAATTTTTTGCAAAATTCATAATTTTGCTTATAAATCAGAATTTCAGAATTTGACTAAAAATTTTTATTCTTTAAAAATTCAGAATATAAAATTTTTACAAAAAATTCTATTAATATTAAAAATTTTGTATATAATTTTTTTTTTAAATTTCGAAAATAATTTTACAAAAAAAAAATAATAAAATTTTTCAATTTCGTAAAAAATTCAGAATTTCATTTATCTTTCGAAATTTCTTAAAAATGAGAATTTCACTTAAAATTCAAATTTCTTGAAAATTCATAATTATGAATTAATAGTTCTGAATTTGATTAAAAATGAAAATTTTTAATAAAAATTTTGAATTTGATTTCGAAAATCTATTAAAAATGAAAAATTTTACTAAAAATCCAAATTTACAAAAATCAAAATTTTAAGAAAACTTCTTTATGGATTTCTGAGGTTAAAGGAGAGTCCAATCATAATGCACGTTTTAAATTTGATAAATCCAAAATTTCTAGTATTTTTACTCATTTATTTTACGATAATTATTATCAGCAAAATTTGATCATATTTGGAAGAATTTGAATTCCGAAATAAATCTCCTATTTTATTTAAATTTTTAAATAATGTACCTTTAGTATAGTCCAACTACAGTATTTTTGATAAAAGGACCTCTTTTTGGATATTTCTGATTATTCTCAGCTCATCCAACTTTTAACCTTTAATAAAATACTTATAACGTTATATTTGTTGTTTAAAATAAGTGTCGATATATATGCGAAACTAGAGACCATACTAAATGAAACCATGTCTTCAATTTTGTGTTATGGGGTCAGATTATCGTTTAAATGGACCTTAAATTTGAAAGTATATAAAATTTGCAATATGGGTATCAAATAATAGATAAAAATCTCCAAAATATATTAAAATTATTCATTTGAATCAACCAGGATAATAACCAAAAAAATATCCTTTCAGAAAAATTTTAATATCCTTAAAGTATTTTGTATGCGTATTTTAGCATAATTGTGTGGACTCTAATCGGGAATTTATATTCATAAAATAATCAAATTTTTATCAATTAAGAAAAAAGACAGTTTTCTTAATTTTTCCCCCCTTAAAATGTTACTCCATTTTTCAAAAATCCATCAAACCTCCATTGTTATTTTTCAAGTTCATTTATTACCTTTTTCTATGGGCTGCTAAAAACATATACGACCGCCCCCTTTGCATTTTTCAAATTTTTTGTTTTATTTTCAATTTTTCCTTTAAGTTTTTGTTTTATTTTTATTTTTAAGAAAATAAGAAAAAAATCTAAAAATAAAATAAAATAAAAATTAAAAGAGAAAAGAAAAAAATGTTATAAAACACGCGTGCGCCATACTTTTTCTTAGATTTTTGAAAGTGTTGAAAGATTTTTGTGAAAAGTAAGAGTTTTATAGGTCTGTTTGTCCGTCCAACTGACAGTTGTTTAACACTTTTAAAAATATAGAGCAATAACTACAATAACAACAAAAACAATAAAAATTACAAACACTTAAGAAACCAATTAAGAAGAAGCACATAATAAAATATAGTTTTCATGTTTTCTTTCAAGGGTTCTATTAGGGAGCAGTAGTTGTAGTATATGAATATTAATACAGTGGGTAATAAAAGTAAAGGGATTTGGAAAATTTGCATTGATAAAGACTTCTAATAAAAAAAAGTATTTTGAAATTTAAACATAAATTTGTATGATCAATTAGATTGATTAACAATTTGACTCATATATAACGGAGCAGTGTGGCTTCACATGCGTGGAAGCGATGTGAAATTGCTTGTTTCGAAACGGAACTGTGATGACTTAAAGTAGAGAACCTCTGACTTGAAAACAGTTGGACTAAATCAAACATGTTTGGACAAAATTTTCTAACTTTTGATTGATTAATTTGATTGACATAACATTTCATATAAACACAGCAGAAGAGTGTAGAATTTTATATGTGGAAATGGTTCTACACAGGGTCTACAGAAGCGAAACTGTGATGGCTCAAAATAGGCAATCTCGAATTTAAAAAAATTTGATGAATATATTTTTTAAATGAATCTGTTACTTTTGATTGACTAACACGATTGATATAAAATTTTACTTACATATAAAAGAAGTATGTGGCATTATGTGTGTGAAACGAATAAGCTATAACATGCTCTGAAATTAAACTGTAATGACTCGAAATGGAGTACCTCGGAAAAAAATTATGTATAAAATGTTGCAAGTACAATATCAAAATAATGTAGATATTAATCTATAATTTCAAATTTTCTGGTTTGATTGATATAAAATTTGACTTATGTACAACAGAAGAGTTGGGTTTTATGTGGGTGAAAAACGTAAGAAACTAAACGCTTAGAACCGGAATTATTAAGACTCAAAGTAGGACATTATGAAGAAAAAAGTGATAACAAATCAAACCTTTTTCTGGAATAAATCTGTTACTATTGATTGACTAATTGGATTGATATAAAATTTCACACGGAGGTAGGAGCGGAATGTAACACTTTGAAACTGGTATGACGTAGAGTGTACTATGGTGACTTAAAATAGAGTATTTTCGATATGAAACAATGGGAACACTTTTTTTTAAATAAATCTATTTTTTGAGATTGACAAATATGATTGACGTAAAATTTTACCCCGATATAGCAGAGAAATCTGAAAGTTTATATACGATAGTAAATTGCCCCATTGTGTTCAGGCAAGAAACTATCATAACTCAAACTAGAGTATCTTGCATATAAAAGAATTGAACTTAATCAAACATTTTGAGAAATAAATCTGTAACTTTTGATTGAAGAATATGATTGACAAAAGGTTTTACCCAGAGATGCTAAACGAGTCCGTTATTATTTGTGTTGAAGTAGAATCTCATAGCATATTTAGAGTCGAAAATATAAAGACCTGAAATTGGGTATCTCCTATCAATATTGTGCGATGTAAAATGTTGCATATTTAAAGTATTCAATTTCAAAACCTTATAGTTTCGTTCCTGAATTATCTAAGAGTTTATCATTCCAAACATATAATGCCGTACTTCTCCATTACTACCAAGTAGAAATTTATGGAATTTTATCAAATTGAAGCGGAACTATAAGCAATTTCGGTAGAGTATTATGAACCAAAATTTAGCATGGCAAAAAGTCACATATGTAACAGTTTTGAAACCACATGGTTTCGCTCCTGAACCATGTAAGAGTTACTCATTCCAAACATATAATGCTTTAACTTTCCCCTATAACTTTCCAAATTTTTGTAGATTTTCATGAAGCCGAAGCAGAACCATTCATATTAGTAGTTGAGTATTGCGAGCCAAAATTTCGCATTGAAAGAAATTGCATGGTTATGATAACCTTTTTTGAATCCCTATCATTTGGTTCCATGACTACTTAGGGCTTCATGCTTCTAGACTAATAATGTCATACATCTCAGCTTTATTTATATAGAATTTAAAAAAAAATTCATCACAACGTTGAAGAATTATAGAATAATTTACAAAATATTTGGTTCTTTTCCTTTGAGTTTATGTTCGATAACAAAACTCTTTTCTATACTTTTATAAACCACTGTATTTCTATACATAGACTCCTATTTTAATACATAAAAATATATTTAAAATAAATAAATAAAAACTCAAATGTGTTGAAATCTTCATCTTCAATCCAAATTTCCCCCTTAAAAAATCTAAAGAAGAAGTTGATGAAAAAAAAAAAGGATTACAACTTGAAAACAGACTTCTATCTGTCACTTTCTTGTAAGTGTGTCTATGTGTGAGGAAATCTTAAATACTCACACATACTTACTTACATATATGTATAGAGTATTATGAGGTGCGTGCTACCACAAGATTTAGTCTTCTTTGATATGCTCGATAAAAAGTTAGAAAAGAGAACAAAATAAACTATAAAAATTTACTAACAACCAGAGTTTTAAGATACAAGATACAAGTATATAATATATATGTATATATATAGTTATAGATAGTTACATGCAACAATATCATGACATTGAACTTGAAAATTATTTCCAAAAATAAAAGATTTATTTTCATGTTTTTTTGGGGGGAACTTAAAAAGAAAAAATGAGTCCAATGTAAAAGTGTTAAAAAGGGGTTGTAGAGGGTTTAGTTGTTGTTGTTAGTGGGTACTTAAAAATATATGTTTGTTTGTGTGTGTTTTTTTGTTGTAAATCTTTAATTAATGATCTTTTTAAACAGCTACTTATGTAAGACCAATAATAAGCAAATAAGAATGTATGATCGGTCAAGCCCGACTAACTAATACCCTACACCACATCGCACGCAACCATTTTTAAATGTTACGGAAAATTATTAAACGATCTTGTATAATTTGATTTTCTGATTTATTCTGAAGTGTGCAGTACATTATTGTAACATTTAGATTTATTTGAAATTTATGCATTTTAAAATGAATTTTTCTGGGTATGGAAATATATATGGGGGCTACAAGATTTTCCACATTGATTTTTTGCTTATATTTATCTTAATTTGACAATACCAACATAAATGTCAGATTATTGCCCTTAGAAGTGATTTTTGGAAGGGGCTTTGTATTTGACCTATAAGAAATAATGGACCCCCACCCTATTTTGGCACATCGATTTAGAATACTATAAAACTCTTAAGGCCATAATAATAAAAAATTGCGACCTGTAGACTGTTCACAACGTTAACATGAAATCCTGACAGAAAGAGAATCGAACACCATTAAATCGACTCAGAAAGTGATTCTGATTCAGAGGTGGGTGTAATATCCCAAACACCTTCGGTAGTGTAGGGTATAAAGATAAATAAATTATGTAATATTTTCCATGTTATATTTCGAGGATGAAAATATTTTTTTCTTTTTGAAGTGAAGAAGACTTTTTAATACCCTACATTTTTTATCAATCAAAATTTATAGTGGGGGAATTGAAGTCCTAATGTTAAAGAAATACTTTTGCTTTATTAAATCCCATTAATTTTAGTCGCTTACCTAGAATCAAACTTGCGTTGAAATATATGTCCGTCCGATATATGAAATATGAAAAAAACTATTTCGGACCGGAACTATTAAGGTTGAAAGAAGGTTATTTTGAAAAAATCCACTGGTAATGATTTAAACATTTTTACTGTTGCTTTCGATAACCTATTTGAATGATATAAAATTTCTCATGTTTCTGTTTTTGTCAGTTCAAAAATTTGAAGTTCATGACGTTCTTAAATTTATTAATTCAGATTAATGATTGAGATCAGTAAATGATCGAGAGATCAGTAAATATTGCGTTGGAAAGTATATTAGAACGGTTATTGGTTTAAGGACGAGATCTATTTAAATTGTTTAAGATCGGTCCATAGTACCCATATAAATATTTCCCAGAATAATTCTTTTTACGCATAAACTATTAATTTATCGATCCTGTCCAAAATGTGTACCACTTTTTGTAAAAAAAAACATAGGTTACATCTCTAGGAGTTTCGGTTATATTTTTTATCTTAGTGGAATCAACTTGGTTCCAAAATATGTAAAATATCGTCACGATTCTGTATAAAATTTATTGCATCTTTTTGTAAGAATTGTATCTTTATGTGGATCCGATAAAAATTATCTTATTTTATTTCATTTTCCCCATAAAGATGATAACTTGTTATCGCTTTAAAATTCATTATTTTCCTTTGGACTATCACACTTTCTTTAGATTCTAAAAGAACTCTTTACGGAAATCAATGTAAAGTACATTAAGTCCCATTAAGGGAAATACTTTTTCCATACTCCAAATCAAAATTTCATTAATTTAAAATTTTTTATCGGCTATGCCGAATATTCTATACCCTCCATTACAAATACGTGCAGGAAAATGCGTTATGTTTTGTACATACACACTCACACATACACTCACAAAGGTAAACAACCGTTTTTATTTTTGCTACTGAACCGATTTTGAAAATTTTTGGAATGATAACGAAATACATTTTTATTTATCGATTTTTAATTGACAGTTTTACGAAAATTCTTTGCTTAAAGTTAGAGCTTGTCTCAGATATCGGTCTATATCTTTTGATATACTAAGCCGATTTTGCTTAGGCCTAATTTCATTGAGCCCTGTCAATTATAACAACAGACAGACAGACGAGCATAGCTGAATCGTTTGAGATTTTGATTTGTTGCAAGAATATATAAATTATGGAGTGATGATTTCTTCTTAGCTTTAGACATGGAATGACAAAGTTAATATAACCTCTTCACCACTTGCTAAAGGAATTTTAATAAAATTTTATCAAAAAGAAACATTTTTGGATTTTTTGGGATTTTTTTGAAAAAATTTTAAAGAAAATTTAGTTTTAATAGTTTTAAATTAATATTTTATTATTTTTCAAATAATTAGCTTTCCAACGATACCTAATACTTATATAAATACTTTACCTTATAAATAAAAAATAACTTCAACTTGAACTCTTCCAGAAACATTTATTTTTACTGTTAACTTTTACGAGATCAGTCAGTATACAGACCGATCTTGAGTGTTGTGGAACATAATTTTCAGAATTATGAAGAGAATGAAATCCTTTTTTATCCTTTTTATCTCTCTTTTTATAGCGCATCCAAAAGGCATAATAATTTTTAAATCCCATATTTTATGGACAAAAGTGTTGAAAGATCATTTAATCAAAAAATGATAAATATATTTTTCATTAACCCCTTTTTCCGTCATCACCAATTAAAACCCCTTGTAATCCTTTATTTGTTTTAAAAAATATGTAAAATTACACAAAAAACACATAATCCCTAAATAGTTTTCCAAAAAAAAAAGGTAGCATCAACCCTTACAACATGTTGCTTCCCCATTCAACATTAAAACAACAATATTATCTAATAATAGGTGTATCTCTCTCTCTAAGAACACACAACAAACATGACTTCTTTATTAAAAAAATATAAAAATCATTTTTTATTTGTTTTTTCTTTTTTTTGAAAAATTACCCTCCTTATCCTGATTTGGGATACTTATCACTTTTTATTCTCATTTTTTCTATTAAGTGTCGGAAATTAACCACCAATAAATAAAAAATAAAATAAAACGCTTCAAATAAGGGACCTCGATAATTGTTCATTTCATAATTTCATGTAAAAAAAATTATTTAATTTAGTTATAAACAACTTCCGTTTTTTGTAGATCGTTGATCGTGCCTTCATTAGCTCCCTTCCTTTTTTTAAGGGTTTCCTTTTTTTTATTCGCCGTTTTCCGGTGTTGCTGTTAGGGATTCATGTAATACAGTTGTTTTTCGTAATTGTTGTGAGGGTAAACACCCTTAATTTTGATTATTTTTTAAGCGCCACTTAAAATAAATTTATTTATTTATTATTTTTTTACATTTAAGTCCGAGAAAAAAAAAACACAAATTAGGGTCTTTTGTAAGCGAATATTTTTTATACGATTGGGGTGATTTTTTATGCGCTTAATAAAAAATGCGATTATATAATATTGACAGCCATGAAAAGATCAACAGATTTGTAATTTTAACCTTTAATTGAGCAATTAACCTTTATGTTTTTTAAGGGGGATTGAATGAATTTCTAATTTTAAATGAAGTGACTTGTTGATACAGACTAGTGTAGAGTATGTACTATAACACTAGTTTATAGTATAAATTATAGACTAATTTGTAGTCAGAATTATACTTAATAGAATAGTTGTAGTCCAGACTATAGAATAGTTTATAGATCTCGTCTGGACTATAAACTATTCTATAGATTTGTTCTAGACTATGGACTAGTTTATAGTCTAGACTATGGACTAGTTTATAGTCTAGACTATGGACTAGTTTATAGTCTAGACTATGGACTAGTTTATAGTCTAGACTATGGACTAGTTTATAGTCTAGACTATGGACTAGTTTATAGTCTAGACTATGGACTAGTTTATAGTCTAGACTATGGACTAGTTTATAGTCTAGACTATGGACTAGTTTATAGTCTAGACTATGGACTAGTTTATAGTCTAGACTATGGACTAGTTTATAGTCTAGACTATGGACTAGTTTATAGTCTAGACTATGGACTAGTTTATAGTCTAGACTATGGACTAGTTTATAGTCTAGACTATGGACTAGTTTATAGTCTAGACTATGGACTAGTTTATAGTCTAGACTATGGACTAGTTTATAGTCTAGACTATGGACTAGTTTATAGTCTAGACTATGGACTAGTTTATAGTCTAGAATATGGACTAGTTTATAGTCTAGAATATGGACTAGTTTATAGTCTAGACTATGGACTAGTTTATAGTCTAGACTATGGATTAGTTTATAGTCTAGACTATGGATTAGTTTATAGTCTAGACTATGGACAAGTTTATAGTCTGCCCTATGGACTAGTTGATACTCTGGCCACTAGACTAAATTAAAGCCTGATCTATAGACTATTAAGAAGACTTCTCAATAATCTTCAAAAGTATTTTTATAAACAAATAATATATTTTTTCAATCCTTTAACGAAAAAAAACAGCTGCCTCTTTCTAAGGACAAACATTTGTCAAATACATTGAATTGAAAAAAAAAAAAATAATAATAATAATTATCACTTAAAAATATGTCGTTTTATTGGAAAAAAGGGTGAAATTTCTAATGGCAAAAAAATCAATAATAAAAATTTGATATTTTTTTTTTCGTTCGATGGCAAAAATCAACAAAAACCACAAAATCAATTGAATTTTCCATAAAAATGGGAACAAAAATATGACTTGACAAAACTAAATAACAGCTGGTGACCAGAAGAAAAATAAGGAGTTAAAAGGGGACAAAGGATTTAGCACTTGAACAAAAACAAACATTTTTACAAAAGGGAAACTCGAAATTGATTTCTATTAAAAATTAAGAAAATTTAAATGATGAATGGATTTTCATAGAATGAATTAAATAAAAAAAGAGGAGGAAAAAGTGAAATATGTTTTGCATTCTTTTGAGGGAGCAAAAAAAGTCACCTGTAAATTTTTATGAAAATTAATTTTGTCAAATGAATTTTGCAACAAAAAGAGTTACAATTGAAACATTTTAAGCATAAAAACCAGCTGAAAAATTTGTGGTGAATTTTCTTTTCCAAAAAGGATTTTGTTATTGTTCGAAAATAATAAAGGATTTTTAAGGATGTGTTTTTGATGTAAGAATACATATTTATAATGTAATTTTATTTGCTGTAAAATGAAAGATCTCAAGGAATTATATTAAACGATAACGTGTTTATATATTCATCACCAGAAAATGTGATAAATGAGGGTTCATTATTATGCACAACACTAGTTTATAGTCAGCGGTATGGACTAGTTTATAATCTGTATTATTGAATAGTTTATGGTCTAGAATATTTTGCAATTGTCTACAGATTTGACTGTAAACTAGTTTATGGTGTATACTGTATTATAGTCTGTTGTCTGGGCTGTAGACTAGTTTATAGCCTGTATTATGGACTAGTTAATAGTTTCGGTTTAAGACTAGTTTTTAGACTGGACTATAGACTAGTTTATAGTCTGAATGGTGAACTAGTTTATAGTCAGCACTTAAGATTAAATTATGGTCTGGACTGTTGACTAAATAACAGTATGAACTGTATACTAGTTTATAGTCTGGACTGTATACTAGTTTATAGTCTGAACTGTAAACTAGTTTGTAGTCTGGACTGTGTATTAGTTTATAGTTGGACTGTATATTAGTTTATAATCTGGACTGTATACTAGTTTATAGTCTGAATGGTGAAGTAGTTTATAGTCTGGATTGTAAACTAGTTTATAGTCTGGACTGTTGACTAGTTTATAGTCTGGACTGTATACTAGTTTATAGTCTGGACTGTATACTAGTCTATAGTCTGGACTGTATACTAGTTTATAGTCTGAAGGACTTAAGATTAAATTATGGTCTGGACTGTTGACTAAATAACAGTATGAACTGTATACTAGTTTATAGTCTGGACTGTATACTAGTTTATAGTCTGAGCTGTAGACTAGTTTATAGTCTGGACTGTAGACTAGTTTATAGTCTGGACTGTAGACTAGTTTATAGTCTGGACTGTAGACTAGTTTATAGTCTGGACTGTAGACTAGTTTATAGTCTGGACTGTAGACTAGTTTATAGTCTGGACTGTAGACTAGTTTATAGTCTGGACTGTAGACTAGTTTATAGTCTGGACTGTAGACTAGTTTATAGTCTGGACTGTAGACTAGTTTATAGTCTGGACTGTAGACTAGTTTATAGTCTGGACTGTAGACTAGTTTATAGTCTGGACTGTAGACTAGTTTATAGTCTGGACTGTAGACTAGTTTATAGTCTGGACTGTAGACTAGTTTATAGTCTGGACTGTAGACTAGTTTATAGTCTGGACTGTAGACTAGTTTATAGTCTGGACTGTAGACTAGTTTATAGTCTGGACTGTAGACTAGTTTATAGTCTGGACTGTAGGGCTGTTGACTAGTTTATAGTCTGTCCCATAGACTAATTTATAGTCTGAATGGTGAACTAGTTTATAGTCTAGATTTAAGACGGTGTGGACTTGTTTATAGTCAGGATTGTAGACTAGTATACAGTCCATTTTATTAACAATTCTATAAATAAACTAAACTATAAACTTTTTTGTTTATAGTCTGGACTAAAGACTAAATTATGGTCTGGACTGTGGACTACTTTATAGTCTGGATTGTAAACTAGTTAATAGCCTGGATTGTAGACTACTTTATAATCTAGAATATAGACTAGTATACAGTCCATTTTATTAACAAATCTATAAATAAGCTAAACTATAAACTTTTTGTTCACTATAATCGAGCTTATGATCTGTACTATAGAGTTATTTATAGTCTGGCTAAATTATTATCTGGACTATAATTTAAAGTATGGACTAAAGACTATTTAATAGTCAGAACTATATAATTATTTATAGTCTGAACTGTAGATTGTTTTATGATATGGACTAAAGATTGCTTTACAGCTTAGTTTATTGAATATTCATAGGACACTGGACTTTTGTTTAGATTATAGTTTATTTCTCGACTTCAGTCAGTTCTGTAAACATATGTTTCTTAACGCGTGATACTCTGTGGTAGATTAAATTCAATCTGAGATTATGTTTAATGAATTTTTCTAGGGCGTTTTAAAAGTGTTTAGCTTTTGGGTTGTAACACCCTCTGGATTTAACATAACGATTTCGATTAAGGTTTTGAATTAAGAAATAAAATACTTATTTCCGCTTTAATAAATGTCATTTTCAAAATTTTTGACATTGTCATATCAAAATTCCTATCAAAATTCAAAAAAAAAAAAAAAAATCATGTGGTTTCCTTAATTCACATTATTAACACCTGTTTCTAGAATTTCCAAATAAAAACTCAAATTACCACAACAAAAACACAGGAAAAAAATCCTTAAATCCTTTACAAAACCAAACAATTAAAAAAACTAGACAATGAAGAAAAGTATCAATCTCTCTTTTTTGCCTTGACATTCCAATAAGTTGTTACTCCTCTAAAGAAATTTCAGGACCTTAAGCATTTTTTTCTTTTGCTTTCAAAAATATCTTTTACGGTTATTCGAACTCTGAAGATCCTTAGAAAACACATGTTATTGTTTTTTTCTCTCTCTTTTTTGTCATAAAAAAGTATCTTTTTCAATAATAGAAAATCCACCAGACTCATCTCATACCTGTTTTTTTAACAATCACAAAAAAATGTTATTTTACTAAAATTCCATTGAGAAAAAAGGAAAATAGCATTTGTCATATCTATATTGTTTTGTTATTGTTGTTTAACATCCCTTAAATACTTTTTTTTGCAATTTTTTCAATATTTTTTCTACAATTATTTTCTTTTTTTATATATTTCAATGGAATATTTTTTTCCACCCCATTTACCTCCTAACCACCCTAATGTTTTTGCTATATATGTATTTGTACATTATTTATATTTATATTATTTCCATTTACATAAAAGAACTTTTATTTAAAATGAGAAAAAATATACAAAAATGTTTTTATTAGCATTTTTATCCTTCCTTTCGTCCGTCCGTCCGTCCTTCCTGCCTGTCAGTGAGTGTTTTGTTGGATTTTATAAATTTTTTATGATTTTTTTTCCTTTCACAAGGGTTGCAAAATAGATTTTTTTGCCACAAATTTTTATATAAATTTTTTTGTATATAAAATAATATAAAATTGTGTTTTTTTCTCTTTATATATTTTTAATATATAGAATTTTTATTGGTAAATATTTTATTTTTTGTTTTGGGTAAAAAAAAACTTATTTTTATATAAAAAATTTTTGTTTTAGATGAGTTTAATAAAAAATTCTTATGTAATAAATTTTGATTGGCTGTTGATAATAAAAGTATTCAGATTTAGATTTTTATTTAAAATTTAAAAAAATGGTTTGAAATACAGATTATGGGATAAAATTGTAAATGAAAAATAAACGTTATTTTCAAATAATTTGGTTTTATGGTTTATTTGGTCTCTGTTTTAAAACCAAAATTCCAAGGACATAATTAATTTAAATAATTAACTTAAATTAATTTGTATTATAGTATATGAATTATTTAAATAAGTCTAAATTCTAGTCAATAGTTCGGACATTAGTATATCGTCTGGACTATATCATATATTGATGATTGATTTTTAACCCGTATAAAAGTTTAGCTTATAGTCTCTACTATAGCTATTTATAATCTAGGTCTTAATTATAGTTCTTCCTATAATCGGAATTTAAGGAGTGATACCAAAAAATTCTTAGCAAACATATATGTTAAAAAAGGAACCACTACGCTAATAGTTTATAGATTACGTTATAGTCTGAATTATTAACTGGATACTAGTTTTTAGTCTAAACTGTAATTTTCTGGACTATAGACTAGTTTATAGTCTGGACTATAGACTAGTTTATAGTCTGGACTATAGACTAGTTTATAGTCTGGACTATAGACTAGTTTATAGTCTGGACTATAGACTAGTTTATAGTCTGGACTATAGACTAGTTTATAGTCTGGACTATAGACTAGTTTATAGTCTGGACTATAGACTAGTTTATAGTCTGGACTATAGACTAGTTTATAGTCTGGACTATAGACTAGTTTATAGTCTGGACTATAGACTAGTTTATAGTCTGGACTATAGACTAGTTTATAGTCTGGACTATAGACTAGTTTATAGTCTGGACTATAGACTAGTTTATAGTCTGGACTATAGACTAGTTTATAGTCTGGACTATAGACTAGTTTATAGTCTGGACTATAGACTAGTTTATAGTCTGGACTATAGACTAGTTTATAGTCTGGACTATAGACTAGTTTATAGTCTGGACTATAGACTAGTTTATAGTCTGGACTATAGACTAGTTTATAGTCTGGACTATAGACTAGTTTATAGTCTGGACTATAGACTAGTTTATAGTCTGGACTATAGACTAGTTTATAGTCTGGACTATAAACTAGTTTATAGTCTGGACTATAGACTAGTTTATAGTCTGGACTATAAACTAGTTTATAGTCTGGACTATAAACTAGTTTATAGTCTGGACTATAGACTAGTTTATAGTCTGGACTATAAACTAGTTTATAGTCTGGACTATAGACTAGTTTATAGTCTGGACTATAAACTAGTTTATAGTCTGGACTATAGACTAGTTTATAGTCTGGACTATAAACTAGTTTATAGTCTGGACTATAGACTAGTTTATAGTCTGGACTATAGACTAGTTTATAGTCTGGACTATAGACTAGTTTATAGTCTGGACTATAAACTAGTTTATAGTCTGGACTATAGACTAGTTTATAGTCTGGACTATAGACTAGTTTATAGTCTGGACTATAGACTAGTTTATAGTCTGGACTATAGACTAGTTTATAGTCTGGACTATAGACTAGTTTATAGTCTGGACTATAGACTAGTTTATAGTCTGGACTATAAACTAGTTTATAGTCTGGACTATAGACTAGTTTATAGTCTGGACTATAGACTAGTTTATAGTCTGGACTATAGACTAGTTTATAGTCTGGACTATAGACTAGTTTATAGTCTGGACTATAGACTAGTTTATAGTCTGATCTTTAGACTAGTTTATAGTCTGGACTATAGACTAGTTTATAGTCTGGACTATAGACTAGTTTATAGTCTGGACTATAGACTAGTTTATAGTCTGGACTATAGACTAGTTTATAGTCTGGACTATAGACTAGTTTATAGTCTGGACTATAGACTAGTTTATAGTCTGGACTATAGACTAGTTTATAGTCTGGACTATAGACTAGTTTATAGTCTGGACTATAGACTAGTTTATAGTCTGGACTATAGACTAGTTTATAGTCTGGACTATAGACTAGTTTATAGTCTGGACTATAGACTAGTTTATAGTCTGGACTATAGACTAGTTTATAGTCTGGACTATAGACTAGTTTATAGTCTGGACTATAGACTAGTTTATAGTCTGGACTATAGACTAGTTTATAGTCTGGACTATAGACTAGTTTATAGTCTGGACTATAGACTAGTTTATAGTCTGGACTATAGACTAGTTTATAGTCTGGACTATAGACTAGTTTATAGTCTGGACTATAGACTAGTTTATAGTCTGGACTATAGACTAGTTTATAGTCTGGACTATAGACTAGTTTATAGTCTGGACTATAGACTAGTTTATAGTCTGGACTATAGACTAGTTTATAGTCTGGACTATAAACTAGTTTATAGTCTGGACTATAGACTAGTTTATAGTCTGGACTATAACTAGTTTATAGTCTGGACTATAGACTAGTTTATAGTCTGGACTATAACTAGTTTATAGTCTGGACTATAGACTAGTTTATAGTCTGGACTATAGACTAGTTTATAGTCTGGATACTATTATAGACTAGTTTATAGTCTGGACTATAGACTAGTTTATAGTCTGGACTATAGACTAGTTTATAGTCTGGACTATAGACTAGTTTATAGTCTGGACTATAGACTAGTTTATAGTCTGGACTATAGACTAGTTTATAGTCTGGACTATAGACTAGTTTATAGTCTGGACTATAGACTAGTTTATAGTCTGATCTTTAGACTAGTTTATTATTTGATCTATAGTTAGTTAAAAGTGTGAACTATAATTTACTCTATAATCTAACCTTAATATTCTCCCGAGCATCAGCGAAAAATCGTCATCCATTATGCATCAAAAATATTTTTTTTTTGAAAACTAGACTTCGATTTCTATGCTCTATTTTTGACTTCTAAATTTTTAGCAACATTTCTGTCAGCATATTTGTGAGGCTTGTATTTTTTCAAACCTGCATTATCATTAACTTTTCTTATCAAATAGTGCATTGACTGAGCTAATCGGGCGCCTTTCCTACCGGATGTATTGGGAGCTTTTTAGAAAATGCTTTCTATTTTTTTTTGTTGGCTTTAGAAACATCATATGTACCATTCCTTTTATAAATGAACAAGTTAATATAAATTCAGGTTTTAAGTTTTATCGTAAATCACATCCATACTCAGAACTATAGTTTAAACTATGATCTGTACCAAAGTTTAATCTATAGTTTGGAGTATAGTCTAATCTAAAGTCTGGACTATAGCTTAATCTATAGTCTGGGCCAAATTATAGTCTGTTGAATCGATAATTTGGACTATAGTTTAATATATGGTCTAGACTATAATCTTATTTTAAGACTGGACTAAAGCTTTATTTATAGTCTAGACTACAGTTTTATCCATAGTCTGGATTCTTTTCATCTATAGCTTGAACCATAGTTTAATCTATAACCGGGACTATTGATCTTTTATCTGGACTATAGTCTAATCTATAGTCCAATCTATAGTATAAGTAATAGTTTAATTTATGGTATGCAATATTGTTAAGTCTATAGCCTGTTTCGTTTATAGTCTAAACGATAGTTTAATTTGTAGCCGGGGCTACTGTTTTATTTATAATACAGATTTTCTTTTTATCTGCAGTCTAATCTATACTTTAATCGATAGTCAGAATTATAATCTCAAGTTTGATCTATTGTTTTGACTATAGTTTAATGTTCTGTCTAATGTTTAAACTCTAATTATTGACTATAATTTAATCTGAGTGTGGAATACAGTTTGGAATATTGTACTTGAATTGATACCAAAATCTCTGTTACAACTCAATTTATGGTCTGAACTAAAATTTACACTTTATTTTGTATACTTTGGACTGCAACTGGGTGTACACATTAGATTAGAATATAGAATATAATCTCGTCTAAAGTTTAGTTCATTGTCTAAAGAAATCTCGATTATTTTTTTGTTTATTCCGATTAATGCAAAATATTTTTGGGAATTTGAAATATAACGATTATTTTGTTTATATACATTAACATTGAATGGGCCTTTTATATAAACAAATACACAGATACATGTTTACTCGTACATAAAATGCCACATATTTTTTTTTACAAAAACTAACAATTCGAAAAAAGTTGCTTGTGAGTGTTTTAATAAATATCGATGAGATATTTGACCACCACAACCCCCTTTTCATCCCAAAATGGAATGATGAACATGGAAATGATAATAAAAAAAATAACAAACAAAGCGGATACTTTAAAAACATTAACTATGACTAAAACACATACAGACAGACAGACAGACAGACAGACAGACAGACAGATAGACATACAGCGAGAGAGACAGTGAACAGGAGAGTAAAAAAAGGACATTATCAAATAACAACAGTTTAGGAACAGTTTAAATAAACTAAATGTGTTTATGTGTGTGCGTTATTCACACACAAATATAATAAAAACAAAATCTATAAAGAATGAAAGAAAAAAACTCTCTAAATAAAAATAAAACAAAACAAAACGTAAAATGTGAAAAATTTGTGAAATCGAAAAATAATATTTGGTTTCGAACATTTAACAGATTTTCATATTTAACATTTAACTGACGTACGGAAGGACAGACGGTCGGACTAAATGTTTATTGGACGCGTGCATATGAAGAGATTGCAACGACAACATAATAACAATAACAACAAAACCTGCAACAACATCAAAAATCACTAAAACAAAATTAATAACAATAAGAATTGTTGTATTTTTGTTTGAATTTGACCGAGACTAAAGTGCCATCAGGAGCAGATGTTTTCTTTTTTTTTACTGATTTTTGTTGTTGTTGTTGTATATTTTCATTTT
The DNA here is from genome assembly GCA_004302925.2 of Cochliomyia hominivorax. NCBI lineage: Eukaryota > Metazoa > Arthropoda > Insecta > Diptera > Calliphoridae > Cochliomyia > Cochliomyia hominivorax. The sequence goes on from PYHX02000467.1 coordinate 15,108,021, forward strand.
TATTATTTTGTGATTTTTCATCAGGATTTTTACTTTGATTTTATTTCAAGTTTTTTTTTTGTTAATATTTGTCTCTTTTTTGTAGAATGATGACACCTTAATGGTTTAAATGAGCGTTAGAAAGAATAAAGACTACAAAAAGGGATATTTTTAAATTAAGTGAGGGTGTAGGTTGTAGGGATACTTTTTAATGTAAAAATAGACTTAACTATAGTCAAGACTGTAGTCACTACAGTATAAACTATAATCCAGACTATAGTATAAACTATAGCAAAGACTACAGTATAGTAAAGCCTATATTATAAACTACAGTCCAAACTGTAAACTTTAGTTCAGACTACAGTATAAACTATAGTCCAGGCTGTAGAATAAATTATAGTCCTGACAATAATATATTGTACAGTTCAGACTATAGATTAATATACAGTCCAGACTGTAGTTCAGACTACAGTATAAACTATAGTCCAGACTATAGTATTATTTATAGTCCAGACTATAGTATAAACTATAGCACAGACTACAGTATAGTAAAGCCTATATTATAAACTACAGTCCAGACTGTAAACTATAGTTCAGACTACAGTATAAACTATAGTTCAGGCTACAGTATAAACTATAGTTCAGACTATAATATAAACTGTAGTCCAGGCTTTAGAATAAATTATAGTCCTGACGATAATATAATCTACAATCTAGACTATAGAATAATATACAGTCCAGACTATAGTTCAGACTACGGTATAAACAATAGTTCAGACTACAGTATAAACAATAGTTCAGACTACGATATAAACTATAGTTCAGACTATAGTTCAGACTACAGTATAAACAATAGTTCAGACTACAGTATAAACAATAGTTCAGACTACGATATAAACTATAGTTCAGACTATAGTTCAGACTACAGTATAAACAATAGTTCAGACTACAGTATAAACAATAGTTCAGACTACGATATAAACAATAGTTCAGACTACGATATAAACAATAGTTCAGACTACGATATAAACAATAGTTCAGACTACGATATAAACAATAGTTCAGACTACGGTATAAACAATAGTTCAGACTACAGTATAAACAATAGTTCAGACTACACTATAAACTATAGTTCAGACTACAGTATTAACAATAGTTCAGACTACACTATAAACTATAGTTCAGACTATAGTTCAGACTACGGTATAAACAATAGTTCAGACTACAGTATAAACAATAGTTCAGACTACAGTATAAACAATAGTTCAGACTACACTATAAACTATAGTTCAGACTACAGTATAAACTATAGCACAGACTACGATATAAACAATAGTTCAGACTACACTATAAACTATAGTTCAGACTACGATATAAACAATAGTTCAGACTACGATATAAACAATAGTTCAGACTACGGTATAAACAATAGTTCAGACTACAGTATAAACAATAGTTCAGACTACAGTATAAACAATAGTTCAGACTACAGTATAAACTATAGTTCAGACTACAGTATAAACTATAGCACAGACTACAGTATAGTAAAGCGTATATTATAAACTACAGTCCAGACTGTAAACTATAGTTCAGACTACAGTATAATCTATAGTTCGGACTACAGTACAAATTATAGTTCAGACTACAGTATAAACTATAGTCCAGACTATAATATAAACTGTAGTCCAGGCTTTAGAATAAATTATAGTCCTGACGATAATATAATCTACAATCTAGACTATAGAATAATATACAGTCCAGACTATAGTTCAGACTACGGTATAAACAAAAGTTCAGACTACAGTATAAACAATAGTTCAGACTACGATATAAACTATAGTCCAGACTATAGTTCAGACTACAGTATAAACAATAGTTCAGACTACAGTATAAACAATAGTTCAGACTACGATATAAACAATAGTTCAGACTACAGTATAAACAATAGTTCAGACTACAGTATAAACAATAGTTCAGACTACGATATAAACAACAGTTCAGACTACGATATAAACAATAGTTCAGACTACACTATAAACTATAGTTCAGACTACAGTATAAACAATAGTTCAGACTACAGTATAAACTATAGTTCAGACTACACTATAAACTATAGTTCAGACTACAGTATAAACTATAGTTCAGACTACAGTATAAACAATAGTTCAGACTACAGTATAGACAATAGTTCAGACTACGGTATAAACAATAGTTCAGACTACACTATAATCTATAGTTCAGACTACAGTATAAACAATAGTTCAGACTACAGTATAAACTATAGTTCAGACTACGATATAAACTATAGTTCAGACTACAGTATAAACTATAGTTCAGACTACGATATAAACAATAGTTCAGACTACACTATAAACTATAGTTCAGACTACACTATAAACTATAGTTCAGACTACAGTATAAACAATAGTTTAGACTACAGTATAAACTATAGTTCAGACTACAGTATAAACAATAGTTCAGACTACAGTATAAACAATAGTTCAGACTACGGTATAAACAATAGTTCAGACTACAGTATAAACAATAGTTCAGACTACGGTATAAACAATAGTTCAGACTACAGTATAAACTATAGTTCAGACTACAGTATAAACTATAGTTCAGACTACAGTATAAACTATAGTTCAGACTACAGTATAAACTATAGTCCAGACTATAACATAAACTGTAGTCCAGGCTATAGAATAAATTATAGTCCTGATGATAATATAATCTAAAGGCCAGACTATAAAATAATCTACAGTTCAGTTTGTATAAACTATAGAATCTAGATGAAAATAGAATTTAATTTGTAGACTAAACTATAGTCTAGACTATAGATTGAACTATAGTTAAGTCTATGTATTGCATTAAATTATAGTGTGACCTGTGTACTAAACTTTAGATTAGACTAAACTATAATCCTGATTATGGAATAAACTATAGTCTACACTATAATTTAAACTGCAATTTAGTTTATTGATTGAATTGTAACCAGAACTAAAGTTTAGAACATAGATTAAACTGTGACTTAGGCAAAACAAGAGTTTAAACGGTGTATTAAACTATAGTTTGCACTTTATGTGAAACTACAGTTTAGTCCTTTCGCTTTTCAGATAAAAATCCTGTCAAATTAAAATTTAAACATTAAAAACTAAAAATAACTATAATTTATAGCGTCAACCACTTAACAATTTGTAACGCCATTTCTACAATCAACAACTGGTCATCTGTTGTAAAAATAACTTTAATTATGTGGAATTCGCTGAAATAAACGAAATATTTACTATAATAAATTTATATCTAAACGAAGGACTTAACAAACAAACCATTAAAGATAAAAATAACCAACCGCCTGTTTAAGGATTATTCATGGGTACTTATTAAGCACATGACGTTACGCTCTCTATCTCTATCTCTTGCCACCTTAATAAGCCAAAGAAAGGAAAACTATTTTCAATTAAAAAATACAAACAAGAAAAAAAACTATTTTCTATTAAAAAATTAACACACACACGCAACAAAACCTAGATACTTGGTAGGACTCACTTTAGCCACAAGTTTAAGATCAAGAGATGCAGGAATATTGTGGTCAATTCAGTAAAAGAAATGACCTGTAGCAGAGGCTACTTAAAAATACACACTCACACACACACACAGAAATTAGATACAAATGTTTCCTAAAAAAGGGAAAAAAATGAGAAAAAATATGGATAATTATTAATTGGCTAAAATGCGGGTTGTTTAGTCTAAAGTAACCAGGTTCTAGATGGCGGTTAGAAACTACAGATGCTATTGATCACAACGATTATGCGTTGAAAGGTTTTGAGAGAAAAAGAAAATAATAGAAAAATTATTGAAATTTCAATTAAAATGCCGTAAAAATGGGAAGTAAATGATCGTGTACTAAAGAGAGGGAGAGACAGAAAGGGAAAGAGAGAATAACATATTTTAGATGGTCAATTTTTGAAATTGCCAGTCAGACTGTTTTTTTTTTTCTTTTTTTTTTTTTTTTAATTATGTGAAATTTCTATTCAGGGGATAAAAATCTCACCCACATTTTTATAGTTTTTTGTTTTGGGTATTTTAGGATTAAAACCTTCTGGTGAATTTTTTGTGGAAAAAAAGGGATGATTTTTTGAACCAAAAATTACAAAATTTTTTTGTTAAATTTATTTTTGGGAAAATTTGAGAGAAAATAGAAAAACGTAAAATATTCACAATTTTCATTATATTATAACCCATTGCGTTATTTTACTCCCACTCCTCTTACTCCCTTTCATGATTTTAATGTTGATGGGTTCACTTATGAAGTTCATTATAAAAGAGTGAATTCTTCAAAAATTATTGAGATTTATTGAAAATTACTCTTTTCAATTTCGCTCTCTTTGAACCAATTGTAACATGTTTACGGTCTTATATTTTTGGTGAAATGTGGGGCCAGAAAAAGATCTTCGTTAACCTTGATCTTACAGAAGGTTTCATTTCTTCTGTGAGATCAACTAGAAACTTGTTTTGCTACAAAAAAAGTGAAACGTGCTGAAATTTATTTCTCTCTCTTTTAAAACAATTGTTACTCAAAATATCGGACCGTAAGAAGATCTTCAGAGTTGTTAGTCTAAGATATTTATAATTAACAATCTATAGGTTTTATTTCATCTCCAAGATCAGCCGGACTTGTCCAAAAACTGAAACGTAATAAAATTTATTATTTTAGGAAAATTTTCAATTTCTTTTTCTGGAAGAGTCCAAGTTTCATTTGATTCTTCAACGATTTTAAAAATGATTTGAAGTATGTATTTAATATCATTGGAAAGCTTAACACTTGAAAATTAAAAAAAACTAAAATACTAAAAATAAATTCTTTAACAATTTTTTTTTAAATCTAAACTTTTTCCAATTTTATTAGAAGTAAATGGGTTTTAGAAAAACTTGATCTTAATATACAGCAATATGTACCTTATTAACATGGACTATACATTTTAAAGTCGAATCAGTAGAAAAGAAGTTATAGCAAATAATTGTATAAAGCTTGAGGAGTATAAGCTCCTATCTGGTCTGGGGCGTATTCAGTAACCCTCCAAAGTTTGAAAAATGTGAAGATTTTTAAAGAAAAGAAAAGAAAGTGTAAAGTCATTTTCAGAAGCGAAAATACCCAAAATCGTAAATTTGACTTTTTACTTAAATTTTAGACCCGATTTTAATAAGGGCTGTACGGCTGAAAGTAATTCATAGGTATTCACCTGACACATGTACTTTTGCAATTTGGGAACTTGAAGTTAAATATTTTTTTTAAATTGACCTTATTTGGATAGGCTGCTGGATAACTCTTTAATCAGATCTCATCCGATTTAGGTTAGATACATTGCCGCAAAGATTTGTTTCCCTTTGTAAAAAGCTAATTTGTCGTTCTATAACTGACAATTGATTTCGTTCTATGGATTAAAAAAGAACAATTTCTCAGGAGTTTAAGAACTACTCAGGCCAAATTCCATTAAGCTTTGTCAATTATTGTGGATGCGAGCGTGTCAACAACAGATAACAGACGCACATAGCTAAAGCGACATAATTTTTAATAGAAGAAATATTACGTTATGGGGTCTGAGATGATTCCTTCTTAACGTGACACACGGAATGATAATAAACAATAATTGTGGGATGAATCAAATTGATTAAAATTTTTAACCTAAAATTATTTTTGCATTCAACCATTTT
>PYHX02000467.1:15113814-15150360 GCA_004302925.2 Cochliomyia hominivorax
TTGAAATTTTTATATTGGAAAATATTCTGTACTAAAATTTGTATATGAAAAAAAATTCTGTACTAAAGGTTGTATATGGAAAATCTTTCTGTACACAAATTTTTTATGTGCAAAATTTTCTGTTACAAAAATTTTTATATGGAAAATTAAAATTCTTTAGAAAAATTTTAGTACAAATTTTTTCTTCTAAAGAATTTTAGTAAAAAAAATTTTTATTTCTAAAAATTTTTGTACAAAATTTTTTCCTACGAAAATCTTAGTAAAAAATTCAAAAAAAAAATTCTATGAACAAACAAAAATTTGTTCTAAAAAAATTTAGTACAAGATTTTTTTTTTTTTTAATTTTAGAACAAAATTTTTCTTTAAAATCTATTGTTTCCTTAAAATTATTAGTACAAGAAAAATTATGCTTTGAACAGTGGGTAAATCGAATCGGTTTGTGGGACTTCAAATTTAATACCGAAATAGTTTATTTGAGAGAGAGAGAGGTCGTACTAATTCCTATAAAGAAGATATAATTTAATATAGAAAATAATTCTAAGAGACAATCTGAAATTCTCTAAATAGAGTTATATTAAGTCAAAAATGGCTCAAATTTGCATACATTTATTAAAATCAGATCTGATCACTTCAATCCCCTTCATAATAAGTGAATTGACATCCACTAACTGATATTTTTTATATAAGAGTAACAAGTTGCAGTCGCCTGGAGACCTGTTTCTGAACCGATTTTTTTTTCTTTTTCCTTTATTTTTCCAGACTGAAATTTGATTCTTAAAACGATCGATCGTTGATCGATTCTTAGGATTTTTTTTAATACAAAATATCTTTAATCCCTCTTCTTTTTTATTCAGTTCCTAGAAATATGTACAAATCTCAATTATTCTATATTCCTGTTTTTTTTTACTTGTTCAATTCATATATTTTTTAAATATGATTGATAATGATCCTGAGCAAGGACATGTTTGTTTTTTAACTTAAAAATAGAAAAAGTCATTGTTTAAGGAAACAATTAGAAAACATTTATGTAACATGAGCTAAAAAACCAACAGCTTAGTAGTTGTATCATTTATATCGGAAGAAAAGATATTGGTGAGTTTTGTTTTCTATATATATTTAACAAAAAAAAAACAACAATATAAATCCGGAAATGTCCTGTGTGTGATTTCGATTGTTTTCAAATCTTTTAGAGTCTTTGTTTTTTGACACTTTCTCGAAAAAAAAAAGATACAAAAATACAAATTTTTTTTAGCAATCAATTGAGTACTTCCTCAAGCTGTCAAATTGAACTCTCTCTCTCTCTTCCTTTCTCTTTCTATAGGACATTTGTGAAGTAAATGATCCTGCTGATCATGCTGGTTTTTTCTTTTCTTATTTTTTTTTACGTTAACAGAAACAGTTGGATTGAAGAAAATACAGTTAAGATAAAAGGAATTGGAAAACAATAGAAAAAATATCTTTGGCCAAACAATGAAAATGTCATTTAAAACAAATATGATCAGTCCAGTAATAATAAGACAACTAAATGAGAAATTGATCTTGGCAAAGAATCAAATCTTAAGATGAAGAGAGCGCGCCAATTTGAAAAATGTATTTAACAAATGTTTTTCTCCTAAAAGAGAGATCCTTTTACTTCTGGTTTTAAGAAGTTACTTTAAGGAAATTTTAAGCTTAAAATGAAGCAATTTAAGATCATCTTGATATTTGGAAAGTAAAAATCTCTCTCTTTTTCTCCTCTTCAAGCTGCAAAATATTTTTATCATTTGACATTTTATTTAAAATAATGAACAAGATGACCCTCTAAGGCGACCTCAAAAGTGTGTAACGTATTTCCTTGAAAACCCGCTCGATTGTCTTTGGCTAAACAATTGACCTTTTGTCATCCTCGATCTAAATGATGAGTTTTTCTTCAAAAGGAAATAGACAGATAATAAAATTCCTTTTGCTTGTGCCAATTGAATTTGAAAAAAAAAACGTTACCTTTAATTGCAGGATCAGCAGCTGCATCTTTAATTAAATACAAGATGTTTTTATTAAAGTGGGAGATCCTTTTTATTTTCCTCTATTTTATTATCCTTTTTTATTTGGTCAGTTGTTGCTTTATTCACAGAATTGTTTTAAATGCATTTTTTACACATTTTTTATAGAGAAAACTGTTTTGTGAATCTTAAATTTATGTCGTTTAAGTTGTTTTTGTTGGCAATTTTTGGTTGTTTAAGGGTTCATTGTTCCAAGTCTTTTATTGGAATTTGGATAATTTATTATGATCGTAACACGCCTAACGGATTACATTTGTTTTACAATTTTTACAGCTCTTAACTGCTAAAAAAGATAAAAAAGAATCAGATACTTTGGAGTAAATGGGGAATTTTTATGGTTGTCGCTTTCCGGTCATAAAAAATGTGATCTCTTATGTTTTATTTTTACTTATAAAGGATAAATGAAGGATTTATATTGAGGGAAAAAGAATAGAAGAAATAAATCTGAAGTGAGAATTTATAGGTCTGTTTCTAGGATGACGAGCATATAATCTGGAATGAATGTAGACTAGTTTATAGTTCTAGACTGTAGACGAGTTTAAAGTCTGGATTGTAGACTAGTTTATAGTCTGGACTATAGAATATAGTCACAGCCCAGCACACACATTCCTAGTTGAAGGCTTAACAGTCTCTGTAAACAGAAGCCAGTCTTACTTTACCGCACTGGCTGCCATAATGTCTCCATCATAAAAGAAGAGAGATAAATTAAATGAAGCATCTCTTTTGGCAGAATACACGTTCTCAACTTGTCATAAAGCGACGTATATCCGTTAGCCACTAATCCGCCAAACTTTGTTTCCATTTATCCAAAGTTTTTGGATTAGGGATATTTCATTTTGGGATCTGTTGAGGTACGTTAATAATTCATTCTAGAACGACTCACACTGATGCAAATTTAACTACACCACCCGCAGCCACTTTTGCTTTATCAGATTTTCGAAATCTGATCCCCCACACTAAACCTAGCAACGCATTCCATACTATCAAATACCTCAAGAGACTGCCTATCCGCAGAGAATCTAAAGACCCTTCCCTGATTCTTACTATAAGTTTAAGAATACCGCCAGTATAGTTTTCGTCGCTCTTACTTGTGGTGGAATCAAGACTGCCACATTAGAGGTTTGAAGGTTTCCCGTTGGTGTAACCACAGCTTTTTTCCTGGCTGGTGATGATATTCTCTTTGATTTCGTATCCATGTTGACTGTCTTATCAGCTTAGCTAAAACAGTTGTTGGTGCTTGAAGCTCCGCTGATTTGACAGAAACAGTGTATACAGAGATTAGTTCAGATACCTCAATGCCCGATGATTTTGCGACATCTTCCGTCGCTTCCAAGGTAATCACTAGAAGTTCCGAAAATAATTTCGACCATAATGACACCCTTACAGTGCTTCGAAATTTGATACTCTTCCCCTGCCGAGAAGAAATCAGAAACTCTCTTCTCTGACTGGGGGCTGAGATCACAGTGATATCATGTACTGCATCAGAATCTAAGAAAAACGACCAATTGCCTCTGTGTATGTCCAATAGCTCATCATGTCGTTCATTTCCATTCCAAAGGAAACATCCTACCAAGAGTGATCATTCGATTGGTCTTATTTTTCAGTTCAGTGTTCCTAAAACCGTTCCTGCTCTTCAACATCCTTACAATTTTGGTCCGTCGAAAAAGTACGTAAAGTAAAGACGTGGGAGTAAAACGTGATAAAAAACTTCAACCGGAAAAGGCTTTTAATTTCACTATAATTTGAAATATCAATTAGTTATAGACCAGCATCGCAAATAGTTTAATGTCCTGAATATGAAGTTACTTATAGTCCAGATTAGAAAATAGTTTATGATCCAAATTATCAACTAGTTTAAAGTCCGTATTATAATCTACAGTTCTGAGAAAATTTTAACTGTAATCCAAACTATGGACTAGAACAATTTTGAAATGTGCTTAATATTTATTTTTAATACAAATTCCTTGCGCCATTATCCTTAAGAGTGTGGTGGGTCCTTAAGCAGCTGAAACTACATAATTTCCTTCAGCCATAACAAATTTCCTATTAAACGGGAGCACATGTTAAAACAAAAACAAAGTTAAAGGTTGTTGTTGTTGTTTTCATTACAAAATACTAAAATGAACTTTGACATGGATTTTCACAAATTTAAAACATAATTTTCGATTTTTTTCCTCTACAAAATTCCTGTAAAGAAAACAAAGAACAGATTCAAATCTCATTTAAATATTTTCTTAGAAATTCATATCCCTTAAGTATTTGAACTCCAATCTTAAAATATAAACACACACGCACACACACACACACTTTATAGTTTCCTAAACATTTTCCCTTTTCTATTTATCAATGGATGACGCGAGTTATTTTCTTCCCCTCTCTCAACAGAAGCTAAGATATTTAAATATCATTGATTATTTCCAATTCATAATATTATGTCCATAAGTAGAAAAAGAAAGAGACAAAGGTTAGGGATGGATAACAATAACAACAACAACTAAAGACATATTAAGAATGAATGAATAAGAAAAAAAGGTCACGGAGCCAACCACCTTTAACACATAAAATGCGCGCGCCACTAAATATAACACTTCTTATCGGTGGAAACAAAGTTCCAAACACATATCCTTAGGGGTTAGTTTTTTAGCTGCAAGTAAGCGATCAGCAGCAGCACCAGCCAAGATGTTAAGGGTCACAATAGTAAATATTTGAATAATTTTCTAATGAAAATTGTTTTCTTTTACACTTCCTTTTCTTATAGAAAACAACAAAAGAAACATTTTCATTTTTAATAGTCTAGACTTGGGATTCTTTAGATTCCTAAGGGTTCGTATGTTACATATACATACACACACAAGATTTTAATGTCTTTGTTGTTGAGATTTTATAGAAGTGTGTTGCGCACGCGTATTGAATAAATTTCTTTCATTCGCTTAATTTCTCTTGATTATTGTTGTTATAATGTGTTTGATTTTTTTTATTATTTGATCCTTGGAGGATTATGATTTGTTAACCGGAAATTATTTATTAATGATTTTAATCTTTTCGATTGAACTTTTGTGTTTAAAATTTCATTTGATTTAAAGGAAAAATGTTGTGGTGTAAGAGATTTTGGGTTTTGAGGTTACGTTATGATTATGCATAATTTGTTTTATATAGAAAAAGAAGGAGGGAAATCGGTTACTGGTTTTGATCTTTAAAATAGTTGTATTATAGACTAGTCTATAATTTGTCGTCTAAACAAGTCTATAATCTGAATAATAAATTAGTTTATTAGCACAAAATAGTTTATAATCTGGGGCTGTAAACTAGTTTATTATCTCTATAAACTGGTTCTTAATCTGGACTATAGACTAGTATTTAATATGGACTTTAAGCTAGTTTATAATTTGATCTATAAACTGATTTATAAACTGGACTATAAACTGGTTTAAAATATGGAGTATAAACAAATTTATATAATGTGGACTATAAACAAATTGTAAACTGCACTATAAACTAGTCTATAATCTGGACTATAAACTATTATATAATCTGGACTACATACTAATTTATAATTTGGTCTGTAGTCTAGTTTTAAATCAGGACTGTAAATTTGTTTTTAAAATAGTTTCCAGATTATAAAAACTAGTTTATTATGTGGATTATCAACTAGTTTGTAATATGGATTTTAAACTGGTTAACAATATTGACTTTATACTAATTTATAACCTGAACTATAGTTTAGTAGTTTGTAATTTGAACTATTGACTTGTTTTTAGTCTGGACTATAAATTAATTTATAAACTGGACTATAAACTAGTTTTTCATCTGGACTAAAAATTAGTTTATAATCTGAATTATAAAACTAGTCTTTAAACTGGATTATAGACTAGTGTATTATCTGTCCTTTAGACTAGTTTATATCTGGACTACAAATTTTTTTTAGAAACTCAATCATAAAATAGTGTATGTAATGGTCTATAAACTTCTTTACAAACTGGACTATAAACTGTTTTAAAATAGTATTAAAATTTATATTGTTATCTGGACAATCAACAATTCGACTAGTTTATAATCTTGACAATATACTAATTTATAAATTGGACTACAGACCAGTGTATAGATTATAATAGCAATCTGAACTACAAATTTTTCTCTAAACTGGACCATAAACTAGATCTTCATTTGGACTTGATGGTGAGTTACAAAATTGTATATAATCGAGATTATTTTGTTGTAAAGTTCTCTTTATTCATTATTTATAATTGATCCTTTTTTTCATCCGATTCTTCGGAATCTTTAGTTCTATTGACATATTAATTTCATGCCTTAAATTCTCTCGTTCCTCATTAAATAAAAAATGAAAATGGATCTTTTTTTTATAAAACTCATTTCATGCATATCAAGATCAAATCAAATGACTCAATCCACCAAAAAATGAGGACAATTGAAATTTTCAAAAAATGATGATTAAGCAGGAACAAGGAAAACTATTTTTATGGTCAATTAGCTATCAACAATTACAAAAAAAAAGAAAAGAAAAAATACTTAAGAATTAGAATTTAATCCTGTCAGCGTGGTGATTGGCATACGTAAATAAATAGATCATAAACATTTTGTCCTCCACAAAGGACATTTAAGATTTTAAGGTTCTCAACTTAAAATGACGAAAAAAATGGTATTAAATATAAAAACATAAAAAATACAAGATTTTAATCTTTAAACCAAAAAAATCTTGATTAGAAAAAATGACATGAAATGAAGAACAAATAATAAAATCACCAATAATATGAAAATGTCACGGTTAATGAAGAAAACAAAAAAACAAGAAAGAGAGTAGAAAATTCATCTGCCACCACAAGGACTGACTTACTTAACGTTTGTGTGAGTGATTGTCTAAATGAGTGAATGAATGAAATGAATGGCAAAGTATGAATATGATGATGATCTAAATAAAATAACACAATTGAATATGACTCATATTTGGTCACATCTAAAAGTAAAAGTATGTAACTGATGCCGTTTTGTGTATTTTTTGAAGCATTTTTAAGGATCTACGCACTTTAGTAGAGTGTGTTTGTGATATCTGACAAAAATATATAAAAATAATATCCTGATATTTAAAAATGAAAATAAATGTATGGGAGAGTATTAAATGTTAATTTAAATAACAAAAAGGGACCTCTTAAAGTTGCACAGTGGAATTGACGAAATATTTTGTTACTAAAAAATTTAAACTAAACTATATTAGTTTTACTACAGAATAGTTTATAGTCTAAATTATAGAGTAGTTTACAGTAAAATCTATAGAACAGTTTATAGTCTGGCCTTATAGACTAGTTTAAAGTCTGGCCCTATATACTAGTTTCTAGTCCTGGCCCTATAGACTAGTTTTGGCCTAAGGTTCTAGTCTGGCCCTATAGACTAGTTTCTAGTCTGGCCCTATAGACTAGTTTCTAGTCTGGCCCTATAGACTAGTTTCTAGTCTGGCCCTATAGACTAGTTTCTAGTCTGGCCCTATTAGACTAGTTTCTAGTCTGGCCCTATAGACTAGTTTCTAGTCTGGCCCTATAGACTAGTTTATCGTCTGGCCCTATAGACTATGTTTATAGTCTGGGCCCTATAGACTAGTTTATAGTCTGGCCCTATAGACTAGTTTCTAGTCTGGCCCCTATAGACTAAGTTTCTAGTCTGGCCCTATAGACTAGTTTCTAGTCTGCCCTATAGACTAGTTTATTAGTCTGGCCCCTATAGACTAGTTTTTAGTATGGCCCTATAGACTAGTTTCTAGTCTGGCCCTATAGACTAGTTTATAGTCTGGCCCCATAGACTAGTTTATAGTCTGGCCCCATAGACTAGTTTATCGTCTGGCCGTATAGACTAGTTTATTCGTCTGGCCGTATAGACTAGTTTATAGTCTGGCCGTATAGACTAGTTTATAGTCTGGTCTAAGTATCTGGACTATATCTCACTGTATTTTATGAACTTTCTTAATATTTTGGTTCCACTGTGCTTCATATGTGCATTCATTTGCATTTTTTGTGTATCTATGCAGTTTTTGTTTTTGTTGTTGCACATTTTTTTCTTCCAAAATAACGGAAGAGAATTATAAAATAAAACAAAATAAAATAAAAAAACAACAAATTTAACAAAAAAAGAAGCAAATAAATCCTGCAACTCTGCCACTATTTTTATTGTTGTCGTAGGATGCTAAACAGGATAATAAATAGTTGTTGTTATTTTTGCTGCAGCGCATAATGTCGTTGTTAATACGAAATATGTTCGTGTTAGAATGTTATGAAACGATGTGCTACGAGTAGTAAAACATTTATGAGTCTGTAGTAGTAAATAGTGGTAAGAGTACTATTTTTGGAGTAAAATTTCCTTGAATGGGAGATTCTATTATATTTGATTATTTTTCTTTGGTATGTGTGCTAGTGTGTTTTGTGAAAATTTAGTTAATAGTGCGTGTTTGCGTGGAGTGCGTGGTGTATTGGTTGCATATCATATTGTTTGGCGTTATGCTGCATAGTGTCAGCTGAATAATTCCGCACACCCGGTGCATATTCTATTATGTTCAATTAATTATAATGAATATTTTCATAATGATATTGAAGATGATAATGATGATTTTTATTTTTGATAAAATTCACCTAAACAGTGAGAGGAAAATGTTAATGAAATATCTAACAAAATTTTAAGATTTTTCATGAAAGAATAATATTTTAACAGTTACTCTAAAGCGATATTATATTCTTTAAATTATTGGAATTATCTTATATTTTAGATATTTTTTCTAAATTAAATTTTTCTTTCAGTGTATTATTTTTGTATAAATTTAAAAATAATATATTAACTTGATATTTCATATTTATTCATTATACCCATTAATTTGTTGTTGTTGTCCTTGTTGTGATATCCTGTTTATTACGGATAATTTTTATATTTAGTTTACACACACACATTTATGGCACGATACACTGATGAAAATACAAAATTTGGAAATTTTGAAATTATCGGGAGTAAAATCACTCACAATGTGGAGTATAATTTTATTTATAATCTGAACTTATACTTTGACTATAGCCTATTTTTATAGTCCGGACTATAGTCTAGTCTTAACTTAGTGCTGTGTGTAGTCGGGACAATAGTCTAGTTTATAGTCCAGACCAGTTCATAATCTAGACTATAGTCTCTTTTATAGTATTCATTATAGTTTAGTTTTTATTTTGAACTACGTTTGGTTTGTATCCTGGATTAGTAGCATGGACCTGTGATGTATAATCTGGACTATAGTTCTGGTTTATAGTTGTAAAGGACTTCTTCGCCAAATTCCCTTTTAGAGGCAAATTTAATCAATTTTTATGTAAAAATGACGTAAATATTAGAATTAATATTCGCTTTATTTATGTCGGCACGTGGTTCTCCAAAAAAATATGCAAAGTCATGCAGTGAACATGATTTTTTGTTTTGGTTTTTGAAAATCGTCAAATTCTTTGTTCTCCAACATGTTTTCAGTCATTTGTGCTGTTAATTGTTGCACATTCATTGATTTTCGTTATTTTTATACGTTTGACATTAGAATTAAGGAGAATTTTTCAAAATGTTTCAATTTAATGGAGTTATGTATTATGAATTTTCAACAATTTTATGAAGAGAGAAGAGAGAGAGAGAGAGTGGAAGAAATCAGCTGTATTTTGATACTTCATTTAAATTGAAATTTGAATACAGTTTTTAAATTTTCACTAAAAAATTATTATTTTTTAAACAAATTTTACAAAAAAAAAAAAAAAAATAAAATAAGCATTTTATTAAAAACTTAATTAAATTTAAAAATTACAGAGGGATAAATTAAAGTTTTACTGGAAAAATTACAAATGTTAACTGAAAATTCAAATTTTCTTACTTCATTTTACTAAAATTCAAAATTAAAAAAAAAAACTTAGAATTTTCACCTAAATTTTAAAATTTTCTATAAAAATTCATATTTTCATTCAATATTCGAGATTTCACCTAAATCATAAATTTGTATTAAAAATTCAAATTTTCAAAAAAATTTAAAAATTTCACTAAAATTTTAAATTTTTGCTAAAAATTTAATTTTTAAATTTTCACCAAAAATTCAAATTTTCAAATTTTCGTTCAAAATTCACATTTATGTTTAACATTTAAAATTTCCCTAAACCATAAATTCAAATTTTACAAAAAAATAAATTTTACTAAAATTAAAAATTCAAATTTCACAAAAAAATTCAAATTTTCACAAAAAAAATCAAATTTTCACAAAAAAATTCAAAATTTTTACAAAAAAATCAAATTTTCACAAAAAATTCAAATTTTCACAAAAATTCAAATTTTCACAAAAATTCAAATTTTCACAAAAAAATTCAAATTTAAAAAAAATCAAATTTCCAGAAGAATTCAAATATTCACAGAAGAATTCAAATTTTCACAGAAGAATTCAAATTTTCACAAAAAATTCAAATTTTCACAAAAATAATTCAAATTTAAAAAAAAATAATTTTACAAATAATTCAAATTTTCACAAAAAATTCAAATTTTCACAAAAAATTCAAATTTTCACAAAAAATTCAAATTTTCACAAAAAATTCAAATTTTACAAAAAAAATTCAAATTTTCACAAAATATTCAAATTTTTCACAAAAAATTCAAATTTTCACAAAAATTCAAATTTTCACAAAAAATTTCAAATTTTCACAAAAAATTCAAATTTTTTAAAAAAAATTCAAATTTTGACCAAAAAAATCAAATTTTCACAAAAAAATTCAAATTTTCACAAAAAAATTCAAATTTTCACAAAAAAATCAAATTTTACAAAGAAAATTCAAATTTTCACAAAAAAAAATTCAAATTTTTAAAAAAAGAATCAAATTTTGACAAAAAATCAAATTTTCACAAAAAAAATTCAAATTTTTCACAAAAAAAATTCAAAATTTTCACAAAAAAATCAAATTTTTACAAGAAAATTCAAATTTTCACAAAAAAATCAAATTTTACAAATATTAAAATTATCAATTTTTTGCTAAAATCAAAAATTTTTACTAAAAATTCAAATTTCATTTACATTCAAATTTTAACTAAAAAAATTCAAGTTTTCACTAAAAATTCAAGTTTTCACTAAAACTAAAATTTTTACTTAAAATTTAATAAAAATTTCCTTTCAAAATTGTAAATATAAAATTAAAATTTCTATTAAAAAGTTTTCTAAAAATTAAAATCGAATTTTTACTAAAAAATTTCAATTCCATAAAAATGTTAATTTTATAATTTTTTATTTTGTCAAATTTGTTTGCAAAATTTCATAATTTTGCCTATAAATCAGAATTTCAGAATTTGACTAAAAATTTTTATTCTTTGAAAATTCAGAATATAAAATTTTTACAAATTCTATTAATATTAATATTAATATTAAAAGTTTTGTATATAAATTTTTTTTTAAATTTCGAAAATAATTTACAAAAAAAAAAAAAAAAATATATAAAATTTTTCAATTTCGTAAAAAAATCAGAATTTTATTTATCTTTCGAAATTTCTTAAAAATGAGAATTTCACTTAAAATTCAAATTTATTGAAGATTCATAATTATGAATTAATAGTTCTGAATTTGATTAAAATTCAAATTTTCACAAAAAAATTTTCATAAAAAAATTCAAATTTTCACAAAAAAAAAAAAATTTAATTTTCACAAAAAATTCAAATTTTCACAAAAAATTCAATTTTCACTAAAACTTAATTTTCACTAAAAATCAAATTTTTACTTAAAATTTAATAAAAATTTTCTTTCAAAATTTTAAATATAAAATTACCATTAAAAAGTTTTCTAAAAATTGAAATTTTAATTTTTCTAATAATTTCAATTCCATAAAAATTTATATTTTTTTATTTTGCTAAAATTTTTCAAAATTCATAATTTTGCTTATAAATCAGTATTTCAGAATTTGACTAAAAATTTTTATTCTTTAAAAATTCAGAATATAAAATTTTTACAAAAAATTCTATTAATATTAAAAATTTTGTATATATTTTTTTTTTTTTAATTTCGAAAATAATTTTACAAAAAAAAAAATAAAATTTTTCAATTTCGTAAAAAATTCAGAATTTCATTTATCTTTCGAAATTTCTTTAATTTCAAATTTATTGAAAATTCATAATTATGAATTAATAGTTCTGAATTTGATTAAAATGACAATTTTTAATAAAAATTTTGAATTTTGATTTCGAAAATCTATTAAAAATTACAAATTTTACTAAAAATCCAAATTCACAAAAAACAAAATTTTAAGAAAACTTTTTTTGGATTTCTGAGTTTAAAGGAGAGTCCAATTATAATGCACATTTTTAATTTGATAAATCCAAAATTTCTAGTATTTTTACTCATTTATTTTACGATAATTATTATCGATGATATTTGACCACATTTGGAAGAATTCAAAGGAAAATTCGAATTCGCACTCTTAAAAGATACCGAAATAAATCCCCTATTTAATTTAAATTTTTAAATAATGTACCTTTAGTATAGAATATGTCCAACTACTGCATTTTTGATAAGAGGACTTCTTTGTCCAGTTCTGATTATCCTCAGTCCATCCAACTTTTAATAAGATACTTTTAACGTTATATTTGTTGTTTAAAAAAAGTGTTGATATATATGCGAAACTAGAGACCATACTAAATAAAACCATGTCTTCAATTTTTGCGTTATGGGGTCAGATTATCGTTTAAATGGACCTTAAATTTGAAAGTATATAAAATATATAATATGGGTATCAAATAATAGATAAAAATCACCAAAATATATTAAAATTATTTTTTTGAATCAACTAGGATAATAACCAAAAAAATATCCTTTCAAAAAATTTTAATATCCTTAAAGTATTTTGTATGCGTATTTTAGCATAATTGTGTGGACTCTAATCGGGAATTTATATTCATAAAATAATCAAATTTTTATCAATTAAGAAAAAATAAATTTTTCTTAATTTTTCCCCCTAAAAATGTTACTCCATTTTTCAAAAATCCATCAAACCTCCATTGTTATTTTTCAAGTTCATTTATTACCTTTTTCTATGGGCTGCTAAAAACATATACGACCGCCCCCTTTGCATTTTTAAATTTTTTTGTTTTATCTTCAATTTTTCCTTTAACTTTTTGTTTTATTTTTATTTTTAAGAAAATAAGAAAAAAAATCTAAAAATAAAATAAAAATAATAATTAAAAGAGAAAAGAAAAAAATGTTATAAAACACGCGTGCGCCATACTTTTTCTTAGATTTTTGAAAGTGTTGAAAGATTTTTGTGAAAAGTAAGAGTTTTATAGGTCTGTTTGTCCGTCCAACTGACAGTTGTTTAACACTTTTAAAAATATAGAGCAATAACTACAATAACAACAAAAACAACAACAACAATAATAAAAATAATCTTAAATAAAAATTACAAACACTTAAGAAACCAATTAAGAAGAAGCACATAATAAAATATAGTTTTCATGTTTTCTTTCAAGGGTTCTATTAGGGAGCAGTAGTTGTAGTATATGAATATTAATACAGTGGGTAATAAAAGTAAAGGGATTTGGAAAATTCACATTGATAAAGAATTCTAATAAAAAAATATTTTGAAATTTAAACATAAATTTTGTTTGATCAATTAGATTGATTAACAATTTGACTCATATATAACGGAGCAGTGTGGCTTCACATGCGTGGAAGCGATGTGAAATTGCTTGTTTCGAAACGGAACTGTGATGACTTAAAGTAGAGAACCTCTGACTTGAAAACAGTTGGACTAAATCAAACATGTTTGGACAAAATTTTCTAACTTTTGATTGATTAATTTGATTGACATAAAATTTTATTTAAACACAGCAGAAAAGTGTAGAATTTTATATGTGGAAATGGCACTACACAGGGTCTACAGAAGCGGAACTGTGATGGTTCAAAATAGGCAATATCGAATTTAAAAAAATTTGATGAATATATTTTTTAAATGAATCTGTTACTCTTGATTGACTAACTCGATTGATATAAAATTTTACTTACATATAAAAGAAGTATGTGGCATTATGTGTGTGAAACGAGTTAGCTATAGCATGCTCTGAAATTAAACTGTAATGACTCGAAATGGAGTACCTCGGAAAAAAATTATGTATAAAATGTTGCAAGTACAATATCAAAATAATGTAGATATTAATCCATAACTTCAAATTTACTGGTTTGATTGATATAAAATTTGACTTATGTACAACAGAAGAGTTGGGTTTTATGTGGGTGAAAAACGTAAGAAACTAAACGTTTAGAACCGGAATTATTAAGACTCAAAGTAGGATATTTTGAAGAAAAGAATGTTAATAAATCAAACCTTTTTTTTGAAATAAATCTGTTGCTATTGATTGACTAATTGGATTGATATAAAATTTCATACGGAGGTAGGAGCGGAATGTATCATTTTGAAACTGGTATGACATAGAATGTGCTATGGTGACTTAAAACAGAGAATTTTCGATATGAAACAATGGGAATACTTTTTTTAAATAAATCTATTTTTTGAGATTGACAAACATGATTGACGTAAAATTTTACCCCGATATAGCAGAGGAGTCTGAAAGTTTATGTACGATAGTAAATTGCCCCATTGTGTTCAGGCAAGAAACTATAATAACTCGCATATAAAAAAATTGAACTAAATCAAACATTTTGAGAAATTAATCTGTAACTTTTGATTGACGAATATGATTGACAAAAAGTTTTACCCAGAGATGCTAAACGAGTCCGTTATTATTTGTGTGGAAGTAGAATCTCATAGCATATTTAGAGTCGGAAATATAAAGACCTGAAATTGGGTATCTCCTATCAATATTTTGCGATGTAAAATGTTGCATATTTAAAGTATTCAATTTCAAAACCTTATAGTTTCGTTCCTGAATTATCTAAGAGTTTATCATTCCAAACATATAATGCCGTACTTCTCCACTACTACCAAGTAGAAATTTATGGAATTATATCAAACCAAAACGGAACTATAAGCAATTTCGGTAGAGTATTATGAACCAAAATTTAGCATGGCAAAAAGTCACATATGTAACAGTTTTGAAACCCCATGGTTTCGCTCCTGAACCATGTAAGAGTTACTCATTCCAAACATATAATGCTTTAACTTTCGCCTATAACTTTCCGAAATTTTGTAGATTTTCATGAAGCCGAAGCACAACCATTCGTATTAGTAGTTGAGTATTACGAGACAAAATTTCGTATTGGAAAAAATTGCATGGTTATAATAACCTTTTTTGAATCCCCATGGTTTCGTTCCAGGACTAGTTAGGGCTTCATGCTTCTAGACTAATAATGTCATACATCTCAGCTTTATTTATATAGAATTTAAAAAAAATTTCATCACAACATTGAAGAATTATAGAATAATTTACAAAATATTTGATTCATTTCCTTTGAGTTTATGTTTGATAACAAAACTTTTTTCTATACTTTTATTAACCACTGTATTTCTATACATAAACTCCTATTTTAATACATAAAAATATATTTAAAATAAATAAATAAAAACTCAAATGTGTTGAAATCTTCATCTTCAATCCAAATGTCCCCCTTAAAAAATCTAAAGAAGAAGTTGATGAAAAAAAAAAGGATTACAACTTGAAAACAGACTTCTATCTGTCACTTTCTTGTAAGTGTGTCTATGTGTGAGGAAATCTTAAATACTCACTCATACTTACTTACATATATGTATAGAGTATTATGAGGTGCGTGCTACCACAAGATTTAGTCTTCTTTGATATGCTCGATAAAAAGTTAGAAAAGAGAACAAAATAAACTATAAAAATTTACTAACAACCAGAGTTTTAAGATACAAGATACAAGATACAAATATATAATATATATATAGTTATAGATAGTTTCATGCAACAATATCATGACATTGAACTTGAAAATTATTTCCAAAAATAAAAGATTTATTTTCATGTTTTTTTGGGGGAACTTAAAAAGAAAAAAATGAGTCCAATGAAGTCAAAGTAAAAGTGTTAAAAAGGGGTTGTAGAGGGTTTAGTTGTTGTTGTTAGTGGGTACTTAAAAATATATGTTTGTTTGTGTGTGTTTTTTTGTTGTAAATCTTTAATTAATGATCTTTTTAAACAGCTACTTATGTAAGACCAATAATAAATAAATAAGAATGTATGATCGGTCAAGCCCGACTAACTAATACCCTACACCACATCATCCACAACCATTTTTAAAGGTTACGGAAAATTATTAAACGATCTCGTATAATTTGATTTTCTGATTTATTCTTAAGTGTGCAGTACATTATTGTAATGTTTAGATTTATTTGAAATTAATTATTAAGTGAAGAAGACTTTTTTAATACCCTACATTTTTTATCAATCAAAATTCATAGTGGGAGAATTGAAGTTCTTATTCTTATTCAAATCCCATTTATTTTAGTCGCTTACCTAGAATCAAACTTGCGTTGACATAGATTCCGTCCGATGTATATACCACGGAAGAGTTCGGTATTACGTGGTTACAAAAGATATGAAAAAACTGCTTCAGACCGGAATTATTAAGGTTCAAAGAAGGTTATTTTGAAAAAATCCAGTGGTAATGATTTAAATATTTTGCTGTTGCTTTCGATTAACTATTGGATCGATACTATGGATCGATATAAAATTTCTCAAGTTTCTGTCTGTTCAAAAATTTGAAGTTCATGACGTTCTCAAATTTATAAATTCAGATTAATGAAATCTTGATCAGTGAATTGGCGTTAGAAAGTATATTAGAACGGTTATTGGTTTAAGGACGAGATCTATTTAAATTGGTTAAGATTGGTCCATAGTACCCATAGAAATATTTCCCAGAATAATTCTTTTTACGCATAAAATATTAATTTATCGATCCTGTCCAAAATGTGTACCACTTTTTGTAAAAAAATACATAGGTTTCATCTCTAGGAGTTTCGGTTATAATTTTTTTATCTTATTGGGATCAACTTGGTTCCAAAATATGTAAAATATCGTCACGATTCTGTATAAATTTTTTTGCATCTTTTTGTAAGAATTGTATCTTTATGTGGATCCGATAAAAATTATCTTATTTTATTTCATTTTCCCCATAAAGATGAGAACTTGCTATCACTTTAAAATTCATTATTTTCCATTGGACTATCACACTTTCTTTAGATTCTAAAAGAATTCTTTACGGAAATTCATGTAAAGTACATCAAGTACCATTAAGGGAAATACTTTTTCCATACTCCAAATCAAAATTTTATTAATTTAAAATTTTGTATCGGCTATGCCGAATCTTCTATACCCTTCATTACAAATACGTGCAGGAAAATGCGTTATGTTTTGTATATACACACTCACGCATACACTCACAAATGTAAACAACCGTTTTTCTTTTTTCTACCGATTTTGAAAATTTTTGGAATGATAATGAAATACATTTAACTTTATATTATTTTAATTTCTCGACTTTTAATTGACAGTTTTACGAAAATTCTTTGCTAAAAGTTAGAGCTTGTCTAAGATATCGGTCTATATCTTTTGATATACTAAGCCGATTTTGCTTAGGCCCAATTTCATTGAGCCCTGTCAATTATAACAACAGACAGACGAGCATAGCTGAATCGTTTGAGATTTTGATTTGTTGCAAGAATATATAAATTATGGAGTGATAATTTCTTCTTAGCTTTAGACATGGAATGACAAAGTTAATATAACCTCTTCACCACTTGCTAAAGGAATTTTTATAAAATTTTATCAAAAAGAAACATTTTTAGATTTTTTTGAAAAAATTTTAAAGAAAATTTAGTTTTAATAGTTTTAAATTAATATTTTATTATTTTTCAAATAATTAGCTTTCCAACGATACCTAATACTTATATAAATACTTAACCTAATAAATAAAAAATAACTTTAACTTGAACTCCTCCAGAAACATTTATTTTTACTGTTAACTTTTACGAGATCAGTCAGTATCCAGACCGATCTTGAGTGTTGTGGAACATAATTTTCAGAATTATGAAGAGAATGAAATCCTTTTTTCAACCTTCTTATCTCTCTTTTTATAGCGCATCCAAAAGGCATAATAATTTTTAAATCCCATATTTTATGGTCAAAACTGTTGAAAGATCACTTAATCAAAAAATGATAAATATATTTTTCATTAACCCCTTTTTCCGTCATCACCAATTAAAAATCCTTGTAATCCTTTATTTGTTTAAAAAAAATATAAAATTACACAAAAAACCATAATCCCTAAATAGTTTTCCAAAAAAAAAGGTTGCATCAACCCTTACAACATGTTGCTTCCCCATTTAACATTAAAACAACAATATTATCTAATAATAGGTGTATCTCTCTCTCTAAGAACACACAACAAACATGACTTCTTTATTAAAAAAATATATAAAAATCATTTTTTATTTGTTTTTTCTTTTTGTTGAAAAATTACCCTCCTTATCCTAATTTGGGATACTTATCACTTTTTATTCTCATTTTTTCTATTAAGTGTCGGAAATTAACCACCAATAAATAAAAAATAAAATAAAACACTTCAAATAAGGGACCTCGATAATTGTTCATTTCATAATTTCATGTAAAAAAAATATTATTTAATTTAGTTATAAACAACTTCCGTTTTTTGTAGATCGTTGATCGTGCCTTCGTTAGCTCCCTCCCTTTTTTTAAGGGTTTCCTTTTTTTATTCGCCGTTTTCCGGTTTTGCTGTTAGGGATTCATGTAATACAGTTGTTTTTCGTAATTGTTGTGAGGGTAAACACCCTTAATTTTGATTATTTTTTAAGCGCCACTTAAAATAAATTTATTTATTTATTATTTTTTACATTTAAGTCTGAGAAAAAAAAAAAACACAAATTAGGGTCTTTTGTAAGCGAATATTTTTTTATACGATTGGGGTGATTTTTTATGGGCTTAATAAAAAATGCGATTATATAATATTGACAGCCATGAAAAGATCAACAGATTTGTAATTTTAACCTTTAATTGAGCAATTAACCTTTATGTTTTTTTTTTAAGGGGGATTGAATGAATTTCTAATTTTAAATGAAGTGACTTGTTGATACAGAGTAGAGTATGAACTATAACTATTATAGTATAAATTATAGACTAATTTGTAGTCAGAATTGTACTTAATAGAATAGTTGTAGTCCAGACTATAGAATATTTTATAGATCTGGTCTGAACTATAAACTAATCTATAGTTCGTTTTATAAATTAGTTTACAGTCTGGACCTCAAACTTGTTTAAAGTCTGCACTACAAACTAGTTCATAGTCTAAACTATAGACTTGTTCTAGACTATAAACTAGTTCATAGTCTAGACTATGGACTAGTTTATAGTCTAGACTATGGATTAGTTTATAGTCTAGACTATGGATTAGTTTATAGTCTAGACTATGGATTAGTTTATAGTCTAGACTATGGATTAGTTTATAGTCTAGACTATGGATTAGTTTATAGTCTAGACTATGGATTAGTTTATAGTCTAGACTATGGATTAGTTTATAGTCTAGACTATGGATTAGTTTATAGTCTAGACTATGGATTAGTTTATAGTCTAGACTATGGATTAGTTTATAGTCTAGACTATGGATTAGTTTATAGTCTAGACTATGGATTAGTTTATAGTCTAGACTATGGATTAGTTTATAGTCTAGACTATGGATTAGTTTATAGTCTAGACTATGGATTAGTTTATAGTCTAGACTATGGATTAGTTTATAGTCTAGACTATGGATTAGTTTATAGTCTAGACTATGGATTAGTTTATAGTCTAGACTATGGATTAGTTTATAGTCTAGACTATGGATTAGTTTATAGTCTAGACTATGGATTAGTTTATAGTCTAGACTATGGATTAGTTTATAGTCTAGACTATGGACTAGTTTATAGTCTAGACTATGGACTAGTTTATAGTCTAGACTATGGACTAGTTTATAGTCTAGACTATGGACTAGTTTATAGTCTAGACTATGGACTAGTTTATAGTCTAGACTATGGACTAGTTTATAGTCTAGACTATGGACTAGTTTATAGTCTGCCCTATGCACTAGTTGATACTCTGGCCACTAGACTAAATTATAGCCTGATCTATAGACTATTAAGAAGACTTCTCAATAATCTTCAAAAATATTTTTATAAACAAATAATATATTTTTTCAATCCTTTAACGAAAAAAACAGCTGCCTCTTTCTAAGAACAAACATTCGTCAAATATATTGAATTGAAAAAAATAATAATAATAATCACTTAAAAATATGTCGTTTTATTGGAAAAAAGGGTGAAATTATTAATGGCAAAAAAATCAATAATAAAAATTTGATACTTTTTTTTCGTTCGATGGCAAAAATCAACAAAAACCACAAAATCAATTGAATTTTCCATAAAAATGGGAACAAAAATATGACTTGACAAAACTAAATAACAGCTGGTGACCAGAAGGAAAATAAGGAGTTAAAAAGGGGACAAAGGATTTAGCACTTGAACAAAAACAAACATTTTTACAAAAGGGAAACTCAAAATTGATTTCTATTAAAAATAAAGAAAATTTAAATGATGAATGGATTTTCATAAAATGAATTAAATAAAAAAAAGAGGAGGAAAAAGTGAAATATGTTTTGCATTCTTTTGAGGGAGCAAAAAAAGTCACCTGTAAATTTTTATGAAAATTAATTTTGTCAAATGAATTTTGCAACAAAACGAGTTACAATTGAAATATTTTAAGCATAAAAACCAGCTGAAAATTTTGTGGTGAATTTTCTTTTCCAAAAAGGATTTTGTTATTGTTCGAAAATAATAAAGGATTTTTAAGGATGTGTTTTTGATGTAAGAATACATATTTATAATGTAATTTTATTTGCTGTTAAATGAAATATTTCAAGGAATTATATTAAACGATAACGTGTTTATATATTCATCACCAGAAAATGTGATAAATGAGGGTTCATTATTATGCACAACACTAGTTTATAGTCAGCGGTATGGACTAGTTTATAATCTGTATTATAGAATAGTTTATGGTCTAGAATATAGACTATTTATATTATGCAATTGTCTACAGATTTGACTGTAAACTCGTTTATGATGTGTACTGTATTATAGTCTGTTGTCTGGTCTGTAGACTACTTTATAGCCTGTATTATGGACTAGTTAATAGTTTCGGTTTAATGCTAGTTTTTAGACTGGACTGTAGACTAGTTTATAGTCTTAATGGTGAACTAGTTTATAGTCAGGACTTAAGATTAAATTATGGTCTGGACTGTTGACTAAATAACAGTATGAACTGTATACTAGTTTATAGTCTGGACTGTATACTAGTTTGTAGTCTGGACTGTATACTAGTTTGTAGTCTGGACTGTATACTAGTTTATAGTCTGAACTGTAGACTAGTTTGTAGTCTGGACTGTATATTAGTTTATAGTCTAAATGGTGAACTAGTTTATAGTCAGGACTTAAGATTAAATTATGGTCTGGACTGTTGACTAAAATACAGTATGAACTGTATACTAGTTTATAGTCTGGACTGTATACTAGTTTATAGTCTGGACTGTATACTAGTTTATAGTCTGGACTGTATACTAGTTTATAGTCTGAATGGTGAAGTAGTTTATAGTCTGGACTATGGAGTTGTTTATAGTCTGTCTAAATTATTATCTGAACTATAATTTAAAGTATGAACTAAAGACTATTTAATAGTCACAACTATATACTTATTTATAGTCTGAACTGTAGATTGTTTTATGATATGGACTAAAGATTGCTTTATTGCTTAGTTTATTGAATATTTATAGGACACTGGACTTTTGTTTAGATTATAGCTTATTTCTCGACTGCAGTCAGTTCTGCAAACATATGTTTCTAAACACGTGATACTCTGTGGTAGATTAAATTCAATCTGAGATTATTTTTAATGAATTTTTCTAGGGCGTTTTAAAAGTGTTTGGCTTTTGGGTTGTAACACCCTCTGGATTTAACATAACGATTTCGATTAAGGTTTTGAATTAAGAAATAAAATACTTATTTCCGTTTTAATAAATGTCATTTTCAAAATTTTTGACATTGTCATATCAAAATTCCTATCAAAATCCAAAAAAAAAATCATGTGGTTTCCTTAATTCACATTATTAACACCTGTTTCTAGAATTTCCAAATAAAAACTCAAATTACCACAACAAAAACACAGGAAAAAAATCCTTAAATCCTTTACAAAACCAAACAATTAAAAAAAATAGACAATGGAAAAAAAGTATCAATCTCTCTTTTTTGCCTTGACATTCCAATAAGTTGTTACTCCTCTAAAGAAATTTCAGGACCTTAAGCATTTTTTTCTTTTGCTTTCAAAAATATCTTTTACGGTTATTCGAACTCTGAAGATCCTTAGAAAACACATGTTATTTTTTTTTTTCTCTCTTTTTTTGTCATAAAAAAGTATCTTTTTCAATAGTAGAAAATCCACCAGACTCATCTCATACCTGTTTTTTTAACAATCACAAAAAAATGTTATTTTACAAAAATCTCATTGAGAAAAAAAGGAAAATAGCATTTGTCATATCTATATTTTTTGTTATTGTTGTTTAACATCCCTTAAATACTTTTGTTTTTTTGCAATTTTTTCAATATTTTTTTCACAATTTTTTTCCTTTTTTATATATTTCAATGGAATATTTTTTCCACCCCATTTACCTCTTAACCACCCTAAAGTTTTTGCTATATATGTAATTGTACATTATTTATATTTATATTATTTCCATTTACATAAAAGAACTTTTATTTAAAATGAGAAAAAATATACAAAAATGTTTTTATTAGCATTTTTATCCTTCCTTTCGTCCGTCCGTCCGTCCTTCCTGCCTGCCAGTGAGTGTTTTGTTGGATTTTATAAATTTTTTATGATTTTTTTCCTTTCACAAGGGTTGCAAAATAGATTTTTTTGCTACAAATTTTTATATAATTTTTTTGTATATAAAATAATATAAAATTGTGTTTTTTCTCTTTATATATTTTTAATATATAAAATTTTTATTGGTAAATATTTTATTTTTTGTTTTGGGTAAAAAAAAACTTATTTTTATATAAAAAATTTTTTGTTTTAGATGAGTTTAATAAAAAAATTCTTATGTAATAAATTTTGATTGGCTGTTGATAATAAAAGTATTCAGATTTAGATTTTTATTTAAAATTAAAAAATGGTTTGAAATACAGATTATGGGATAAAATTGTAAATGAAAAATAAACGTTATTTTCAAATAATTTGGTTTTATGGTTTATTTGGTCTCTGTTTTAAAACCAAAATTCCAAGGACATAATTAATTTAAATAATTAACTTAAATTAATTTGTATTATAGTATATGAATTATTTAAATAAGTCTAAATTCTAGTCAATGGTTCGGACATTAGTATATCGTCTGGACTATATCATATATTGATGATTGATTTATAACCCGTATAAAAGTTTAGCTTATAGTCTGTACTATAGTTATTTATAATTTAAATCTTAATTATAGTTCTTCCTATAATCGAAATTTAAGGAGTGATACCGAAAAATTCTTAGCAAACATATATGTTAAAAAAGGAACCTAATAGTTTATAGACTACGTTATGGTCTGAATTATTAACTAGTCTAAACTGTAATTAGACTAGTTTATAGTCTGGACTATAGACTAGTTTATAGTCTGGACTATAGACTAGTTTATAGTCTGGACTATAGACTAGTTTATAATCTGGACTATAGACTAGTTTATAGTCTGGACTATAGACTAGTTTATAGTCTGGACTATAGACTAGTTTATAGTCTGGACTATAGACTAGTTTATAGTCTGGACTATAGACTAGTTTATAGTCTGGACTATAGACTAGTTTATAGTCTGGACTATAGACTAGTTTATAGTCTGGACTATAGACTAGTTTATAGTCTGGACTATAGACTAGTTTATAGTCTGGACTATAGACTAGTTTATAGTCTGGACTATAGACTAGTTTATAGTCTGGACTATAGACTAGTTTATAGTCTGGACTATAGACTAGTTTATAGTCTGGACTATAGACTAGTTTATAGTCTGGACTATAGACTAGTTTATAGTCTGGACTATAGACTAGTTTATAGTCTGGACTATAGACTAGTTTATAGTCTGGACTATAGACTAGTTTATAGTCTGGACTATAGACTAGTTTATAGTCTGGACTATAGACTAGTTTATAGTCTGGACTATAGACTAGTTTATAGTCTGGACTATAGACTAGTTTATAGTCTGGACTATAGACTAGTTTATAGTCTGGACTATAGACTAGTTTATAGTCTGGACTATAGACTAGTTTATAGTCTGGACTATAGACTAGTTTATAGTCTGGACTATAGACTAGTTTATAGTCTGGACTATAGACTAGTTTATAGTCTGGACTATAGACTAGTTTATAGTCTGGACTATAGACTAGTTTATAGTCTGGACTATAGACTAGTTTATAGTCTGGACTATAGACTAGTTTATAGTCTGGACTATAGACTAGTTTATAGTCTGGACTATAGACTAGTTTATAGTCTGGACTATAGACTAGTTTATAGTCTGGACTATAGACTAGTTTATAGTCTGGACTATAGACTAGTTTATAGTCTGGACTATAGACTAGTTTATAGTCTGGACTATAGACTAGTTTATAGTCTGGACTATAGACTAGTTTATAGTCTGGACTATAGACTAGTTTATAGTCTGGACTATAGACTAGTTTATAGTCTGGACTATAGACTAGTTTATAGTCTGGACTATAGACTAGTTTATAGTCTGGACTATAGACTAGTTTATAGTCTGGACTATAGACTAGTTTATAGTCTGAACTATAGACTAGTTTATATTCTGAACTATAGACTAGTTTATAGTCTGAACTATAGACTAGTTTATATTCTGAACTATAGACTAGTTTATAGTCTGAACTATAGACTAGTTTATAGTCTGAACTATAGACTAGTTTATATTCTGAACTATAGACTAGTTTATAGTCTGAACTATAGACTAGCTTATAGTCTAAACTATAGACTAGTTTATAGTCTGAACTATAGACTAGTTTATAGTCTGAACTATAGACTAGTTTATAGTCTGAACTATAGACTAGCTTATAGTCTAAACTAAAGACTAGTTTATAGTCTGAACTATAGACTAGTTTATAGTCTGAACTATAGACTAGTTTATAGTCTGGACTATAGACTAGTTTATAGTCTGGACTATAGACTAGTTTATAGTCTGGACTATAGACTAGTTTATAGTCTGAACTATAGACTAATTTATAGCCTGAACTATAGACTAGTTTATATTCTGAACTATAGACTAGTTTATAGTCTGAACTATAGACTAGTTTAAAGTCTGAACTATAGACTAGTTTATATTCTGAACTGTAGACTAATTTATAGCCTGAACTATAGACAAGTTTATATTCTGAACTATAGACTAGTTTATAGTCTGAACTATAGACTAGTTTATAGTCTGAACTGTAGACTAATTTATAGCCTGAACTATAGACTAGTTTATATTCTGAACTATAGACTAGTTTATAGTCTGAACTATAGACTAGTTTATATTCTGAACTATAGACTAGTTTGTAGTCTGAACTATAGACTAGCTTATAGTCTGAACTATAGACTAGTTTATAGTCTGAACTATAGACTAGTTTAAAGTCTGAACTATAGACTAATTTATAGCCTGAACTATAGACTAATTTATAGTCTGAACTATAGACTAGTTTATATTCTGAACTATAGACTAGTTTATAGTCTGACTGGACTATAGTTTAATATATGGTCTAGACTATAATCTTATATTAAGTCTGGACAACAGTTTTATCCATACTCCTTTCATCTATAGCTTGAATCAAAGTTTAATCTATAACCGGGACTATTGATTTTTTTCTGGACTATAGTCTAATCTATAGTATAAGTAATAGTTTAATTTATGGTATGCAATATTGTTAAGTCTATAGCCTGTTTCGTCTATAGTCAAAACGATAGTTTAATTTGTAGCCGGGGCTACTGTTTTATTTATAATACAGATTTTCGCTTTATCTGCAGTCTGATCTATACTTTAATCGATAGTCAGGATTATAGTCTCAAATATAGTTTGATCTATTGTTTCGACTATAGTTTAATGTTCTGTCTAATGTTTAAACTCTAATTATTTACTATAATTTAATCTGAGTGTGGAATACAGTTTGGAATATTGTACTTGAATTAATACCAAAATCTCTGTTACAACTCAATTTATAGTCTGAACTAAAATTTACACTTTATTATGTATTGAAATACCATACTTTGGACAACAAATGGGTGTACACATTAGATTAGAATATAGAATATAATCTCGTCTAAAGTTTAGTTCATGATCTAAAGAAATCTCGATTATTTTTTTGTTTATTCCGATTAATGCAAAATATTTTTGGGAATTTTAAATATAACGATTATTTTGTTTATATACATTAACATTTAATGGGCATTTTATATAAACAAATACACAGATACACAGATACATATTTACTCGTACATAAAATGCCACATATTTTTTTTACAAAAACTAACAATTCGAAAAAAGTTGCTTGTGAGTGTTTTAATAAATATCGATGAGATATTTGACCACCACAACCCCCTTTTCTACCCAAAATGAAATGATGAACATGGAAATGATAATAAAAAAAAAAAATAACAAACAAAGCGGATACTTTAAAAACATTAACTAGGACTAAAACACATACAGACAGACAGCGAGAGAGACAGTGAACAGGAGAGTAAAAAAAAGGACATTATCAAATAACAACAGTTTAGGAACAGTTTAAATAAACTAAATGTGTTTATGTGTGTGCGTTATTCACACACAAATAAAATAAAAACAAAATCTATAAAGAATGAAAGAAAAAAAACTCTCTAAATAAAAATAAAAACAAAACAAAACGTAAAATGTGAAAAATTTGTGAAATCGAAAAATAATATTTGGTTTCGAACATTTAACAGATTTTCATATTTAACATTTAACTGACGTACGGAAGGACAGACGGTCGGACTAAATGTTTATTGGACGCGTGCATATGAAGAGATTGCAACGACAACACAATAACAATAACAACAAAACCTGCAACAACATCAAAAATCACTAAAACAAAATTAATAACAATAAGAATTGTTGTATTTTTGTTTGAATTTGACCGAGACTAAAGTGCCATCAGGAGCAGATGTTTTCTTTTTTTACTGATTTTTGTTGTTGTATATTTTCATTTTTATTATTTTGTGATTTTTCATCAGGATTTTTACTTTGATTTTATTTCAAGTTTTTTTTTTTTGGTTAATATTTGTCTCTTTTTTGTAGAATGATGACACCTTAATAGTCTAAATGAGCGTTAGAAAGAATAAAGACTACAAAAAGGGATATTTTTAAATTAAGTGAGGGTGTAGGTTGTAGGGATACTTTTTAATGTAAAGATAGACTTAACTATAGTCAAGACTGTAGTCACTACAGTATAAACTATAATCCAGACTATAGTATAAACTATAGCAAAGACTACAGTATAGTAAAGCCTATATTATAAACTACAGTCCAAACTGTAAACTTTAGTTCAGACTACAGTATAAACTATAGTCCAGGCTGTAGAATAAATTATAGTCCTGACAATAATATATTGTACAGTTCAGACTATAGATTAATATACAGTCCAGACTATAGTTCAGACTACAGTATAAACTATAGTCCAGACTATAGTATTATTTATAGTCCAGACTATAGTATAAACTATAGCACAGACTACAGTATAGTAAAGCCTATATTATAAACTACAGTCCAGACTGTAAACTATAGTTCAGACTACAGTATAAACTATAGTTCAGGCTACAGTACAAACTATAGTTCAGACTACAGTATAAACTATAGTCCAGACTATAATATAAACTGTAGTCCAGGCTTTAGAATAAATTATAGTCCTGACGATAATATAATCTACAGGCCAGACTATAAAATAATCTACAGTTCAGTTTGTATAAACTACGGAATCTAGATGAAAATAGAATTTAATTTGTAGACTAAACTATAGTCTAGACTATAGATTGAACTATAGTTAAGTCTATGTATTGCATTAAATTATAGTGTGACCTGTGTACTAAACTTTAGATTAGACTAAACTATAATCCTGATTATGGAATAAACTATAGTCTACACTATAATTTAAACTGCAATTTAGTTTATTGATTGAATTGTAACCAGAACTAAAGTTTAGAACATAGATTTAACTGTGACTTAGACAAAGTTAAAACTGTAGTTTAAACGGTGTTTTAAACTATAGTTTGCACTTTATGTGAAACTACATTTTAGTCCTTTTGCTTTTCAGATAAAAATCCTGTCAAATTAAAATTTAAACATTAAAAACTAAAAATAACTATAATTTATAGCGTCAACCACTTAACAATTTGTAACGCCATTTCTACAATCAACAACTGGTCATCTGTTGTAAAAATAACTTTAATTATGTGGAATTCGCTGAAATAAACGAAATATTTACTATAATAAATTTATATCTAAACGAATGACTTAACAAACAAACAAACAAACCATTAAAGATAAAAATAACCAACCGCCTGTTTGAGGATTATTCATGGGTACTTATTAAGCACATGACGTTACGCTCTCTATCTCTATCTCTTTGCCACCTTAATAAGCCAAAGAAAAGAAAACTATTTTCAATTAAAAAATACAAACAAAAAAAACTATTTTCTATTAAAAAATTAACACACACGCACACGCAACAAAACCTAGAGACTTGGTAGGACTCACTTTAGCCACAAGTTTAAGATCAAGAGATGCAGGAATATTGTGGTCAATTCAGTAAAAGAAATGACCTGTAGTAGAGGCTACTTAAAAATACACACTCACACACACAAAGAGATTAGATACAAATGTTTCCTAAAAAAGGGAAAAAAATGTATAATTATTAATTGGCTAAAATGCGGGTTGTTTAGACTAAAGTAACCAGGTTCTAGATGGCGGTTAATCAAACATTCTTTTTTAGAAACTACAGATGCTATTGATCACAACGATTATGCGTTGAAAGGTTTTCGAGAGAAAAAGAAAATAATAGAAAAATTATTGAAATTTCAATTAAAATGCGTAAAAATGGAAAGTAAATGATAATGTACTAAAGAGAGGGAGAGATAGAAAGAGAAAGAGAGAATAACATATTTTAGATGGTCAATTTTTTGAAATTGCCAGTCAGACTGTTTTTTTTTCTTCTTTTTTTTAATTATGTGAAATTTCTAATCAGGGGATAAAAATCTCACCCACATTTTTATAGTTTTTTGTTTTGGGTATTTTTAGGATTAAAACCTTCTGGTGGATTTTTTGTGGAAAAAAAGGGATGATTTTTTGAACCAAAAAATTACAAAATTTTTTTGTTAAATTTTATTTTTGGGAAAATTTTGAAAGAAAATAGAAAAACGTAAAACATTCACAATTTTCATTATATTATAACCCATTGCGTTGTTTTACTCCCACCCCTCTTACTCCCTTTCATGATTTTAATGTTGATGGGTTCACTTATGAAGTTCATAATAAAAGAGTGAATTCTTCAAAAATTATTGAAATTTATGGAAAATTATTCTTTTTCAATTTCGCTCTCTTTTGAACCAATTGTAACATGTTTACGGTCTTATATTTTTGGTGAAATGTGGGGCCAGAAAAAGATCTTCGTTAACCTTGATCTTACAGAAGGTTTCATTTCTTCTGTGAGATCAACTAGAAACTTGTTTTGCTACAAAAAAAGTGAAACGTGCTGAAATTTATTTTCTCTCTCTTTTAAAACAATTGTTACTCAAAATATCGGACCGTAAGAAGATCTTCAGAGTTGTTAGTCTAAGATATTTATAATTAACAATCTATAGGTTTTATTTCATCTCCAAGATCAGCCGGACTTGTCCAAAAACTGAAACGTAATAAAATTTATTATTTTAGGAAAATTTTCAATTTCTTTTTCTGGAAGAGTCCAAGTTTCATTTGATTCTTCAACGATTTTAAAAATGATTTGAAGTATGTATTTAATATCATTGGAAAGCTTAACACTTGAAAATTAAAAAAAAACTAAAATACTAAAAATAAATTTCTTTAACAATTTTTTTTAAATCTAAACTTTTTCCAATTTTATTAGAAGTAAATGGGTTTTAGAAAAACTTGATCTTAATATACAGCAATATGTACCTTATTAACATGGACTATACATTTTAAAGTCGAATCAGTAGAAAAGAAGTTATAGCAAATAATTGTATAAAGCTTGAGGAGTATAAGCTCCTATCTGGTCTGGGGCGTATTCAGTAACCCTCCAAAGTTTGAAAAATGTGAAGATTTTTAAAGAAAAGAAAAGAAAGTGTAAAGTCATTTTCAGAAGCGAAAATACCCAAAATCGTAAATTTGACTTTTTACTTAAATTTTAGACCCGATTTTAATAAGGGCTGTACGGCTGAAAGTAATTCATAGGTATTCACCTGACACATGTACTTTGCAATTTGGGAACTTGAAGTTAAATATTTTTTTTAAATTGACCTTATTTGGATAGGGCTGCTGGATAACTCTTTAATCAGATCTCATCCGATTTAGGTTAGATACATTGCCGCAAAGATTTGTTTCCCTTTTGTAAAAAGCTAATTTGTCGTTCTATAATTGACAATTGATTTCGTTCTATGGATTTAAAAAGAACAATTTCTCAGGAGTTTAAGAACTACTCAGGCCAAATTCCATTAAGCTTTGTCAATTATTGTGGATGCGAGCGTGTCAACAACAGATAGACAGACGCACATAGCTAAAGCGACATAAATTTTTAATAGAAGAATATATACGTTATGGGGTCTGAGATGATTCCTTCTTAACGTGACACACGGAATGATAATAAACAATAATTGTGGGATGAATCAAAATTGTAAAATTTTTAACCTAAAATTATTTTTGCATTCAACCATTTTTGATGATTTTTGGCACCTACCTGAGGTGGGCAAATTTGGATGCTGATCGACTACGGCCTATACCACATATGTATCTGTACTAAACTTGAAATTTCATTAATATATCTCTACTGATTCAAAAGTTAAAGAATTATTTCGAAAAAAAAAGAGTTAATTTGATCAATAACAGTTTCTTTAAATTTTTCAAAAGAATTCACTCCTTTAAATCATTTTCATTAACTTCTAAATGCTGCAACAAACAACACGTTGAGTTTTTGATAATAAACGGCGTTTGATGATGATGATGGTGATGTTTGTGATGATGGCAAAGCCTTGTTCATTCCACCCTCTCTCCCTCTGAACACAGTGTTTTTATTGTTATTGTTGTTGTTATATACATATTGGTTTTTTCCATTTTTTGCTTTTTTGTGGACCAAAATACCTTCGTGTTTTTTTTCCATTTCTCTCCCTCAATATTTTTAGCTAAAATTTATATATTTTTTTCTATTTATAAAAACAAAAATTCTACACATGGACATTTAGTAAATATATGAGTGTGTGTTTACTTATATGCATGTATGTATGTATGTATGTATGTATGTATGTATGTATGTATGTATGTATGTATGTGTAAGTATGCTTAAATGTATTTAATATCAAAATAAAAATGGGTCTATTTAACGCTGTGTTATTATTATTATTATTATAATTCTCTGTTGTTGTTGTTCCTGTTGTTTATATATATTTTTATCAATATGGCGTTTTCAGATTTTTTTCTGAATATTTTTAGATGATTTTTATTATTATTTTTAACAATGGGTGGTTTTTAATTTACACTAACACTCTCTCATACTTTTAGTACTGTTTAGGTGAATTATTTAACATCACCCTTCTCCCACTCTTCCTCTCTCTCACTCTATTTGGAAATAAATAAAAACTTTTAGTGTTTTTTTTGTTGTTGTTGGGTACTTTTTTAGGGATGGGGTTATTTTTTGGTCTTATTTTTAGGTTTAAATTACACACAGAGAGAGAATAAACATATACATGCATATGTATGTGTATATATGTGAATGTATGTATTTGTATTGTATGCATATTTTTGGCCTAAAGTGTTTAAATTTAATGCATTATATTAATTTGTGAGTGTGTGCGTGTGTGTGTTTATGTATTACTTTTTTGTGTATATACTTATTTTAAATTATATTTATTTGTATGTGTGTCTATATCTGTAATATTATATTAAGGAGTGAGTTCAAAAAACTCTTAATACATATTAATTAATTACTAAAAATTTTAATATTTCTAAGATCTCAAAATAAACTTATCTCTATCTTTAACCATCTATTACTTGGTGCGCTTTGCTGCACAAAAATTCTCCTCAGTCCAAGATCTTTGAAAATATGTCACAAATCACAACGTGTATTAAAAAAAATCGTGCAACGGCCATTTTGCATTATCCCCCTGACCCTGTCCGTTCTAAAATTTTATTTATTAGAAGCATTTCATGGGCGTTACCTTCTCCCTGATCCTAACCGTGCTATAGTTTGTCCACTAAAATATTTCCTTGAGAAAGTGATTGGGAGAAGGCTACAGAAACAATTGAGATATTTAAGTCAAAATATATTCGTCACCTATTTAACCTTATTTTTTTCAGTTAGCGGTTTTACTCAAATATCTCTTATAGTTTAGGAGATATAAAGACCAAACTAAATGCTGATCAAAATTTACAATTTAATTTCCAAAAAAATCTAATCTGCCTCAATATACATTGGACTCTGTAAATATTGGATGTTTAAGAGGGATTTCTCTTTTTATTTTTTTGCTCATTTGAGTACCTCCTTGAAAGTTTTATATACAAACTTAGTACATTCTTATGTCCTTTTTGGTGAATTTATCAAAAAAAAAAAGGCTGTAGATTTTTTATTACATTACAGCGAACAATTGGAAGAGAAGAGGATACATATTGATTGTACAGTCGCATACATTTGGGACTTGAATAACATAAAAATGGTGTTCGCAAAATATCGACTACTGCAAAGGGAGATCAGATTATAGAAACGTTTCAGAAATCTTTATTTCTAATAAAAGTGTTATAAAAAAACATTCACTAGTCCATAAACAACGGCTAGAAGAAAATAATATTTCTTTGACTGATACACTGTCTGCGGCCAGAAAGCCTCTTTTTTTCTGAAAACCCCCATATCTTTTTAAGCTTTAAAAATGATACAAAAGGAATTCTGACCCGATATGATAACAGTGAAAATCAGTTTTTATATAGAAATTTTGGTGCAAAATTTGAATTTTTTTGGTGAAAATTGATTTTTTTAAGTAATTTTTGTGAAAATGCGGAAATTAAGTAAATTCTGGAATTTGCATTGAATTTTGGTGAAGTTTAAAATTTAAAAAAAAAAATATATTTTTTATGAAAATTTGAAAATTATTGGTAAAATTTTAATTTATGGTTAAAATTAATGTATTGGTTTAAATTAAAGTTTTGGAAAAAAATAACTTATGGTAAAAAATTATTTATTTTATTATTATTATTATTATTATTATTATTATTATTATTATTATTATTATTGTTATTATTATTATAATTTTTTTTGTAAAAATTTAAATTTTTATGAAAATTTAATTTTTTGTAAAATTTGGAAAATTTTTAAGAAAATTTGTTGAACATTGAGAATCACCTGTTCAAGGGAGATTCCCTCTACAGGGAGAAAAGGCTGTTAACATAGGAAGAGCTCTTAAGTCTAGCACCTACAACAGTTAGAACAATTTATAAGAGACACAGTGGTAATATAAATTAATAAGCTGAAATTGTCACACCCCTTCAATC
The DNA here is from genome assembly GCA_004302925.2 of Cochliomyia hominivorax. Lineage (NCBI taxonomy): Eukaryota > Metazoa > Arthropoda > Insecta > Diptera > Calliphoridae > Cochliomyia > Cochliomyia hominivorax. The sequence goes on from PYHX02000467.1 coordinate 15,147,667, forward strand.
TAAACTAGAGCCATTTCTATCATCGAAAGCTGTTTTGGAGAAATAGGCAACATAATTAGTGCTTCTATAGTCCGTGGCAGAATTTTAGAGAAAAGTTTACCAAATAGAATTGCCAGGAAGGTAGCAGCTCGAAAATAAATTGCCTCACAATTTTAAAATAGTTTAGTTGATGATTTTAAGAACATTTTATGGAGCGACGAGACAAAACGTAACAGGTTCTGCTTAGATAGTCGCAGAAAGGAAAGAAACTGGATGATCGTTATACAAAAAAGATTGTTAAACACGGGGGAGGAGGTACAATGGTGTGGGGTGCATTTTCTTGGTATGCCGTTGGTCCCCTTTATCGGATAACAGAAATAATGAACAAATAACTGTACCGGGATATTTTGACAGATATTATACTACACTTTGCTAAGAGAGCAATATGCCATCAGAATGCACCTTTCAAATGGACAATGATCCTAAGCACTGTTAAAAATTATTTAATTCTTGCTTGACTGCTTATAATGCATCTGTATTAGAATGACCTTCACAGCCAACGGTTCTAAATTCTATTGAGAAGCTTTGGGTTAAACTGAAGAGAGGCCTAGATGGGAAGGCATTTCGATATAAAACTCAACTTTGGGCAAAGGTTTACAGTTACAATTCTTAAATCAAAAAATAAATTTTAGAATCATTCACAATGGAAAATATTTATCAAATAAAAATGAGTCTATTATTTTGCACAGCACTGTTTATTTATGTGTATTTCTATTTGACATACTTTATTTACTCACTATTCTTGCTCTTTTTGTTGTTGTTGTTTTTGTTTTTTGCTACAATTTATTTTGCAATTATTATTATATTTTATAAAATAAATAATACAAACATATTTTATATGTATGTGTTGTTCATGTCTGTATGTGTGTGTGTCAGTGTAATTGCATTTACTTATACATACACAAACTATTTAAATGTGGGTTATTATTTTAGTTTAAATTATATAATTTGCCCCGAACAATATTAATCGAAACAACAAAAACAAAACAAATAACAAGTAAGAATACTATATTCGGTTATGCCGAATCTTCAATACCTTCACCACAAATACATTGTACACACATAAAAAACTCACATATACACTCATAAATGCATATAATATATGAATGTATTTCTTACATATAACAAAGAAAATATAATTACTTTTTGGCTATAACTTCTTTGGACTGAACCGATTTTGCTGGTATTAAATAGGAAACTTCTCAGGCCAAATTTCAATTGAGCTCTGTCAATTATTGGCGGATGTGAGCATGCCAACAGCGAACATAGCTAAATCGTCTCAGTTATTGAAGTAACGCAAGAATATATATAAACATTATGGGATCTTGGAAGATTCCTTCTTAGCGTTACACATGGAATGATAAATTTATTATAACCTTCTTCACTACTTGGGTGGAGGGTTATAATAAAAAACAAAATAAAATTGAAACTTCAAAATTTGTTAAATTTTCCAAAATTTTTAATGCAAACAATACAACAACAACAATAATAACAATAAAAAGAATTTAATTTGTGTATAACATAAAAATGTTAACTTTTATATAACAGCAACAACTACAGCAACAACATTGTTTTAATTTTCATTACAAAAAAAATCCCAAAGGCGATTGAAAAAATTTTTATAAAAAAATAAAAAATAAATAAATTTTTATTATTGAAAAAATTAATTAATTTTATTTAGTAAGTTTTATGTAAATTATTTAATTTCTAATGACGCAACTACTGAAAATTTTATATCACATTATTATTTATATTATATTTTTATAATAATAAAAATTGTTTCAAATAAAAATAAATTTATTTACAAAATTGTTAAATTAGTTTGAACTAAAAAAAACACTTGGGAAAACGATTTTTTGATTGATGTAATTTAATTAACATTAAATAATTATTTAAATTCATTTTAAATTATAACATAAATTCTATATAATAAAAGTATTTTTAAATTTCTCGTATTGAAATCAGATTTTATTAAAAATCGTCTTAAAATTTCCAGGTTTAAAACAGATGTATCAAATATATATATGGAAATTATTGACCGTGAAAAAGTTCACTCTCTGACCCGATACGTAAACACTGAAAACAAAGTACATATTTATATTCTTGAACCGTTGCCCAGTTGTGATTTAATCATTGTAATTGATAATTACTGGTAACTGAAGTGACTGAAATTATGAAATATCAGTTAATAACAATTTCGGTCTTTCCCTCTTTTGTTGCATATTCAAATGTATTTGTTTTTATGTTGAAGGCAGCGAAATTATTAAAAGGTGTCACTGAACATAAATTCACGATTCATTTGGAATTAAAATAATGTTCCTCCGTCGTCTTTTATTGAACTCTTTTGTTTTTCGTGATTTTTATTTTTTTGCGATCACTGTCACTGTTTTAAAGAACAGTGATTTAAAAATCACTTTCAATGGAACGGTATCGTTCATCTATATTGCCCAGTGCCATAGTTAAATAATTCACTTAAACTTATTTCCCCAAATTGGTACAACCAGCGTGCCAGAAATTGTGAGGAAACTCATATTTTGACATGAAAAAAAATTATCGTTTAAGAGAAAATTTCATCAAAAAAAACTTCACTATTAACTTTGAATTTAAAAATTAAGAAATTTGGACTTGAGCAATAATATCTTCCATTAATAAATT
>PYHX02000467.1:15150460-15266381 GCA_004302925.2 Cochliomyia hominivorax
ATTTCAGTGGATATTTATCTCCGATCTTCCTGCTATTCTTTAACACTTGTATGGCCTGTATTAAAGTACATTTTCCCATAAATCCGCTGGCTCCAAAAATTATCACATCAATTTTTTAGAATTCATTAAAATAAGTTTTAAATAAAATATTGAAAACGTTTTAAAAAACGAATATTGAAAGGAGATCGAAAAGTTCAAAACAAAAAAATGATAAATTTCCCATAAAAAATATGTAGTGTAAAAATTTCAGATACATTTTTTAGTTGTCTAATTAGTTTCTATTGAAACTTATACAAAAAGTTTTTTTATCGAAATTTTTAGTACCAAAATGTTTAGTACTAATAAATGCTCTACTAAAAGTTTTAGTTTTTGCAAAAAAAAATATGGAATTTTTTGTACTAAATACTTTCTCCAGATCTACAGATTTTGGTAATAAAATTTTTGCAAAATTTTTCTGTACTAAACATTTTTATATATATTCTGTCTGTCCTAAACAAAATTTGTTTATAGTAACTTTTTTCTAAACATTTATTTGTAGTAAAACTATTAGACATATGTCCTAAACTAAATATTTATGTGGTAAATTTACCGTATTAAAAACTCCTATAAAGAATTCCTGTACTAAAAATTTATACCCAAAAATTTTTTGTACTAAATTTTTTTTTGGAAATTTTCTGTACTTAAAATTTGTATGGTAAATGTTCCGCACCTTAAACTCCCATATAAAATTTCTGTATTAAAGTTTTCTGAACTAAAATTGTTTTTAACATTTCTGTGCAAAAATTTTTGTGACAGAAAATTTTCTACTAAAACTTTTGTGACTAAAAATTTTGTGTACTAAAATTTTTGTGATAGAAAATTTTCTGTATTAAAATTTTTGTAATAGAAAATATTCTGTATTAAAATTTTTGTAATAGAAATTTTTCTGTATTAAAATTTTTTTCTGTATTAAAATTTTTGTAATAGAAAATTTTCTATACTCAAATTTTTCAAATAGAAAATTTTTTAGTACTCAAATTTTTCTAATAGAAAATTTTCTGTACTAAAATTTTCCTAATAGAAAATTTTCTGTACTCAAATTTTTGAGATGAAAAGTTTTCTGTACTAATATTTTTGTAATAAAAAATTTTCTGTACTAAAGTTTTTCTAATAGAAAATGTTCTGTACTAAAATTTTTCTAATAGAAAATTTTCTGTACTAAAATTTTTCTAATAGAAAATTTTTTGTACTAAAATTTTTCTAATAGAAAATTTTCTGTACTAAAATTTTTCTAATAGAAAAATTTCTGTACTAAAATTTTTCTAATAGAAAAATTTCTGTACTAAAATTTTTTTAATAGAAAAATTTCTGTACTAAAATTTTTTAATAGAAAAATTTCTGTACTAAAATTTTTCTAATAGAAAAATTTCTGTACTAAAATTTTTCTAATAGAAAAATTTCTGTACTAAAATTTTTCTAATAGAAAAATTTCTGTACTAAAATTTTTCTAATAGAAAAATTCTTTTTTTTATGAAATATCCATATTAAAAACCCGTTTAGAAATCTTTGTGTTATAAAATTTTTATATTAAATGTTCTGTATTCAAAAATAGTTAAAATATTCTGTGCTAAAAATGTAAGAGAAATTTTTGGTAAATAAACCTTTTTGGTAGATAAACCTCTTGAAAGAATGTTTTTGTACTAAAAAAAAAAAAAAAAAATTTGTACAAAAAATGTTTGTACTAAAAAATATCTAGAGTATGTAATTTTTATAATAAAATTAGATGGGTATTTTTTAGTACTAATAAATTGTTAATAAAAATTATTATAATTTTTTAATTATTGTAATTTATGTTTGTTGTCCTAAAAATTTTTTTCTGTACTAAAAAATGTACTAAATATTTTCTTAAAATATATTGTTTTCAATTTTCTAAGAATGATTTATTTTATCTCATTTAAAGCGTGAGAAATAATAGATTCTTTCAAAGATTAATGAGTTAAGCTGACAAACCAACATGTAATCCTTTAAGAAAAGGAATCCATAATCTACACCCCATTAACACACCCCGTTACACATATTACTACAATACAGAAGCCCTCCATCGCTCCGAAACAAATATCAATGAATTTTTTTTTACATCTGAAATTAAAAGTGACTTCATTATTAAATGCAATATTGATGCAACATCATGTGCGTGCGTGTGTGAGTTTCATCATTTTCGGTATCAATTTCAAGTGTTGGCAAGGATCGGAGTGGAGCACATGTTGTTGCTTCTGCTGCTGCATAAATCGTTGCAAGTCAGGACATTAATATTAATAAATGTTAAACTGAACACTAATTTTTAACAAGAAACAAATGTAAATGATGTGTGTGCAACCCAAAGACGCACTTAAATACGAGAGGGGCAGCTGGTTCGTGGTCTCAATAGATGATGACACATGTTTTTCTGATTGTTTTTATATTTTTTTCTTTGGGGTGAAGTTCAAGTTCATTGAGAAATAAACAGGATAATTTTTTGTAATGATTTTTAAGGATACAAATCTATTTTTGTTTATTTGTTGTATTTGTTTTTTTTTAGTTCAAGGAGCAAGGTGCTTCATTTTTCTGTTGGAAGGGACTACGGAAATTTCTAAGTGGGTGTAAATAATTTATGTGACAGAGTTTACATGTTTTTACTTAATTTTAGTTTAATTTTTATAGAGTGTAAAATAAATTGAACAAGGACGTGAGTCTATTTTTTTATAATTATTTACACTTAAAAAAATTATTGGAGATTTTGTTAAAATAATTTTAGTACAAAAAAACAGCAATGTTTTTAAGAGGTTTTTAGTACAAAAAGTACTAAACTTTAATAACATTTTTGTATAATAGAGTTTTATAAATACTTTAGTACAAACGTTTTAGAAAAAAAATTAGTACAAAATTTTATTTCTAGAAAAAATATGTAGACATCTTTTTCTATTAAAAATTTTTATTGAAAAAATTCTATACTAAAATTTGTATACGGAAGATTTTCTGTACTAAAATTTGTTGTGGAGAAATTTTTGTACTAAAATTTGTATATAGAAAATTTTATTAATAAAATTTGTACATGGAAAATTTTATTAATAAAATTTGTATATTAAAACTTTTCTGAACTAAAATTTGTATATGGAAAATTATCTGTACTAAAATTTGTATTTTGAAAATTATCTGTACTAAAATTTGTGTATGGAAAATTTTAATACGAAAAATTTTCTGTACTAAAATTTGTATATGGAAAATATTCTGTACTAAAATTTTTATTGAAAATTTGCTGTACTAAAATTTGTATATGGAAAAATTTCTGTACTAAAATTTTGTATATGGAAAATATTCTGAATTAAAATGTTTTATGGAAAATTATCTTTACTAAAATTTGTATTTTGAAAATTATCTGTACTAAAACTTGTATGTGGAAAATTTTCTGTACTAAAATTTGTATATAGAAAAAATTCTGTACTAAAATTTTTATTGAAATTTTTATATGGAAAATATTCTGTACTAAAATTTGTATATGGAAAAAAATTCTGTACTAAAGGTTGTATATGGAAAATTTTCTGTACACAAATTTTTATGTGCAAAATTTTCTGTACAAAAATTTTTATATGGAAAATTAAATTTTCTTTAGAAAAATTTTAGTACAAATTTTTTCTTCTAAAGAATTTTAGTAAAAAAAATTTTTTATTTCTAAAAATTTTTGTACAAAATTTTTCCTACGAAAAATCTTAATAAAAAATTCAAAATAAAAAATTCTATGAACAAACAAAAATTTGTTCTAAAAAAATTTAGTACAAGATTTTTTTTTTAATTTTAGAACAAAATTTTTCTTTAAAATCTATTGGTTCCTTAAAATTATTAGTACAAGAAAAATTATGCTTTGAACAGTGGGTAAATCGAATCGGTTTGTGGGACTTCAAATTTAATACCGAAATAGTTTATTTGAGAGAGAGAGAGGTCGTACTAATTCCTATAAAGAAGATATAATTTAATATAGAAAATAATTCTAAGAGACAATCTGAAATTTCTCTAAATAGAGTTACATTTAATAAAAATTTGCTCAAATTAGCGTACATTTATTAAAATCAGATCTTGTCACTTCAATCCCCTTCATAATAAGTGAATTGACATCCACTAACTGATATTTTTTTATATAAGAGTAACAAGTTGCAGTCGCCTGGAGACCTGTTTCTGAACCGATTTTATTTTTCTTTTTCCTTTATTTTTCCAGACTGAAATTTGATTCTTAAAACGATCGATCGTTGATCGATTCTTAGGATCTTTTTTAATACAAAATATCTTTAATCCCTCTTCTTTTTTTATCAGTTCCTAGAAATATGTACAAATCTCAATTATTCTATATTCCTGTTTTTTTACTTGTTCAATTCATATATTTTTTAAATATGATTGATAATGATCCTGAGCAAGGACATGTTTGTTGTTTAACTTAAAAATAGAAAAAGTCATTGTTTAAGGAAACAATTAGAAAACATTTATGTAACATGAGCTAAAAAACCAACAGCTTAGTAGTTGTATCATTTATATCGGAAGAAAAGATATTGGTGAGTTTTGTTTTCTATATATTTTTAACAAAAATAAAAAACAACAATATAAATCCGGAAATGTCCTGTGTGTGATTTCGATTGTTTTCAAATCTTTTAGAGTCTTTGTTTTTTGACACTTTCTCGAAAAAAAAAAGATACAAAAATACAAATTTTTTTTAGCAATCAATTGAGTACTTCCTCAAGCTGTCAAATTGAACTCTCTCTCTTCCTTTCTCTTTCTAGAGGACATTTGTTAAGTAAATGATCCTGCTGATCATGCTGGTTTTTTCTTTTCTTATTTTTTTTACGTTAACAGAAACAGTTGGATTGAAGAAAATACAGTTAAGATAAAAGGAATTGGAAAACAATAGAAAAAATATCTTTGGCCAAACAATGAAAATGTCATTTAAAACAAATATGATCAGTCCAGTAATCATAAGACAACTAAATGAGAAATTGATCTTGGCAAAGAATCAAATCTTAAGATGAAGAGAGCGCGCCAATTTGAAAAATGTATTTAACAAATGTTTTTCTCCTAAAAGAGAGATCCTTTTCTACTTCTGGTTTTAAGAAGTTACTTTAAGGAAATTTTAAGCTAAAATGAGCATTTAAGATCATCTTGATATTTGGAAAGTAAAAATCTCTCTCTTTTTCCCCTCTTCAAGCTGCAAAATATTTTATCATTTGACATTTTATTTAAAATAATGAACAAGATGACCTCTAAGGCGACCTCAAAAGTGTGTAACGTATTTCCTTGAAAACCCGCTCGATTGTCTTTGGCTAAACAATTGACCTTTTGTCATCTCGATCTAAATGATGAGTTTTTCTTCAAAAGGAAATAGAAAGATAATAAAATATCCTTTTTTGCTTGTGCCAATTGAATTTGAAAGAAAACGTTACCTTAATTGCAGGATCAGCAGCTGATCTTTAATTAAATACAAGATGTTTTATTAAAGTGGGAGATCCTTTTTATTTTCCTCTATTTTTATTGTCCTTTTTTATTTGGTCAGTTGTTGCTTTATTCACAGAATTGTTTTAATGCATTTTTTACACATTTTTTATAGAGAAAATTGTTTTGTGAATCTTAAATTTATGTCGTTTAAGTTGTTTTTGTTGGCAATTTTTGGTTGTTTAAGGGTTCATTTGTTCCAAGTCTTTTATTGGAATTTGGATAATTTATTATGATCGTAACACGCCTAACGGATTACATTTGTTTTACAATTTTTACAGCTCTTAACTGCTAAAAATGATAAAAAAAGAATCAGACACTTTGGAGTAAATGGGGGAATTTTTATGGTTGTCGCTTTCCGGTCATAAAAAATGTGATCTCTTATGTTTTATTTTTACTTATAAAGGATAAATGAAGGATTTACAATGAAGGGAAAAAGAATAGAAGAAATAAATCTGAAGTGAGAATTTATAGGTCTGTTCTAGGATGACGAGCATATAATCTGGAATAAATGTAGACTAGTTTATGGTTTAGACTGTAGAAGAGTTTATAGTCTGGATTGTAGACTAATTTGTAGTCTGGGCTATATAGTATAGTCACAGCCCAGCACACACATTCCTAGTTGAAGGCTTAACAGTCTCTATGGGAAGGTAAACTTTAGCTAGTCCAACTTTACCGCACATGCTGCCATAATGTCTCCATCATAAAAGAAGACAGATAAATTAAATGAAGCACTCTTTTGGCAGAATTCACCTTCTCACCTCGTCCTAAAGCGACATATATCCATTATCCACTTATCCCCAAACTTTGTTTCCATTTATCCAAAGTTTTTGGATTAGGGCTACTTCATTTTGGGATCTGTTGAGGTACGTTAATAATTCACTCTAGGACGACTCAAACTGATGCAAATTTAATTGCACCACCCGCAGCCACTTTTGCTTTATCAGATTTTCGAAATCTGATCCCCCACACTAAACCTAGCAACGCATTCCATACTATCAAATACCTCAAGAGACTGCCAATCCGCAGAGAATCTAGAGACCCTTCCCTGATTCTAACTATAAGTTTAAGAATACCGCCAGTATAGTTTCCGTTGTTCTTACTTGTGGTGGAATCAAGACTGCCACATTAGAGGTTTGAAGGTTTCCCGTTGGTGTAACCACAGCTTTTTTCCTGGCTGGTGATGATACTCTCTTTGATTTCGTATCCATGTTGACTGACTTATCAGCTTAGCTAAAATAGTTGTTGGTGCTTGAAGCTCCGCTGATTTGATAGAAACAGTGTATACAGAGATTAGTTCAGATACCTTAATGCTCGATTATTTTGCGACATCTTCCGTCGCTTCCAAGGTAAGCACTAGCAGTTCCGAAAATAGTTTCGACCTTAATGACACCCTTAGAGTGCTTCGTAATTTGATACTCTTCCCCTTCCGAGAAGAAATCAGAAACTCTCTTCGTTTTCTTCTTAGAATCAAGCTTATCTGTACTCTGACTGGGGGCTGAGATCACAGTGATATCATGTACTGCATCAGAATCTAAAAAATTGCCTCTGAGTATGTCCAATAGCTCATCATGTCGTTCATTTCCATTCCAAAAGAAACATCCTACCAAGAGTGATCGTCCGATTTGGTCTTGTTTTTCAGTTCAGTGTTCCTAAAATCGTTCCTGCTCTTCAACATCCTTACAATTTTGGTCCCACGAAAATGTACGTAAAGTAAAGACGTGTGCGATGGGAGTAAAACGTGATAAAAAACTTCAACCGGAAAAGGTTTTTAATTTCACTATAATTTAAAATATCAATTAGTTTATAGACCAGCATCGCAAATAGTTTAATGTTCGGAATATAAAGTTGCTTATAGTCCAGATTAGAAAATAGTTTATGGTCCAAATTATGGACTAATTAAAAGTCCGTATTATAATCTACAGTTCAGAGAAAATTTTGACTGTAATCCAAACTATGGACTAGAACAATTTTGAAATGTGCTTAATATTTATTTTTAATACAAATTCCTTGCGCCATTATCCTTAAGAGTGTGGTGGGTCCTTAAGCAGCTGAAACTACATGATTTCCTTCAGCCATAACAAATTTCCTATAAAACGGGAGCACATGTTAAAACAAAAACAAAGTTAAAGGTTGTTGTTGTCATTACAAAATACTAAAATGAACTTTGACATGGATTTTCACAAATTTAAAACATAATTTTCGATTTTTTTCCTCTACAACATTCCTGTAATGAAAACAAAGAACAGATTCAAAATCTCATTTAAATATTTTCTTAAGAAATTCATATCCCTTAAGTATTTGAACTCTAATCTTAAAATATAAACACACACATACAATCACACTTTATAGTTTCCTAAACATTTTCCCTTTTCTATTTATCAATGGATGACGCGAGTTATTTTCTTCCCCTCTCTCAACAGAAGCTAAAGATATTTAAATATCATTGATTATTTCCAATTCATAATATTATGTCCATAAAGTAGAAAAAGAAAGAGACAAAGGTTAGGGATGGATAACAATAACAACAACAACTAAAGACATATTAAGAATGAATGAAATAAGAAAAAAAGGTCACGGAGCCAACCACCTTTAACACATAAAATGCGCGCGCCACTAAATATAACACTTCTTATCGGTGAAACAAAGTTCCAAACACATATCCTTAGGGGTTAGTTTTTAGCTGCAAGTAAGCGATCAGCAGCAGCACCAGCCAAGATGTTAAGGGTCACAATAGTAAATATTTGAATAATTTTCTAAATGAAAATTGTTTTCTTTTACACTTCCTTTTCTTATAGAAAACAACAAAAGAAACATTTTCATTTTTAATAGTCTAGACTTGGGATTCTTTAGATTCCTAAGGGTTCGTAATGTTACATATACATACACACACAAGATTTTAATGTCTTTGTTGTTGAGATTTTATAGAAGTGTGTTGCGCACGCGTATTGAATAAATTTCTTTCATTCGCTTAATTTCTCTTGATTATTGTTGTTATAATGTGTTTGATTTTTTTATTATTTGATCCTTGGAGGATTATGATTTGTTAACCGGAAATTATTTATTAATGATTTTAATCTTTTCGATTGAATTTTTGTGTTTAAAATTTCATTTGATTTAAAGGAAAAAATGTTGTGGTATAAGAGATTTTGGGTTTTGAGGTTACGTTATGATTATGCATAATTTGTTTTATATAGAAAAAGAAGGAGGGAAATCGGTTACTGGTTTTGATCTTTAAAATATTTGTATTATAGACTAATCTATAATTTGTCGTCTAAACTTGTCTATAATCTGCATAGTAAATTAGTTTATTAGCACAAAATAGTTTATAATCTGGGCTATAAACTAGTTTATTATCTCTATAAACTGGTTCTTAATCTGGACTATAGACTAGTATTTAATATGGACTTTAAGCTAGTTTATAAACTGTATTATAATATAGTTTATAGATTATATATTAGTTTATAATCTGATCTATAAACTGATGTATAAACTGGACTATAAACAGGTTTAAAATATGGAATATAAACAAATTTATATAATGTGGACTATAAACAAATTGTAAACTGCACTATAAACTAGTCTATAATTTGGACTATAAACTATTATATAATCTGGACTACATACTAATTTATAATTTGGTCTATAGTCTAGTTTTAATTCAGGACTGTAAATTAGTTTATAAAATAGTTTCCAGATTATAAAAACTAGTTTATTATGTGGATTATCAACTAGTTTGTAATATGGATTTTAAACTGGTTTACAATATTGACTTTATACTAATTTATAACCTGAACTATAAAGTAGTTTATAATTTGAACTATAGACTTGTTTTTAGTCTGGACTATAAATTAATTTATAAACTGGACTATAAACTAGTTTTTCATCTGGACTAAAAATTAGTTTATAATCTGAATTATAAACTAGTTTTTGAACTGGATTATAGTCTAGTGTATTATCTGTCCTTTAGACTAGTTTATATCTGGACTACAAATTTTTTTTAGAAACTCAATCATAAAATAGTGTATGTAATGGTCTATAAACTTCTTTATAAACCGGACTATAAACTGTTTTAAAATAGTATTAAAATTTATATTGTTATCTGGACAATCAATAATTCGACTAGTTTATAATCTTGACAATATACTAATTTATAAATTGGACTACAGACCAGTGTATAGATTATAATAGCAATCTGAACTACACATATTTCTTTAAACTGGACTATAAACTAGATCTTCATTTGGACTTGATGGTGAGTTACAAAATTGTATATAATTGAGATTATTTTGTTGTTCTTCGGAATCTTTAGTTCTATGGAAAATGGATCTTTTTTTATAAAACTCATTTCATGCATATCAAGATTAAAATCAAATGACTCAATCCACCAAAAAATGAGGACAATTGAAATTTTCAAAAAATGATGATTAAGCAGGAACAAGGAAAACTATTTTTATGGTCAATTAGCTATCAACAATTACAAAAAAAAGAAAAGAAAAAATACTTAATAATTAGAATTTAATCCTGTCAGCGTGTGATTGGCATACGTAATAAATAGATCATAAACATTTTGTCCTCCACAAAGGACATTTAAGATTTTAAGGTTCTCAACTTAAAATGACGAAAAAAACATACAAAAATACAAGATTTTAATCTTTAAACCAAAAAAATCTTGATTAGAAAAAATGACATGAAATGAAGAAAAAAAAGAAAATCACCAATAATATGAAAATGTCACGGTTAATGAAGAAAAACAAAAAAACAAGAAAGAGAGGAGAAAATTCATCTGCCACCACAAGGACTGACTTACTTAACGTTTGAGTGAGTGATTGTCTAAATGAGTGAATGAATGAATGAATGAATGAATGAATGAATGGCAAAGTATGAATATGATGATGATCTAAATAAAATAACAACAATTGAATATGACTCATATTTGGTCACATCTAAAAGTAAAAGTATGTAACTGATGCCGTTTGTGTCTGCTGTGTGTTTTTTGGAAGCATTTTTATTTTTAAACAAGACTATATTAGTTTTACTACAGAATAGTTTATAGTCTAAATTATAGAGTAGTTTACAGTAAAATCTATAGAACAGTTTATAGTCTGCCCCTATAGACTAGTTTCTAGTCTGGCCCTATAGACTAGTTTATCGTCTGGCCCTATAGACTAGTTTATCGTCTGGCCCTATAGACTAGTTTATAGTCTGGTCCTATAGATTAGTTTATAGTCTGGCCCTATAGACTAGTTTATAGTCTGGCCGTATAGACTAGTTTCTAGTCTGGCCCTATAGACTAGTTTATCGTCTGGCCCTATAGACTAGTTTATAGTCTGGCCCTATAGACTAGTTTATAGTCTGGCCCTATAGACTAGTTTCTAGTCTGGCCCTATAGACTAGTTTCTAGTCTGGCCCTATAGACTAGTTTCTAGTCTGGCCCTATAGACTAGTTTATAGTCTGGCCCTATAGACTAGTTTTTAGTATGGCCCTATAGACTAGTTTCTAGTCTGGCCCTATAGACTAGTTTATAGTCTGGCCCTATAGACTAGTTTATAGTCTGGCCCTATAGACTAGTTTATAGTCTGGCCCCATAGACTAGTTTATCGTCTGGCCGTATAGACTAGTTTATCGTCTGGCCGTATAGACTAGTTTATAGTCTGGTCTATAGTATCTGGACTATATCTCACTGTATTTTATGAACTTTCTTAATATTTGGTTCCACTGTGCTTCATATGTGCATTCATTTGCATTTTTTGTGTATCTATGCAGTTTTTGTTTTTGTTGTTGCACATTTTTTTCTCCAAAATAACGGAAGAGAATTATAAAATAAAACAAAATAAAATAAAATAAAAAACAACAAATTTAACAAAAAAAGAAGCAAATAAATCCTGCAACTCTGCACTATTTTTATTGTTGTCGTAGGATGCTAAACAGGATAATAAATAGTTGTTGTTATTTTTGCTGCAGCGCATAATGTCGTTGTTAATACGAAATATGTTCGTGTTAGAATGTTATGAAACGATGTGCTACGAGTAGTAAAACATTTATGAGTCTGTAGTAGTAAATAGTGGTAAGAGTACTATTTTTGGAGTAAAATTTCCTTGAATGGGAGATTCTATTATATTTGATTATTTTTCTTTGGTATGTGTCTGTGTGTTTGTGAAAATTTGTTAATAGTGCGTGTTTGGTGAGTGCGTGTGTATTGGTTGCATATCATATTGTTGGCGTTATGCTGCATAGTGTCAGCTGAATAATTCCGCACACCCGGTGCATATTCTATTATGTTCAATAATTATATGAATATTTTCATAATGATATTGAAGATGATAATGATGATTTTTATTTTTGATAAAATTCACCTAAACAGTGAGAGGAAAATGTTAATGAAATATCTAACAAAATTTTAAGGATTTTTCATGAAAGAATAATATTTTAACAGTTACTCTAAAGCGATATTATATTCTTTAAATTGTTGGAATTATCTTATATTTTAGATATTTTTTCTAAATTAAATTTTTCTTTCAGTGTATTATTTTTGTATAAATTTAAAAATAATACATTAACTTGATATTTCATATTTATTCATTATACACATAATTTGTTGTTGTTGTCCTTGTTGTGATATCCTGTTTTATAACGGATAATTTTTATTTTTAGTTACATTTGATACACACACACATTTATGCACGATACACTGATAGAAAATACCAAATTTAAAATTTTGGAATTATCGGGAGTAAAATCACTTCACAATGTGGAGTATAATTTTATTTATAATCTGAACTTATACTTTGACTATAGCCTATTTTATAGTCCGGACTATAGTCTAGTCTTAACTTAGTGCTGTGTGTAGTCGGGACAATAGTCTAGTTTATAGTCCAGACCAGTTCATAATCTAGACTATAGTCTCTTTTATAGTATTCATTATAGTTTAGTTTTTATTTTGAACTACGTTTGGTTTGTATCCTGGATTATAGCATGGACCTGTGATGTATAATCTGGACTATAGTTCTGGTTTATAGTTGTAAAGACTTCTTCGCCAAATTCCCTTTTAGAGGCAAATTTAATCAATTTTATGTAAAAATGACGTAAATATTAGAATTTAATATTCGCTTTATTATGTCGGCACGTGGTTCTCCAAAAAAATATGCAAAGTCATGCAGTGAACATGATTTTTTGTTTTGGTTTTTGAAAATCGTCAAATTCTTTGTTCTCCAACATGTTTTCAGTCATTTGTGCTGTTAATTGTTGCACATTCATTGATTTTCGTTATTTTTATACGTTTGACATTAGAATTAAGGAGAATTTTTCAAAATGTTTCAATTTAATGGAGTTATTGTATTATGAATTTTCAACAATTTTATGAAGAGAAACAGAGAAAGAGAGAGAGAGTGGAAGAAATCAGCTGTATTTTGATACTTCATTTAAATGAATTTGAATACAGTTTTTAAATTTTCACTAAAAAATTATTATTTTTAAACAAATTTTACAAAAAAAAAAAATAAAATTTTAATAAAAACTTAGGTAAATTTAAAATTTACAGGATAAATTGAAGTTTTACTGAAAAATTCCAAATTT
Organism: Cochliomyia hominivorax; assembly: GCA_004302925.2. Classification (NCBI taxonomy): domain Eukaryota; kingdom Metazoa; phylum Arthropoda; class Insecta; order Diptera; family Calliphoridae; genus Cochliomyia; species Cochliomyia hominivorax. The sequence continues at coordinate 15,163,527 of PYHX02000467.1, forward strand.
AACTGAAAATTCAAATTTTCTTTCAACTTCAATTTAAAAAAAAAATTTAGAATTTTCACTAAAATTTAAAATTTTCATTAAAAATTCATATCTTCATTCAATATTCGAGATTTCACCTAAATCATAAATTTGTACTAAAAATTCAAATTTTCAAAAAAAATTTAAAAATTTCACTAAAATTTTAAATTTTTGCTAAAAATTTTAATTTTTAAATTTTCACCAAAAATTCAAATTTTCAAATTTTCGTTCAAAATTCACATTTATGTTTAACATTTAAAATTTCCCTAAAACCATAAATTCAAATTTTTACAAAAAAAAAATAAATTTTTACTAAAATTAAAAATTCAAATTTTCACAAAAAATTCAAATTTTCACAAAAAAATCAAATTTTCACAAAAAATTCAAATTTTCACAAAAAATCAAATTTTCACAAAAAAATCAAATTTTCACAAAAAATTCAAATTTTCACAAAAAATTCAAATTTTCACAAAAAAATTCAAATTTTCACAAAAAATTCAAATTTAAAAAAAATCAAATTTTCACAGAAGAATTCAAATTTTCACAAAAAATTCAAATTTTCACAAAAAAAAAATCAAATTTAAAAAAAAAAAAAAAATTTACAAAATAATTCAAATTTTCACAAAAAATTCAAATTTTCACAAAAAATTCAAATTTTCACGAAAAAATCAAATTTTCACAAAAAAAAATTCAAATTTTTAAAAAAGAATTCAAATTTTCACAAAAAATCAAATTTTCACAAAAAAATTCAAATTTTCACAAAAAAATCAAATTTTTACAAATATTAAAATTATCAATTTTTTGCTAAAATTAAAAATTTTTACTAAAAATTTAAATTTTCACTAAAACTCAAATTTTTACTTAAAATTTAATAAAATTTTCAAAATTGTAAACATAAAATTTAAATTTCCATTAAAAAGTTTTCTAAAAATTAAAATTCGAATTTTTACTAAAAATTTCTATTATATAAAAGTTTTAATTTTATAATTTTTTATTTTGTTAAAATTTTTTGCAAAATTCATAACTTTGCTTATAAATCAGAATTTCAGAATTTGACTACAAATTTTTATTTTTTGAAAATTCAAAATATAAAATTCTTACAAAAAATTCTACTAATAACAAAAATTTTGTGTTTAAAAATTTTTAAAAATTCAGAATTTCATTTATCTTTCGAAATTTCTTAAAAATGAGAATTTCACTTAAAATTCAAATTTATTGAAAATTCATAATTATGAATTAATAGTTCTGAATTTGATTAAAAATGAAAATTTTTAATAAAAATTTTGAATTTTATTTCGAAAATCTATTAAAAATTACAAATTTTACTAAAAATCCAACTTCACAAAAATCAAAACTTTAAGAAAACTTATTTATGGATTTCTGTGTTTAATGGAGAGTCCAATCATAATGTACATTTTTAATTTGATAAATCCTTAATGTCTGGTATTTTTGCCCGTTAATTTTACGATCATTATCATCGATGATATTTGACCACATTTGAAAGAATTTAAAGGAAAATTCGATTTCGCACACTTAAAAGATACCGAAATAAACCCCCTATTTTATTTAAATTTTTAAATAATGTACCTTTAGTATAGAATATGTTCAACTACAGCATTTTTGATAAGAGGGCTTCTTTGTCCAGTTCTGATTATCCTCAGTCCATCCAACTTTTAATAAGATACTTTTAACGTTATATTTTTTGTTTAAAATAAGTGTCGATATATATGCCAAACTAAAAACTACACTAAATAAAACAGTGTCTTCAATTTTGCGTTATGGGGTCAGAATAATAGATAAAAATCTCCAAAATATATTAAAATTATTTATTTGAATCAACCAGGATAATAACCAAAAAAATATCCTTTCAGAAAAATTTTAATATCCTTAAAGTATTTTGTATGCGTATTTTAGCACAACTATGTGGACTCTAATCGGGAATTTATATTCATAAAATAATCAAATTTTTATCAATTAAGAAAAAAGAAATTTTTCTTAATTTTTCCCCCTAAAAATGTTACTCCATTTTTCAAAAATCCATCAAACCTCCATTGTTATTTTTCAAGTTCATTTATTACCTTTTTCTATGGGCTGCTAAAAACATATACGACCGCCCCCTTTGCATTTTTTAAAATTTTTTGTTTTATTTTCAATTTTTCCTTTAAGTTTTTGTTTTATTTTTATTTTTAAAAAAATAAAAAAAAAATCTAAAAATAAAATAAAATAAAAATTAAAAGAGAAAAGAAAAAAAAAATGTTATAAAACACGCGTGCGCCATACTTTTTCTTAGATTTTTGAAAGTGTTGAAAGATTTTTGTGAAAAGTAAGAGTTTTATAGGTCTGTTTGTCCGTCCAACTGACAGTTGTTTAACACTTTTAAAAATATAGAGCAATAACTACAATAACAACAAAAACAACAAACACAATAATAAAAATAATCTTAAATAAAAATTACAAACACTTAAGAAACCAATTAAGAAGAAGCACATAATAAAATATAGTTTTCATGTTTTCTTTCAAGGGTTCTATTAGGGAGCAGTAGTTGTAGTATATGAATATTAATACAGTGGGTAATAAGAGTAAAGGGATTTGGAAAATTCACATTGATAAAGACTTCAAATAAAAAAAAGTATTTTGAAATTTAAACATAAATTTTGTTTGATCAATTAGATTGATTAACAATTTGACTCATATATAACAGAGCAGTGTGGCTTCACATGCGTGGAAGCGATGTGAAATTGCTTGTTTCGAAACGGAACTGTGATGACTTAAAGTAGAGAACCTCTGACTTGAAAACAGTTGGGCTAAATCAAACATGTTTAGACAAAATTTACTAACTTTTGATTGATTAATTTGATTGACATAAAATTTTATTTAAACACAGCAGAAAAGTGTAGAATTTTATATGTGGAAATGGTACTACACAGGGTCTACAGAAGCGGAACTGTGATGGTTCAAAATAGGCAATATCGAATTTAAAAAATTTGATGAATATATTTTTTTAATAAATCTGTTACTTTTGATTGACTAACACGATTGATATAAAATTTTACTTACATATAAAAGAAGTATGTGGCATTATGTGTGTGAAACGAATAAGCTATAGCATGCTCTGAAATTAAACTGTAATGACTCAAAATGAAGTACCTCGGAAAAAAATTCTGTATAAAATGTTGCAAGTACAATATTAAAATAATGTAGATATTAATCCATAACTTCAAATTTACTGGTTTGATTGATATAAAATTTGACTTATGTACAACAGAAGAGTTGGATTTTATGTGGGTGAAAAACGTATGAAACTAAACGCTTAGAACCGGAGTTATTAAGACTCAAAGTAGGAAATTTTGAAGAAAAAAAATGTTAATAAATCAAACCTTTTTTTGAAATAAATCTGTTGCTATTGATTGACTAATTGGATTGATATAAAATTTCATACGGAGGTAGGAGCGGAATGTATCATTTTGAAACTGGTATGACATAGAATGTGCTATGGTGACTTAAAATAGAGTATTTTCGATATGAAACAATGGGAACACTTTTTTTAAATAAATCTATTTTTTGAGATTGACAAATATGATTGACGTAAAATTTTACCCCGATATAGCAGAGAAATCTGAAAGTTTATATACGATAGTAAATTGCCCCATTGTGTTCAGGCAAGAAACTATCATAACTCAAACTAGAGTATCTTGCATATAAAAAAATTGAACTAAATCAAACATTTTGAGAAATAAATCTGTAACTTTTGATTGAAGAATATGATTGACAAAAGGTTTTACCCAGAGATGCTAAACGAGTCCGTTATTATTTGTGTGGAAGTAGAATCTCATAGCATATTTAGAGTCGAAAATATAAAGACCTGAAATTGGGTATCTCCTATCAATATTTTGCGATGTAAAATGTTGCATATTTAAAGTATTCAATTTCAAAACCTTATAGTTTCGTTCCTGAATTATCTAAGAGTTTATCATTCCAAACATATAATGCCGTACTTCTCCACTACTACCAAGTAGAAATTTATGGAATTATATCAAACCAAAGCGGAACTATAAGCAATTTCGGTAGAATGTTATGAACCAAAATTTAGCATGGCAAAATGTCACATATGTAACAGTTTTGAAACCACATGGTTTCGCTCCTGAACCATGTAAGAGTTACTCATTCCAAACATATAATGCTTTAATTTTCGCCTATAACTTTCCGAAATTTTGTAGATTTTCATGAAGCCGAAGCACAACCATTCGTATTAGTAGTTGAGTATTACGAGACAAAATTTCGTATTGGAAAAAATTGCATGGTTATAATAACCTTTTTTGAATCCCCATGGTTTCGTTCCAGGACTAGTTAGGGCTTCATGCTTCTAGACTAATAATGTCATACATCTCAGCTTTATTTATATAGAATTTAAAAAAAATTTCATCACAACATTGAAGAATTATAGAATAATTTACAAAATATTTGATTCATTTCCTTTGAGTTTACGTTTGATAACAAAACTCTTTTCTATACTTTTATTAACCACTGTATTTCTATACATAAACTCCTATTTTAATACATAAAAATATATTTAAAATAAATAAATAAAAACTCAAATGTGTTGAAATCTTCATCTTCAATCCAAATTTCCCCCTTAAAAATCTAAAGAAGAAGTTGATGAAGAAAAAAGGATTACAACTTGAAAACAGACTTCTATCTGTCACTTTCTTGTAAGTGTGTTTATGTGTGAGGAAATCTTAAATACTCACACATACTTACTTACATATATGTATAGAGTATTATGAGGTGCGTGCTACCACAAGATTTAGTCTTCTTTGATATGCTCGATAAAAAGTTAGAAAAGAGAACAAAATAAACTATAAAAATTTACTAACAACCAGAGTTTTAAGATACAAGATACAAGATACAAATATATAATATATATATAGTTATAGATAGTTTCATGCAACAATATCATGACATTGAACTTGAAAATTATTTCCAAAAATAAAAGATTTATTTTCATGTTTTTTTGGGGGAACTTAAACAGAAAAAATGAGTCCAATGAAGTCAAAGTAAAAGTGTTAAAAAGGGGTTGTAGAGGGTTTAGTTGTTGTTGTTAGTGGGTACTTAAAAATATATGTTTGTTTGTGTGTGTGTGTGTGTTTTTTTTGTTGTAAATCTTTAATTAATGATCTTTTTAAACAGCTACTTATGTAAGACCAATAATAAATAAATAAGAATGTTGATCGGTCAAGCCCGACTAACTAATACCCTACACCACATCATCCACAACCATTTTTAAAGGTTACGGAAAATTATTAAACGATCTCGTATAATTTGATTTTCTGATTTATTCTTAAGTGTGCAGTACATTATTGTAATGTTTAGATTTATTTGAAATTAATTATTAAGTGAAGAAGACTTTTTTAATACCCTACATTTTTTATCAATCAAAATTCATAGTGGGAGAATTGAAGTTCTAGTGTTTAAGAAATACTTATTCTTAATCAAATCCCATTAATTTTAGTCGCTTACCTAGAATCAAACTTGCGTTGACATAGATGTCCGTCCGATGTATATACCACAGGGGAGTTCGGTATTACGTGGTTGCAAAAGCTATGAAAAAAAGTTCTTCGGACCGGAATTATTAAGGTTCATAGAAGTATATTTTGAAGAAAACCAATGATTTAAACATTTTTACTGTTGCTTTCGATTAACTATTTGAACGATTTAAAATTTCTCATGTTTCTGTTTCTGTCAGTTCAAAAATTTGAAGTTAAATTTATAAATTCAGATTAATGAAATATTGATCAGTGAATTGGCGTTAGAATCGTCGAATGTTAGAACGGTTATTGGTTTAAGGACGAGATCTATTTAAATTGGTTAAGATCGGTCCATAGAACCCACAGAAATATTTCCCAGAATAATTCTTTTTACGCATAAATTATTAATTTATCGATCCTGTACAAAATTCGTCACACTTTCTTTAGATTTTAAAAGAACTCTTTACGGAAATCCAGTGTTATCAAGGGAAATACTTTCTCGATACTCCAAAACAAAATTTCATTCATTTAAAATTTTAATTTTTTAACGAGATCAGTCAGTATCCAGACCGATCTTGAGTGTTGTGGAACATAATTTTAACACGTATGAAGAGAATAAAATCCTTTTTTCATCCTTCTTATCTCTCTTTTTATAGCGCATCCAAAAGGCATAATAATTTTTAAATCCCATATTTTATGGTCAAAACTGTTGAAAGATCATTTAATTAAAAAATGATAAATATATTTTTCATTAACCCCTTTTTCTGTCATCACCAATTAAAACCCCTTGTAATCCTTTAATTGTTTTAAAAAATATATAAAATTACACAAAAAACCATAATCCCTAAATAGTTTCCCAAAAAAAAAGGTAGCATCAACCCTTACAACATGTTGCTTCCCCATTTAACATTAAAACAACAATATTATCTAATAATAGGTGTATCTCTCTCTCTAAGAACACACAACAAACATGACTTCTTTATTAAAAAAATATATAAAAATCATTTTTTATTTGTTTTTTCTTTTTGTTGAAAAATTACCCTCCTTATCCTAATTTGGGATACTTATCACTTTTTATTCTCATTTTTTCTATTAAGTGTCGGAAATTAACCACCAATAAATAAAAAATAAAATAAAACGCTTCAAATAAGGGACCTCGATAATTGTTCACTTCATAATTTCATGTAAAAAAAATATTATTTAATTTAGTTATAAACAACTTCCGTTTTTTGTAGATCGTTGATCGTGCCTTCATTAGCTCCCTTCCTTTTTTTAAGGGTTTCCTTTTTTTTATTCGCCGTTTTCCGGTGTTGCTGTTAGGGATTCATGTAATACAGTTGTTTTTCGTAATTGTTGTGAGGGTAAACACCCTTAATTTTGATTATTTTTTAAGCGCCACTTAAAATAAATTTATTTATTTATTATTTTTTTACATTTAAGTCCGAGAAAAAAAAAACACAAATTAGGGTCTTTTGTAAGCGAATATTTTTTATACGATTGGGGTGATTTTTTATGCGCTTAATAAAAAATGCGATTATATAATATTGACAGCCATGAAAAGATCAACAGATTTGTAATTTTAACCTTTAATTGAGCAATTAACCTTTATGTTTTTTTTTAAGGGGGATTGAATGAATTTCTAATTTTAAATGAAGTGACTTGTTGATATAGACTAGTGTAGAGTATGAACTATAACACTAGTTTATAGTATAAACTATAGACTAATTTGTAGTCAGAATTGTAGTTAATAGAATAGTTGTAGTCCAGACTATAGAATATTTTATAGATCTGGTCTGAACTATAAACTAATCTATAGTTCGTTTTATAAATTAGTTTACAGTCTGGACCTCAAACTTGTTTAAAGTCTGCACTACAAACTACTTCATAGTCTAAACTATAGACTTGTTCTAGACTATAAACTAGTTCATAGTCTAGACTATGGACTAGTTTATAGTCTAGACTATGGTGCAGTTTATAGTGTAGACTATGGTGCAGTTTATAGTCTGACCTATGGACTAGTTTATAGTCTAGACTATGGACTAGTTTATAGTCTGCCCTATGGACTAGTTGATACTCTGGCCACTAGACTAAATTATAGCCTGATCTATAGACTATTAAGAAGACTTCTCAATAATCTTCAAAAATATTTTTATAAACAAATAATATATTTTTCAATCCTTTAACGAAAAAAACAGCTGCCTCTTTCTAAGAACAAACATTCGTCAAATACATTGAATTGAAAAAAAAAATAATAATCACTTAAAAATATGTCGTTTTATTGGAAAAAAGGGTGAAATTATTAATGGCAAAAAAAATCAGTAATAAAAATTTGATACTTTTTTTTCGTTCGATGGCAAAAATCAACAAAAACCACAAAATCAATTGAATTTTCCATAAAAATGGGAACAAAAATATGACTTGACAAAACTAAATAACAGCTGGTGACCAGAAGGAAAATAAGGAGTTAAAAAGGGGACAAAGGATTTAGCACTTGAACAAAAACAAACATTTTTACAAAAGGGAAACTCAAAATTGATTTCTATTAAAAATGAAGAAAATTTAAATGATGAATGGATTTTCATGAAATGAATTAAATAAAAAAAAGAGGAGGAAAAAGTGAAATATGTTTTGCATTCTTTTGAGGGAGCAAAAAAAGTCACCTGTAAATTTTTATGAAAAATAATTTTGTCAAATGAATTTTGCAACAAAAAGAGTTACAATTGAAACATTTTAAGCATAAAAACCAGCTGAAAATTTTGTGGTGAATTTTCTTTTCCAAAAAGGATTTTGTTATTGTTCGAAAATAATAAAGGATTTTTAAGGATGTGTTTTTGATGTAAGAATACATATTTATAATGTAATTTTATTTGCTGTTAAATGAAAGATTTCCAGGAATTACATTAAACGATAACGTGTTTATATATTCATCACCAGAAAATGTGATAAATGACTATTTTATAGTCAGCGGTATGGACTAGTTTATAATCTGTATTATAGAATAGTTTATGGTCTAGAATATAGACTATTTATATTATGCAATTGTCTACAGATTTGACTGTAAACTCGTTTATGATGTGTACTGTATTATAGTCTGTTGTCTGGTCTGTAGACTACTTTATAGCCTGTATTATGGACTAGTTAATAGTTTCGGTTTAATGCTAGTTTTTAGACTGGACTGTAGACTAGTTTATAGTCTGAATGGTGAACTAGTTTATAGTCAGGACTTAAGATTAAATTATGGTCTGGACTGTTGACTAAATAACAGTATGAACTGTATACTAGTTTATAGTCTGGACTGTATACTAGTTTGTAGTCTGGACTGTATACTAGTTTGTAGTCTGGACTGTATACTAGTTTATAGTCTGAACTGTAGACTAGTTTGTAGTCTGGACTGTATATTAGTTTATAGTCTAAATGGTGAACTAGTTTATAGTCAGGACTTAAGATTAAATTATGGTCTGGACTGTTGACTAAAATACAGTATGAACTGTATACTAGTTTATAGTCTGGACTGTATACTAGTTTGTAGTCTGGACTGTATACTAGTTTGTAGTCTGGACTGTATACTAGTTTATAGTCTGAATGGTGAAGTAGTTTATAGTCTGGACTATGGAGTTGTTTATAGTCTGTCTAAATTATTATCTGAACTATAATTTAATGTATGGACTAATGACTATTTAATAGTCAGAACTATATACTTATTTATAGTCTGAACTGTAGATTGTTTTATGATATGGACTAAAGATTGCTTTATTGCTTAGTTTATTGAATATTTATAGGACACTGGACTTTTGTTTAGATTATAGTTTATTTCTAGACTGTAGTCAGTTCTGTAAACATATGTTTCTAAACACGTGATACTCTGTGGTAGATTAAATTCAATCTGAGATTATTTTTAATGAATTTTTCTAGGGCGTTTTAAAAGTGTTTGGCTTTTGGGTTGTAACACCCTCTGGATTTAACATAACGATTTCGATTAAGGTTTTGAATTAAGAAATAAAATACTTATTTCCGTTTTAATAAATGTCATTTTCAAAATTTTTGACATTGTCATATCAAAATTCCTATCAAAATCCAAAAAAAAAAAAAATCATGTGGTTTCCTTAATTCACATTATTAACACCTGTTTCTAGAATTTCCAAATAAAAACTCAAATTACCACAACAAAAACACAGGAAAAAAATCCTTAAATCCTTTACAAAACCAAACAATTAAAAAAACTAGACAATGAAGAAAAGTATCAATCTCTCTTTTTTGCCTTGACATTCCAATAAGTTGTTACTCCTCTAAAGAAATTTCAGGACCTTAAGCATTTTTTTATTTTGCTTTCAAAAATATCTTTTACGGTTATTCGAACTCTGAAGATCCTTAGAAAACACATGTTATTGTTTTTTTTTCTCTCTCTTTTTTTGTCACAAAAAAGTATCTTTTTCAATAGTAGAAAATCCACCAGACTCATCTCATACCTGTTTTTTTAACAATCACAAAAAAAATGTTATTTTACTAAAATTCCATTGAGAAAAAAGGAAAATAGCATTTGTCATATCTATATTGTTTTGTTATTGTTGTTTAACATCCCTTAAATTCTTTTTTTTTTTTTTTGCAATTTTTTCAATATTTTTTCCACAATTTTTTTCCTTTTTTATATATTTCAATGGAATATTTTTTCCACCCCATTTACCTCTTAACCACCCTAATGTTTTTGCTATATATGTATTTGTACATTATTTATATTTATATTATTTCCATTTACATAAAAGAACTTTTATTTAAAATGAGAAAAAAATATACAAAAATGTTTTTATTAGCATTTTTATCCTTCCTTTCGTCCGTCCGTCCGTCCGTCCGTCCTTCCTGCCTGCCAGTGAGTGTTTTGTTGGATTTTATAAATTTTTTATGATTTTTTTCCTTTCACAAGGGTTGCAAAATAGATTTTTTTGCTACAAATTTTTATATAAATTTTTTTGTATATAAAATAATATAAAATTGTGTTTTTTTCTCTTTATATATTTTTAATATATAAAATTTTTATTGGTAAATATTTTATTTTTTGTTTTGGGTAAAAAAAAACTTATTTTTATATAAAGATTTTTTTGTTTTAGATGAGTTTAATAAAAAAAATTCTTATGTAATAAATTTTGATTGGCTGTTGATAATAAAAGTATTCAGATTTAGATTTTTATTTAAATTTTAAAAAAATGGTTTGAAATACAGATTATGGGATAAAATTGTAAATGAAAAATAAACGTTATTTTCAAATAATTTGGTTTTATGGTTTATTTGGTCTCTGTTTTAAAACCAAAATTCCAAGGACATAATTAATTTAAATAATTAACTTAAATTAATTTGTATTATAGTATATGAATTATTTAAATAAGTCTAAATTCTAGTCAATAGTTCGGACATTAGTATTATAGTCTGGACTATAGACTAGTTTATAGTCTGGACTATAGACTAGTTTATAGTCTGGACTATAGACTAGTTTATAGTCTGGACTATAGACTAGTTTATAGTCTGGACTATAGACTAGTTTATAGTCTGGACTATAGACTAGTTTATAGTCTGGACTATAGACTAGTTTATAGTCTGGACTATAGACTAGTTTATAGTCTGGACTATAGACTAGTTTATAGTCTGGACTATAGACTAGTTTATAGTCTGGACTATAGACTAGTTTATAGTCTGGACTATAGACTAGTTTATAGTCTGGACTATAGACTAGTTTATAGTCTGGACTATAGACTAGTTTATAGTCTGGACTATAGACTAGTTTATAGTCTGGACTATAGACTAGTTTATAGTCTGGACTATAGACTAGTTTATAGTCTGGACTATAGACTAGTTTATAGTCTGGACTATAGACTAGTTTATAGTCTGGACTATAGACTAGTTTATAGTCTGGACTATAGACTAGTTTATAGTCTGGACTATAGACTAGTTTATAGTCTGGACTATAGACTAGTTTATAGTCTGGACTATAGACTAGTTTATAGTCTGGACTATAGACTAGTTTATAGTCTGGACTATAGACTAGTTTATAGTCTGGACTATAGACTAGTTTATAGTCTGGACTATAGACTAGTTTATAGTCTGGACTATAGACTAGTTTATAGTCTGGACTATAGACTAGTTTATAGTCTGGACTATAGACTAGTTTATAGTCTGGACTATAGACTAGTTTATAGTCTGGACTATAGACTAGTTTATAGTCTGGACTATAGACTAGTTTATAGTCTGGACTATAGACTAGTTTATAGTCTGGACTATAGACTAGTTTATAGTCTGGGACTATAGACTAGTTTATAGTCTGGACTATAGACTAGTTTATAGTCTGGACTATAGACTAGTTTATAGTCTGGACTATAGACAGATTTTTTGTAAACATTCCTTCATTTGCTGCAACTGCATATTGTTTGCTATACCATGACCTTTTTGGTAAATTTTGATTGCTTTTTGGTTCCAACCATTTCTTCTATATTTTCCCTAGCATCAGCGAAAAATCGTCATCCATTGTGTATCAAGAATATTTTTGTTTGAAAACTAGACTTCGATTTCCGTGCTTTGTTTTTGGTTTCTAAATTTTAGCAACATTTCTGTCAGGATTTTTGTGAGGCTTGTATGTTTTCAAACCTGCATTATCAAATAGTGAGAGCACTGAGCTAATCGGACTGTTTTCCTACCGGATGTATTGGGAGCTGTTTAGAAAATGCTTTCTATTTTTTTTGTTGGCTTTAGAAACATCATATGTACCGTTCCTTTTATAAATGAACAAGTTCTCTCCTTAGTTTAATATAAATTCAGGTTTTAAGTTTATCGTAAATCACATCCATACTCAGAACTATAGTTTAAACTACAATCGTTACCAAAGTTTAATCTATAGTTTGGAGTATAGTCTAATCTAAATAGTCTGGGCCAAATTATAGTATGTTGAATCGATAATTTGGACTATAGTTTAATATATGGTCTAGACTATAATTTTATTTTAAGACTGGACTAAAGCTTTATTTATAGTCTAGACTACAGTTTTATCCATAGTCTGTACTCTTTTCATCTATAGCTTGAACCATAGTTTAATCTGTAACCGGGACTATTGATCTTTTATTTGGACTATAGTCTAATCTATAGCCCAATCTATAGTATAAGTAATGGTTTATTTATGGTATGCAATATTGTTAAGTCTATAGCCTGTTTCGTCTATAGTCTAAACGATAGTTTAATTTGTAGCCGGGGCTACTGTTTCATTTATAAAACAGATTTTCGTTTTATCTGTAGTCTAATCTATACTTTAATCGATAGTCAGGATTATAATCTTAAATATAGTTTGATCTATTGTTCGACTATAGTTTAATGTTCTGTCTAATGTTTAAACTCTAATTATTGACTATAATTAAATCTGAGTGTGGAATACAGTTTGGAATATTGTACTTGAATTGATACCAAAATCTCTGTTACAACTCAATTTATAGTCTGAACTAAAGTTTACACTTTATTTGTATACTTTGGACTGCAACTGGGTGTACACATTAGATTAGAATATAGAATATAATCTCGTCTAAAGTTTAGTTCATGATATAAAGAAATCTCGATTATTTTTTTGTTTATTCCGATATTTTTGGAAATTTTAAATATAACGATTATTTTGTTTATATACATTAACATTTAATGGGCCTTTTATATAAACAAATACACCGATACATATGTATATGTTTACTCGTACATAAATGCCACATATTTTTTTTTTAAACTAACAATTCGAAAAAAGTTGCTTGTGAGTGTTTTAATAAATATCGATGAGATATTTGACCACCACAACCCCCTTTTCTTCCCAAAATGAATTGATGAACATGGAAATGATAATAAAAAAATAACAAACAAAGCGGATACTTTTAAAACATTAACTAGGACTAAAACACATACAGACAGACAGACAGACAGACAGACAGACAGATAGACATACAGCGAGAGAGACAGTGAACAGGAGAGTAAAAAAAGGACATTATCAAATAACAACAGTTTAGGAACAGTTTAAATAAACTAAATGTGTTTATGTGTGTGCGTTATTCACACACAAATATAATAAAAACAAAATCTATAAAGAATGAAAGAAAAAAACTCTCTAAATAAAAATAAAAACAAACAAACAAAACGTAAAATGTGAAAAATTTGTGAAATCGAAAAATAATATTTGGTTTCGAACATTTAACAGATTTTCATATTTAACATTTAACTGACGTACGGAAGGACAGACGGACGGACTAAATGTTTATTGGACGCGTGCATATGAAGAGATTGCAACGACAACACAATAACAATAACAACAAAACCTGCAACAACATCAAAAATCACTAAAACAAAATTAATAACAATAAGAATTGTTGTGTTTTTGTTTGAATTTGACCGAGACTAAAGTGCCATCAGGAGCAGATGTTTTCTTTTTTTTACTGATTTTTGTTGTTGTTGTTGTATATTTTCATTTTTATTATTTTGTGATTTTTCATCAGGATTTTTACTTTGATTTTATTTCAAGTTTTTTTTTTTTGTAAATTTTGTAGAATGATGACACCTTAATAGTCTAAATGAGCGTTAGAAAGAATAAAGACTACAAAAAGGGATATTTTTAAATTAAGTGAGGGTGTAGGTTGTAGGGATACTTTTTAATGTAAAGATAGACTTAACTATAGTCAAGACTGTAGTCACTACAGTATAAACTATAATCCAGACTATAGTATAAACTATAGCAAAGACTACAGTATAGTAAAGCCTATATTATAAACTACAGTCCAAACTGTAAACTTTAGTTCAGACTACAGTATAAACTATAGTCCAGGCTGTAGAATAAATTATAGTCCTGACAATAATATTAGTACAGTTCAGACTATAGATTAATATACAGTCCAGACTATAGTTCAGACTACAGTATAAACTATAGTCCAGACTATAGTATTATTTATAGTCCAGACTATAGTATAAACTATAGCACAGACTACAGTATAGTAAAGCCTATATTATAAACTACAGTCCAGACTGTAAACTATAGTTCAGACTACGGTATAAACAATAGTTCAGACTACAGTATAAACTATAGTCCAGACTATAACATAAACTGTAGTCCAGGCTATAGAATAAATTATAGTCCTGATGATAATATAATCTAAAGGCCAGACTATAAAATAATCTACAGTTCAGTTTGTATAAACTATAGAATCTAGATGAAAATAGAATTTAATTTGTAGACTAAACTATAGTCTAGACTATAGATTGAACTATAGTTAAGTCTATGTATTGCATTAAATTATAGTGTGACCTGTGTACTAAACTTTAGATTAGACTAAACTATAATCCTGATTATGGAATAAACTATAGTCTACACTATAATTTAAACTGCAATTTAGTTTATTGATTGAATTGTAACCAGAACTAAAGTTTAGAACATAGATTTAACTGAGGCTTAGGCAAAACAAGAGTTTAAACGGTGTATTAAACTATAGTTTGCACTTTATGTGAAACTACAGTTTAGTCCTTTCGCTTTTCAGATAAAAATCCTGTCAAATGAAAATTTAAACATTAAAAACTAAAAATAACTATAATTTATAGCGTCAACCACTTAACAATTTGTAACGCCATTTCTACAATCAACAACTGGTCATCTGTTGTAAAAATAACTTTAATTATGTGGAATTCGCTGAAATAAACGAAACATTTACTATAATAAATTTATATCTAAACGAAGGACTTAACAAACAAACAAACCATTAAAGATAAAAATAACCAACCGCCTGTTTGAGGATTATTCATGGGTACTTATTAAGCACATGACGTTACGCTCTCTTGCCACCTTAATAAGCCAAAGAAAGGAAAACTATTTTCAATTAAAAAATACAAACAAAAAACTATTTTCTATTAAAAAATTAACACACACACACACGCAACAAAACCTAGAGACTTGGTAGGACTCACTTTAGCCACAAGTTTAAGATCAAGAGATGCAGGAATATTGTGGTCAATTCAGTAAAAGAAATGACCTGTAGCAGAGGCTACTTAAAAATACACACTCACACACACAAAGGGATTAGATACAAATGTTTCCTAAAAAAGGGAAAAAATGTATAATTATTAATTGGCTAAAATGCGGGATGTTTAGACTAAAGTAACCAGGTTCTAGATGGCGGTTAATCAAACATTCTTTTTTAGAAACTACAGATGCTATTGATCACAACGATTATGCGTTGAAAGGTTTTCGAGAGAAAATGAAAATAATAGAAAAATTATTGAAATTTCAATTAAAATGCGTAAAAATGGGAAGTAAATGATCGTGTACTAAAGAGAGGGAGAGACAGAAAGGGAAAGAGAGAATAACATATTTTAGATGGTCAATTTTTTGAAATTGCCAGTCAGACTGTTTTTTTTTTTCTTTTTTTTTTTTAATTATGTGAAATTTCTAATCGGGGGATAAAAATCTCACCCACATTTTTATAGTTTTTTGTTTGGGTATTTTTAGGATTAAAACCTTCTGGTGGATTTTTTGTGGAAAAAAGGGATGATTTTTTGAACCAAAAAATTACAAAATTTTTTTTGTTAAATTTTATTTTGCTTTTATTTTATAAAATTTTTGGGAAAATTTTGAAAGAAAATAGAAAAACGTTAAACATTCACAATTTTCATTATATTATAACCCATTGCGTTATTTTACTCCCACCCCTCTTACTCCCTTTCATGATTTTAATGTTGATGGGTTCACTTATGAAGTTCATTATAAAAGAGTGAATTCTTCAAAAATTATTGAGATTTATGGAAAATTACTCTTTTTCAATTTCGCTCTCTTTTGAAACAATTGTAACATGTTTTAAGGTCTTATATTTTTGGTGAAATGTGGGGCCAGAAAAAGATCTTCGTTAACCTTGATCTCACAGAAGGTTTCATTTCTTCTGTGAGATCAACTAGAAACTTGTTTTGCTACAAAAAAAGTGAAACGTGCTGAAATTTATTTTCTCTCTCTTTTAAAACAAGTGTTACTCAAAATATCGGACCGTAAGAAGATCTTCGGAGTTGTTAGTCTAAGATATTTATAATTAACAATCTATAGGTTTTATTTCATCTCCAAGATCAGCCGGACTTGTCCAAAAACTGAAACGTAATAAAATTTATTATTTTAGGAAAATTTTCAATTTGTTTTTCTGGAAGAGTCCAAGTTTCATTTGATTCTTAAACGATTTTATAAATGATTTGAAATAAGTGTTTAATATCATTGGAAAGCTTAACATTTGAAAACTAATAATATATTTTTTCGAAAATACTAAAAATAAATTCCTTTAACATTTTTTTTTAATTCTTAACTTTTTTCAATTTAATTAAAAGTAAATGGGTTTTAGAAAAACTTGGTCTTAATATACAGCAGTATGTACCTTATTAACGTGGACTATACATTTTATAAAGCTTGAGGAGTATAAGCTCCTATCTGATCTGGAACGTATTCCAAAGTTTGAAAAATGTGAAGATTTTTAAAGAAAAGAAAGTGTAAAGTCATTCTAAAATCGCAAATTTGACTTTTTACTGAAATGTTAGCTCCGATTTTAATAAGGGCTGTATGGCAGAAAGTAATTCATAGGTATGCACCTCACTTACGTACTTTGTCATTTGGAAACTTGAAGTTAAATATTTTTTTAAATTGACCTTATTTGGATAGGGCTGGTGGATAACTCTTTGTTTTTATCTCATTCGAATTAGATCAAAGATTTGTTTCCCTTTTGTAAAAAGCTAATTTGTCGTTCTATAATTGACAATTGATATCGTTCTCAGGAGTTTAAGAACTACTCAGGACCAATTCCATTAAGCTCTGTCAATTATTGTCGATATGAGTGCACCAACAACAGATAGACAGACGCACATAACTAAATCGACTCAGATTTTGAATACAAGAATATATACATTATGGGGTCTGAGATTAATCCTTCTTAACGTGACACACGGAATGATAATAAACAATAATTGTGGGATGAATCAAAATTGTAAAATTTTTAACCTAAAATTATTTTTGCATTCAACCATATTTGATGATTTTTGGCACCTACCTGAGGTGGGCAACTTTGGAGGTTCATCAATTGCGCCTATACCACATATGCATCTGTACTTAACTTGAAATTTCATTAATATATCTCTACTGATTCAAAAGTTAAAGAGTTATTTCGAAAAAAAAGAGATGATTTGATCAAAACAGTTCCTTTAATATTTCAAACGAATTCACTCCTTTAAATCATTTTCATTAACTTCTAAATGCTGCAACAAACAACACGTTGAGTTTTTGATAATAAACGACGTTGATGATGATGATGATGATGATGATGGTGATGTTTGTGATGATGGCAAAGCCTTGTTCATTCCACCCTCTCTCCCTCTGAACACAGTGTTTTTATTGTTATTGTTGTTATATACATATTGCTTTTTTCCATTTTTTGCTTTTTTGTGGACCAAAATACCTTCGTGTTTTTTTTTTCATTTCTCTCCCTCAATATTTTTAGCTAAAATTTATATATTTTTTTCTATTTATAAAAACAAAAATTCTACACATAGACATTTAGTAAATATATGAGTGTGTGTTTACTTATATGCATGTATGTATGTATGTATGTGTAAGTATGCTTAAATGTATTTAATATCAAAATAAAAATGGGTCTATTTAACGCTGTGTTATTGTTATTATTATAATTCTCTGTTGTTGTTGTTCCTGTTGTTTATATATATTTTTATCAATATGGCGTTTTCAGATTTTTTTCTGAATATTTTTAGATGATTTTTATTATTATTTTTAACAATGGGTGGTTTTTAATTTACACTCACACACACTAACACTCTCTCATACTTTTAGTACTGTTTAGGTGAATTATTTAACATCACCCTTCTCCCACTCTTCCTCTCTCTCACTCTATTTGGAAATAAATAAAAACTTTTAGTGTTTTTTTTGTTGTTGTGGGTACTTTTTTAGGGATGGGGTTATTTTTTGGTCTTATTTTTAGGTTTAAATTACACACAGAGAGAGAATAAACATATACATGCATATGTATGTGTATATATGTGAATGTATGTATTTGTATTGTATGCATATTTTTGGCCTAAAGTGTTTAAATTTAATGCATTATATTAATTTGTAGAGTGTGTGTGCGTGTGTGTGTTTATGTATTACTTTTTTGTGTATATACTTATTTTAAATTATATTTATTTGTATGTGTGTCTATATCTGTAATATTATATTAAGGAGTGAGTTCAAAAAACTTAATACATATAATTATACTAAAAATTTTAATATTTCTAAGATCTCAAAATAAACTTATCTCTATCTTTAACCATCTATTACTTGGTGCGCTTTGCTGCACAAAAATTCTCCTCAGTCCAAGATCTTTGAAAATATGTCACAAATCACAACGTGTATTAAAAAAATCGTGCAACGGCCATTTTGCATATCCCCCTGACCCTGTCCGTTCTAAATTTTATTTATTAGAAGCATTTCATGGGCGTTACCTTCTCCCTGGTCCTAACCGTGCTATAGTTTGTCCACTAAAATATTTCCTTGAGAAAGTGATTGGGAGAAGGCTACAGAAACAATTGAGATATTTAAGTCAAAATATATTCGTCACCTATTTAACCTTATTTTTTTCAGTTAGCGGTTTTACTCAAATATCTCTTATAGTTTAGGAGATATAAAGACCAAACTAAATGCTGATCAAAATTTACAATTTAATTTCCAAAAAAATCTAATCTGCCTCAATATACATTGGACTCTGTAAATATGGATGTTTAAGAGGGATTTCTCTTTTTATTTTTTGCTCATTTGAGTACCTCCTTGAAAGTTTTATATACAAACTTAGTACATTCCTTATGTCCTTTTTGGTGAATTTATCAAAAAAAAAAGGCTGTAGATTTTTTATTACATTACAGCGAACAATGGGAAGAGAAGAGGATACATATTGATTGTACAGTCGCATACATTTGGGACTTGAATAACATAAAAATGGTGTTCGCAAAATATCGACTACTGCAAAGGGAGATCAGATTATAGAAACGTTTCAGAAATCTTTATTTCTAATAAAAGTGTTATAAAAAAACATTCACTAGTCCATAAACAACGGCTAGAAGAAAATAATATTTCTTTGACTGATACACTGTCTGCGGCCAGAAAGCCTCTTTTTTTCTGAAAACCCCCATATCTTTTTAAGCTTTAAAAATGATACAAAAGGAATTCTGACCCGATATGATAACAGTGAAAATCAGTTTTTATATAGAAATTTTGGTGCAAAATTTGAATTTTTTTGGTGAAAATTGATTTTGAAGTAATTTTTGTGAAAATGCGGAAATTAAGTAAATTCTGGAATTTGCATTGAATTTTGGTGAAGTTTAAAATTTAAAAAAAAATATGAAAATTTGAAAATTAATTTAAAATTTTAATTTATGGTTAAAATTAATGTATTGGTTTAAATTAATTTTATATTATTAATTATTATTATTATTATTATTATTATTATTATTATTATTATTATTATTATTATTATTATTATTATTATTATTATTATTATTTTTTTTTGAAAAATTGAAATTTTTATGAAAATTTAATTTTTTGTAAAATTTGGAAAATTTTTAAGAAAATTTGTTGAAATTGAGAATTTTTTATAGGGAGAATTTAGAAGTTTAATAGTTAGAACAATTTAAAGAGACTGAATATTTAAAAGCCTGAAATTGTCAATTTTCAAGCCATTTATTCGAAAGCTAGAAATAGGCAACATTTAGTGCTTCTAGTCCGTGGCAGAATAGAGAAAAGTTTACCAAATAGATTTAGCGCTCGAAAATAAATTGCCTCAAATTTTAAAATAGTGTTGATGATTTTAAGAACATTTTATCGACGAGACAAAACGTAACACTGCTTAGATAAAAATGGATGATCGTTAGATTGTTAAACACGGGGAGGAGGTACAATGGTGTGGGGTCGTTTTGATTTGCATCGCTAGAAACGCTTAAATTATTTACTGCAACATTGTGAATTACCACCTTTAGCATCACTGATAACTGTTATCGTCACCTGTTCAATAGGACAATGATCCTAAGTACTGTTCAAAACTATTTAATTCTTGCTTGAGTACTTATAATGTATCTGTATTAGAATGGCCTTCCCAGCCACCGGATCTCAATTCTATTAAGAACCTTTGGGTTAAACTGAAGAGAGGCCTAGATGAGAAGGCATTTCGGAATAAAACTCAACTTTGGGCAAAGGTTTACAGTTACAATTCTTAAATCAAAAAATAAATTTTAGAATCATTCACAATGGAAAATATTTATCAAATAAAAATGAGTCTATTATTTTGCACAGCACTGTTTATTTATGTGTATTTCTATTTGACATACTTTATTTACTCACTATTCTTGCTCTTGTTGTTGTTGTTGTTTTTGTTTTTTGCTACAATTTATTTTGCAATTATTATTATATTTTATAAAATAAAATAATACAAACATATTTTTATATGTATGTGTTTGTGCATGTGTATATATGTGTGTGTGTCAGTGTAATTGCATTTACTTATACATACACAAACTATTTAAATGTGGGTTATTATTTTAGTTTAATTATATAATTTGCCCCGAACAATATTAATCGAAACAACAAAAACAAAACAAACAACAAGTAAGAATACTATATTCGGTTATGCCGAATTTTCAATACCCTTCACCACAAATACATTGTACACACATAAAAAACTCACATATACACTCATAAATGCATATAATATATGAATGTATTTCTTACATATAACAAAGAAACCTTAAATCATAAATTAATTACTTTTTTGGCTATAACTTCTTTGTGACTGAACCGATTTTGCTGGTATTAAATAGGAAACTTCTCAGGCCAAATTTCATTGAGCTCTGTCAATTATTGCGGATGTGAGCATGCCAACAGCGAACATAGCTAAATCGTCTCAGTTATTGAAGTAACGCAAGAATATATATAAACATTATGGGATCTTGGAAGATTCCTTCTTAGCGTTACACATGGAATGATAAATTTATTATAACCTCTTCACCACTTGGTGGAGGGTATAATAAAAAACAAAATAAAAAAATGAAACTTCAAAATTTGTTAAATTTTCCAAAATTTTTAATGCAAACAAATACAACAACAACAATAATAACAATAAAAAGAATTTAATTTGTGTATAACATAAAATGTTAACTTTCATATAATAGCAAACAAGCAACAACATTGTTTAATTTTCATACAAAAAAATCCCAAAGGCGATTGAAAAAATTTTTATAAAAAAATAAATAAATAAATTTTTATTATTGAAAAAATTAATTAATTTTATTTTAGTAAGTTTTATGTAAATTATTTAATTTCTAATGACGACAACTACTGAAAATTTTTATATCACATTATTATTTTATATTATATTTTTATAATAATAAAAAATTGTTTCAAATATAAATAAATTTATTTACAAAATTGTTAAATTAGTTTGAACTAAAAAAAACACTTGGAAAACGATTTTTTGATTGATGTAATTTAATTAACATTAAATAATTATTTAAATTCATTTTAAATTATAATATAAAATTCTATATAATAAAAGTATTTTTAAATTTCTCGTATCGAATCAGATTTTATTAAAAATCGTCTTAAAAATTTCCAGGTTTAAAACAGATGTATCAAATATATATATGGAAATTATGTGACCGTGAAAAAGTTCACTCTCTGACCCGATACGTAAACACTGAAACCTTACAAAGTAAATATTTATATTCTTGAACCGTTGCCCAGTTGTGATTTAATCATTGTAATTGATAAATTACTGGTAACTGAAGTGACTGAAATTATGAAATAACAGTTAATAACAATGTCGGTCTTCCCTCTTTTGTTGCATATTCAAATGTATTTGTTTTTATTTTGGGGCAGCGAAATTATTTAAAGGTGTCGCTGAACATAAAATCACGTTTTTATTTAGAATTAATATAATGTCCTCCGTCGTCTTTTATTGAACTCTTTTGTTTTCCGTGATTTTTATTTTTTTGCGATCACTGTCACTGTTTTAAAGAACAGTGATTTAAAAATCACTTTCAATGGGAACGGTATCGTTTATCTATATTGCCCAGTGCCATAGTTAATAATAATTCACTTAAACTTATTTCCCTAAATTGTACAACCAGCGTTGCCAGAAATTGTGAGGAAAATCATATTTTGACATGAAAAGAAATCATCGTTTAAGAAGAAAATTCATCAAAAAAACTATTCACTATTAACTTTGAATTGTAAACATAAAAATTTGGACTTGAGCAATAAATTTTCCATTAATAAACTTAATTGAGAAAATATTTCTTTAATGTTTTTTTCCGCTTGTAAATATTTTGAATAAAAATACTGATCAAAATTAGCAAAGTTTTTGAAGGATTCACTAAAACGACTTAAGTTTTCCTCATTTGTATTTCAATCTCAAAATACCAAAATTTAAATTTTTTATAACTTTTTTGCCAGTTCGGTTTTGAAAACTTGCGCCAAAGCTACAACTGCTTTTAAGAAGAAGATTTTCATAATTCGTACTTAATTCAAGGACAATAAAAAACTCAACTGCTTCCAATTTAGTTAAATACTTTTCCATGAAAATAAGACTTTAATTCAAATCACTTTAAATCACATATCATTATTCTTAATATTTTTAAAATTATACTTTCTTTATTAAAAAATTGGTTAACCGCGTTTCAAGAAAAACGATTTTAGAGGAAAATCGTAACCTCTTTTACTTATAAAGAAAATTCATAACTTTTTTTCAAATTATCATTTATCATAAAAAAATCATAAAAATATGATAAAATTTCTTCATTCTGGCAACGCTGGTTACACCTGACACAAATTCACCTCTAATATATATACACATATTTGAGGTGAATACCTAAAAAATGCAAAGTTCATCAAACGCTTTAGAAGTTCAAATATTCACCACAAATTAAAAATTTCACAAGAAATTTAATTTTTTACCGAAATTTTACAAAATTTCACCAAAAAATTTTAATTTTTCAAAAATTCAAACTTTTTTTTTTTTTAATTTAAAATTTTCATTAATTATTCTACTTTTTATAAAAATTTGCATTTTTGATTAAAATTCACACGATTGAAATTGAAATTTTTACTAAAATTCTAATTTTAACTAAAAAAATTTCACCTTAAATTTTCATTAAAATAAAAGTTTTTACTAAAAATTCAAATTAAAAAAATAGTTAATTTTTTGCTAATTTTTACAAAAAAATTAAAGATATATAACGAATGAAAAGACACCGTTATAGCTATAAACCTGTTTCGATTTAACGGTGATTTTACGATGTCTTTTCGTTCGTTTCGATTTAACGATGTCCGTTCGTTCCTTCGTTTGCTGGACGAAGGATTGGTAGTCCATTTAATTCTTATGAACAAAATGATGGTCACAGTTCAAAGATATCTGAATGAGGATGATGTCTATTCAAATTTTTAATATTGGGTCCCGTAAACATGTTGTCCCCAAAATGAAGTTTTAAATAAAATGAAATTAAAGTTTATAACTTCCCTTCCGAATATCACCTTAAAAAGCTTAAATTTCACATAAACTTTGTTATTATAATAACTGAAAAAAAATCGATGTTCGAAATTTTACCATAATTATTTTTATGTCCCATAAAATCACTTCCAAAAAAAAAAAACGAAAACATTTTAAAACGCATAAATTTCCCATAAATATTAGTTTCATAATAAAGTAAAGCATAATTCAGAAAAACAAATTATACGAGAGTCGTCTATAAATTTTTTGTACACACCATTTGTAATCAAAATGCGGTGTAGGATTTTGACCGACTTTAATATTGATACTTTTTTTACATGATTGTCTCAGATATCCTTCTATAACTTTTTGACGATTGCATCGATTATAGCGGTTTTAAGTAGGGATCTTCTCAGCTTTTGAACCAATAACCGAGCTAATATTTATTGAACTCTTATTTTGCATGTGACCGTTTGTTCTTGACAGACAGGCAGACATGGCATGTAATACTTAATGGGGCCTTGTGGGAGTTTTCACCAATTTTAGTTTCAAATTTAGTCCAGATTAAATTTTCTATCAAACTTCTTTACCGAAAAACTTTATAAATATCCGGACTTTTTTCAAATAACAGAATTGATTAAAATTCTTAAATCTCTCCATTTTTTAATTACATTTACAGTTAAGCTTTTCTCTCGTTTACTCTCATTTTATATCGCTGTTGTTTTTCTCACCTCAGTTATTGTAAACAATCAAAACCATTCGGTGGATCAAAAAAGTTTTCTCTATAAAATTCATATTTAAATTGAATATTTTGGATTAAAAATTAAAAAAAATAATAATTTAAAACATAAATAAAATATTTGATTATAAAAATTTTATAGTTTTTTTTTAAAGAAAAGTGAGAAATATTAAGTGAAAAAGTGTTTTAGAAAATATTAACAAATCTATTGTGTTGTGCTTTTGTTATGGACGCCATTTTTTACTCTCAACTTTTTTTTAAAGGAATGTTAAGTTGTGTTATTAATGAACGGTGAGTGTTTGAGGTGAAATTAAATTAGAGAGGAGAAAAAAGCTTGTGGTAAAATTAAAATAGAAAATGTGAGAGAGAATTCACATAATATAACGACAATATTCCTGATCATAAAGGTGAGTAGCGGAAAACGATATTAAAATTGTGAAATTCACTTCATTAATAATAAGTTAATTAACAATAATTAAAAATGTTCTTAGTCCAACTTTGCAATACCAAACACACTGTTGTTTACAAATGAAAAATTTATGAACGACCTTCGTATAAATTGCTTTTCTAATGTATGATTAAGTATGAGGTACATTATTACGATGATGTGAAATTTATGACACATCGCTTTAGAATATTAGAAGTCTTATTTATGCCAAGTTTAGTTAAAATTGACTTGGTGAGCTTAAAACCTCATTCCGGTAGGTCATTTGTATGGGAGGTACCTGAAATATTTTACCGAACATGATCAATTTCTATAGACTTCGTCCTTGAGCCAAAATAATAACATGTACCAAATTCAATCAAGATATCTAAATCAAACCAGAATGAGATTCTAAGTTGAACGATTTACCTAAAGGTGTTCTAGAAAGCACAAACGCATTACACCTTAAACAACTACTTTTATTAAGATTAATTTTCAGATACTTTTATATAAAATTTCATTAAATTTTCTGCTTCAAATTAATTTGATTAATTTTTTTTAAATCTAAAAAAATATAATTCCATTTATTCGTTAAAAAGAGATCCTAAGAATTTGATCATTTTCAAATCAACTTTAAATTCTTAATATTTTGATTGAAAAATCCTTAAAAAATTGACAGGCATGTGATGGCATAACGGATGCTAAATGTCAACAGTAATTTTAATAATCTAAAAAATCATGCAACAAACTGAAAAAAGAAAAAAACATCTTCTCTCTCCATGATTAATGATCGTGGCACCTACAATTTTTTTTATTAAATAATAAAAATTCAAACTGCTCAATCATTAGCTAATCATTATCAACCATTTTAAACAAAAAAGAAAAGATCATGACAAAATTTAATTTTTGTGAATTTCTAAAGTGCGGGCAACCAGCGAAACAAATTTTCATTTATAAGGATCATGATCATGAGATCAGGGCAGGCTGTTCAAGGTCTTTTTGTTAAAAATATTTACTTCATTTATTTACCAAATTTTTAGAAAAAATAAAAAGAAAGAAATACTCCCCTTAGAATTTTTTAATAAAGAAATCTATACGAATATTGTTAGGAAATTATGAAATTCTCATAAACGATCATTGTTAAAGAGAGAGAATTATCCTTATGATCGATTACTTTAAGAAGTTGCATATGTTTTTTTTCTTTTCATAATCTGCTGATGATGTATGACGTGTGGTTGCCACCAGACAATGTCATACAAATGATGTTTTGGGAATAACTGTTGACGCCTTATTATTCAGTATGCGCCAAAAAAATGAAGAGAGAACTCCTTAGAAATTTCATAAACAAAAATTCTGGTTTTTGAAAAAAAAGCGTTAGGGGAGTAGTTTTCTTGAAGAGGAAATCTTAGGAAATTCATAAAAATTTTCTGCTTTTCTTACAATGACGATTCAAATTTATTTATTTATTTTCTTTTTGTTTGGAAAATTTTGGTGGTTTTCCAAAAAAAAAATTATTATCCTGTGTCTGCCACACTTTTGTTGGCATAGAACTGAAGAGAAAGAATATATTTCATTAAAATGTGGGAGGATCTTTAGTGTTGTGTAAAGATTTGATTTATTAATGTAAATTTGGTGACAATTGTTTACGTTTTTGTTGTATTCATTTTCAAATAAGGAGGAAAAGGAATTATATTCCTTCGATCAGTATTGATTTGAAATTATTTTCAATTGAATAGAATTTTTGGTTAAATTCAATAATTCTTATGCAGATCCACATTATCCTGTTAAAGTTTCTTTCAATCTGTTATGAATTCCTAACGCCGATCTTTAGTCGTTAGTAGCTTTTAATGATCATAAATCGATCAATATTTAATTGTGCCAGTCAAACGATCACTTCTGATCACATTTAAGTAAATGAATCGTTTTCATTTCAATAATTTTGAAATATTAAAATCACTAGATCTGTAAGAGAATTCTCAAATTTATTTTGAAAAATTTCTTTCTGAAATATTTCCTTGTTCTACACGATCAGTCACTAGAAAATTATGAAACTTTTATGGTGGAATAATAATTGTTACAAAAAAAAAGAAGCTGTTTGATTTTTGTGATTCACATGAGTTTGAATCAATCGATTTATCCTCAGAATTTGGGTCTTATTAAAATCTTTCTTATAGGTGATCGTCGCTTTTTGCCATAAGAGGTTTTGAAAGGTCATATATCGATTAATACTTAATCGTTACTCCAAAAGCGAACGCTTGTTTTGAAAGTGGAATTTCTAATTGCATCATTTCACGTTCTACAGATTTAAGATCCGGAGAGGGTTCCTTTATTTACCTTCTAAAAATTTCTATAAGAAATACATATATACCTTGTTCCGGCTAATCAGTGAACGAACCCGATGCTGGAAAAAGATCCCTATGAAATACAAAGAAATTGAATTATGTATTTTTACTTAAGATGTTCTTCAGATAAACGATATAGAATGGAATTAAACGGGTATTAACGGGTTCAATAGTTTTAAACCGTTATGTTGAGCTTACTTCATTAGGCTGCCATGAAAAATGAAAATAAGCTGTTATTGACTAGCTTTGGCCCTGAAGGTTTCATTGAGTTAGCTGAAAAGAAAATAATTGGAGAAAAGAAGATAAATATATGAATATGTCAGAGGGGAGTGAAGGACTGAAAGAAGAATAGGTAGTTGTGAGTTTTGCAGTCAAGTTCATCTCTCAATATCACAGATTGCAGTGTAGAGCAGCCAAACCAGCGAACCTGTTAGACTCTGAAAGTAGAACAATTGAAAAAGGTTTAAAAATTATAAAGAAATCATTTGAAATGACACATTCTTGCTGCAAGATCGACAGTGTCTAAATACTGCAGCAAATGTATCTCTTCAAGAGATTTTGATAAAAAAATCAACCTTTCCAAATCTACCCTCATTGCCCTGGTCCCGGTTTAGAGTATCAATCAAATATCAATGTCTTAAATTTCAGCCAACTCATGCAGAACGGACCATTAGATGGAGTGTGACTGACTCTCTTCCTCTCCTCCTCATTACCGCTAATTCTACAGATGTCGTTAAAAAGGCGATTTCAATTTCCAAGCTTGGGTACCGATCAGCATTTTTTTAATTTAATCCGAATGCAAAATTGGTAATTGAAGATCATACTTAATCGAAGTCGTGTGAAGTATACCCAAATGTCTCCGTATATTTTTAATAAGCATAAATGATGCAATTTATCTATTAAAAAAGTATTCAATCTCATTGTTGTACGACTCATAATAATCAGCATTTTTTTGTAATCAATATTAATAAAATCTGATATGCATTTCAGGTGATCGTAGGACAATATTAACAAGATCAATATATTGATAGCTTTTCTTTTCTGAAAACTACGTTGTAACAGTGATCTTCATGAATATTTTGAAAATAGTTGATGGGTTCTTCGTTTAATATCAGGAACTGTTTTTGTGCAAAATTTTCGCTCAATTTTCTGAACTGATCGTGTGATTTTATTTCAGCTCTTCCAAGCGATTTCTCTCTTTCTTTCTCTCGATTTCCAAACTTTCTTTTTTCTAAAATGAAGATTTCGGAATATGGATAGATCGAACTCATTTATTCTGAAAATTAATTCTGAAAATAATTAAATTGATTTTATCAGAAGATCTTGGGAAAAAATCTTCTGTTTTTTAATTATTTGCAAACATATAATTTTTGAAATCCCTAATTATCTTATTAAAAAAACGATATCTTCTGAAAAATCTCAGCTCTCTTTAACCACAATCTTAAATCTTAAAATTGAATTTAGAAAATTAAACTCTCTCTCTCTTACCTTTTTCAACTACGTTGTTTTTGGCATGCGACCACTGATCTTTAGTGATCAAGACTTAAAAAAAACCCTAAGAAAGGTCAAAAGAAAGTGAGTCACAGTGGCTGAGGGTGAGTAACTGAATGTCTGTAGTAGTTTTTTTTTTTTTGGAATTAAGTAAATAAGTAAATTTCCGTATTTGATGATCTAACATTAAAGATCTGTTTCCCTTTTTAACTTATAGACATTTGGCAGACGTTTGGCCATCAACAAGATGTTTATCATTTGAATTTTCTTTTCAATTTTCTTCTCTTTTCTTCTTTTTTATTCTTCTATTTGTGTTTTACGAGTGACCCCTAATGTTTGGCAAAAGAACAATAGAAATTTGGAAACAAAGACTTGGAAAGAAAATGAAGAAAAGAGATCCTTTGTTTTGTAGTTGTTGTTTTTTTTTGTCCAGGGCTTATCTCAGCTTGTGGATTGTTGATCTAGAAAACAATAGAAATTTTTTTGTTTGTTTTTTTCTCATTTTTGAAAAAACGATTTTGAATAAAAACTGGCCAATTTTTTCTTTATTTTTTAACACAAGACACACTTTAAAATCCAATAGTGAGGTTATGGTATTAGTTTTTTTCTTCGGGAAAACTCATTTCGAAAGGTGTAATTTTCTTTGTTTTTTTATGACAATTAGTTTTTTTTTCTTTTGGCAAAAAGAGCATTAATTTAGCTCTGTTTTTCTCTTTTGCCAAAAATTAATTACATCTGTACTTGTTAACATTTCATATTTTTCCTCAATCTTTTTGCACCTTTTTACACTTTTAATAAGAATTTTCATTTCTTTGTGACAAAATTTATTAATTTTCTTATGAATTTTTTATATTTCTATGTCCTTATCCTTGTTAGGCCACCCCTGTTGCAGCAAATTGTTATTTTTTTAATATTTTTTTGCAAACAATAGGAAACGGAAATGAGTTAATGGTTTTATTTGAATTGTAAAATTTTCAGTTTTTTTTGGCAAACAAATTGCAAATCTATTAAACAAATAATTGAAACAGCAAACATTTTAATTTTCGAAAAAGAAAATAATTTATTGAAAAGAAATTAGTTGGCAGAAAAAAAGTATAATGAGTGTAAAAGGATAATCGTATTAAAAGGAAATAATTTTTTATGTAAAGAAATAATTTCTTGGTTGTCGTTTTAAGAAGTTTACAAAATGGTTAAAAATGTAGAAAAGTCCTTTATGTTTAAGGAAACAAATCAATTTTGGGAAGAGATATTTTAATTAATGTTGATTCATTCATGTCAATCTGTTAAACTTCTCTCTCTCTCTCACACTTACCTTAAAGATCATTATTCCTTTAGTTTGCTAATTCTCTCTTTTTGACACTCTCACTACTTCAATGACTCGTTTATACATTAAAGGTCATTTGTTCATTTGATGTAGTTTTTAAAAGCTTATTTAATGATAAATTCTAACATTTTTTCTCTAACCTCTTTGATCGTAAGAAAGCTTCTTGCATCTTGATCTTACTATTTTTTAAAAATGTCTCTCAATAATCTTTATTATCACAAAAGGTTTTTGTTAGATCTCTCCATTCCTTTATAAAAAAGAGGTTGGTGTTACATTTTGAAAGGTCCCTCTCTCTCTCCCACTTTTAAGCTATTCCAAAATTTTCTCTCACCTACCTTGTTTAACGTTAGAAAGCTTCTTTAATTTTCTATTTAAGAGAGTAATATCACTATGATCTTAAATTTTTCTTCTCTCTCTCTTAATTGGTTCTGAAATAAGTTAAATTATTTATATTATTTTATGAAATATTCTTAACTCTTCACTCATTCTCTTAAACTTTTTTTGGAAAAAGAACAAATTTTAAGTTTTTAATGGTTATTTTGAGTAGATCAGTCCAATCCTATAAAGGTGGTCACATACTTATTATTCCATATCATGTGCATACTTTCTCAATACCTACCAGTACATTCTCCAAGTTGGGTTATGTCTTCCAAAAATATCTTTAGCAAAAGTACTGTTATTTCATATGGATTTCCCTTAGCTTCATCCTAACTGCGCTAAAACGCATTGTATTAATCTAAGAGCTCTTTATAGCTATAGAATTGTTAGATTATTTGCTTCCTCGTTTCCAATAACTCCTTGGTGTACAGATAACCAGATCCTATTTGTATGGCTGGATCTTCTGATCGAAAAGAAAAGCATTTCAAACTCCATCTTAAGTCTATAAAAGTTTAAAAAGGCATCTTCGATTTTTAAGACAATTTTTCGATCGCAATTTTATTTCTCAAAATCAAAATGATTTTTTTAAACTCCCATAATTTCTTCGCTGGTAATGGACTACCAATCCACGCCTTGAAAACTTTTGTGGAGATCATATGACTTTGAATGTGATTTTTTGTTCTTGTTAAAAAAATTTCATTGAGCTTTTCAGTTACTGGCGAAGGAAGTTGAGATTCAGCTTTCACTTTTCACTTTTTTTTCAAAACACCGTTCGACTCAGAAACACTTTCTGAGCGATATCCGTCCGTCTGTCTGTTCATGTAAACGTTGTGAACAGATATATATCTCGAGATATCTCGATGATTTGATATATTTTACGGTTCCTATTGAAATTGACCATATCCGGTTCAATATTTCAGGTACCTCCTATGCAAGTGCTTCTACCAGAATGCGGTTTAGATGTTATAAAGCGATTTAAACGAAATTTGGCGAATTTAAGTCTTATAAAAAATGTGTCAAAATACGTGAGGATCGGACCATTATTCACATAGGTCCTATATAAACCCCCATTCGAAATATCACTTTAAAGGGCATGAATCTCACATATTCGTTAATATTGTAGTAATAACAGGCCAAATTAAAATAAAGTTTAAACAAATATTGGTGAGCACAGTTATACGAGGGTCGGTTCATAATTTCTTGTAGCTCCACAGAAGAAAATTATTTGAAAAACTCATAAATTTAACAAGGATGTTAGTGTCACAATAATGCACGGCATAGTTAAAGAATAAATCAGAAAATCCTATTATACGAGGGTAGTTCTAAAATTTTGTGTAACTTTGTGTTTTACGGGCTTGACCGACTTTATATTTTTACTTGAAAGAAACAATTTCTATTGAATCCTTTATTCTATGATCGGCTGATTCTTATACCACTTTCCACTTTTTATTAAAAATTCTTAAAAATTCTTATTTATTTTTTTTGAAATATTAATTTTTTCTTATTTATTTAAATACTTTTTTTAATATCAATTAGTGTTTTTTTATTCTTTTTTATAATTTTTTTTCTATAAAACATTTAAAATTTTAACTTAATTTTAATACAAATTTTTCTTTAATTTTAATAATTTAAAAAAAATCTACTTAAAATTTTAATTTGTTTCTTATAAACTAATATTTATAATTAAATTAAATTACTTAATTATTAATCGAATATATATTTTTTCGAAATTTTAAAAAAATTTTGATTTAATTTTTTGTTATGATTCCAAAATATTTTTTGATTTTGTATATAATTTTTTTTTCGTTTTTTAAATATTAAAATTTAAATTTTGTACTTTATTTTTTTGTTCGAAAAATTATTAATTAATATTGTCGTGTTTTTTTTTAATTTATATTTTTTTGTATCAGAATTTTTTTTTTAATTAAAAAGAAAAAGAAAATTTTAAAATTCAAATTATAAATAAAGGAAAGTGAAAAAAATGGTCCATTAGCTGCAAGTTTGTCATAACTTAAAAAATCATTTTTTTCAGTAGACGTATTTTTAATTTTGTGATAGAAACATATTTTTTGGAATTCAGGAATGAAAACTTTATAATTTTTCAAAAGCTTACAAAAAATTTACAATGTGAACTAAACAGATAAGGATGTGTAAACGGAATAGCGCTTTATTTCGGGCAGTAATTAATAAATTATATAATTGACATAATATATTTTTGTTGTGTTCCTGTCTGATATATAAATAATTCATTCACAAAAATTTACCAGATAATAAAATACACTATGAACTAAGCTCTACTGATGGTTGGTAAAAACTTGCGAATTTTGAGTTATGACGATCTTGCAGCAAATGAGACAAATAGACAAACAAAATTCATAGTTTTTTGAATTCCTTAAAAAATTTTTGCGAAATAGATTTTCAGTTGTTCTTCAACTTTTGATATCGCTAATGTCGCTTTATAAGTATCTGTCAAAGATCAATTAAGTTTTACTTCAATCGGAAAAATGTTACTGTTATTTAGATACAGTACGGCACAAAAGTAGTAACAAATTCATAACGAATAATTAATATATGTATTATTCTCATTCTTTGTCAAACTTACACATTTTTCAATCTTACATTTCTTGAGGGTATAAATGTTGCTAAATCCTTATAATTGTGAGAGGACCGTTTTTCATATTGGGTCTATTTAAGCGCCTAATTCCTATCTAGAATCTTTTTGTCCTTCATATCTATAATTTCGTACTAAATAATACAGTGACAAAAGACAAATATAGAAATGCAAAAGAATTCTGATTTAGAAATACAAGAGATTTAATTTTTGATTTTTTTTATATATATCAACAGATATCTTACAAGTTCAAAATCGATATAATTTGATTTTCTTATGGCTAAATTCATTTAGTAAAATATTTAAAAATTAAAATTGGATTTTGTATTAATTTAGAAGTTTTAAAAATTTGTGTGAGAAATGTGATTCTCTTTCCTTAATATTTAGAAACCCAATAGTGTAACCAAGATCGATAAATGATAACATGTTTGAACCTTTGGTATTTCAAATTTTAGTTACAATTTAATTTAATAATTATTTAAGTCTTTTCGCAAACTATAAAAGACAAATTCTAGATACCTGTTTTCAAGAAATCAAGCCTTAAACTTTATCCATTTTTTCAATGTAAAAGATCTTTGAATATTGTTTTTTTATAGGACCTGAATTTGAGACATGTTTGAGGATGTATGAATATTTTTAAAATCTGAAATTTGAAACCCCGTTTTGATAGGACCTTTTGTTGTGACATTTTCTTCATTTGGTTAAAAATAATATCGTTTGGAAAGTCTGAGCAAAAATTAACTGTTGGTATATGTAATGATATACATATGAAATTTTCGAGATATGGTGACTTGAAGTTTGGAAATATTTTGCATTTGCAGCATATAAACCTACTTATAAATATGATATCCAGAAATCCTTTAATATATTTAGTTTCGATATCAAAAATATGTATATCATTTGAAAGTGGTGGATGAAACATATCCAAAGTTATAAGATATTTTCGAGATATAGATAATACTAAGCCCTGTTAAATATTCAGTATTAGATCTACCAGACCATTTGTTGTTCTGGATTATCTGTTCTTGGCACACTGACGTCCAAAATAATTGACAGAATTATAAAGATATAAACTGATATTTGAAAAATTTTACTCGGGTGTTTATTAGGGGAGTATATAAACCCATTACAGACGATACTTATAATATCGCATACATCTGATTTATTTTTAAATAAAATTTCCTAAAGTTTCCAGATGAAAAAGCTTTTATAACAGAATATTACAAATACGGGATATGACATTAAAGATACGACTTTTTATTATGTTTTAATTAGAAACATACTTGTTTTGGGACCAGAAATTAAGAACAGATTTCATCTATAAAATTCATTATAAATGTAATCAAAATCAATTTATGCCAAGTTTTTCAGTACTAAAATATTCGAAACTTCTAAATAATTTAGATAAAATAAAATATTAATGGAATCATAATCCAGTTTCATTT
This sequence comes from Cochliomyia hominivorax, assembly GCA_004302925.2. Taxonomy (NCBI): domain Eukaryota; kingdom Metazoa; phylum Arthropoda; class Insecta; order Diptera; family Calliphoridae; genus Cochliomyia; species Cochliomyia hominivorax. The sequence continues at coordinate 15,198,366 of PYHX02000467.1, forward strand.
CAGATAGGAACTTTACAATCTTTTCTTTAAATTTCGATATCAAAGAATATATATGATTTTCAGAAATTTAAACAAGATGTCTGATTCTAAGAAATTTCAAGATTTGAACAAAATAATAAAACTAGAATAGAAGAAGATTTAAATAAACTATATTACTGGAGAGGGCTTGAAGAGAACTTTTCAATAATATATAAAAATTTCGATATACAATCCGCATATCGATTGCAGACTTATAAACCATTTCATCGTTTGAAAAAGCTTTAAGAAACATATTTAATGATATAATAGATACAAATACTATAAGGTATAGAGGGAAGGATTGGAATAAATTCTATTTCGGGATTAGAATATTAGTGAAAAAATTGATGGGAAATATGAGAGAAGATAATGGAATTTATATATCAAAACATTAGATTTCTATATATCAAAATTTGGAAGAAATTTTGACTCTCATTTCATTGCTGTACACAAAGCATAAAAATTAAAGAAGAATTATAAAAAAGTTATAAAAGTTATAAAGAAGTATAACCCGATTTTTGAACAATAAAGTCCTGAATAATGGACCGTAAAATGTTTGCGGAGTCGTATATAGTTTTAGCATAATTAAGAATGACATTAACCGAGAAAATAAAAGATCAAAAATTATAGGTTTAACTTCTAAATTTAGTGCGGGAATAATTCATATTCAATATTTTTCATATCTGAAATTTAAAATTGAATTTTTGAAAATTTAAAAAATAAATTTAAAAAATAAATAAAAATTTCAAATATTTGATTTTTTGAGTTAAAAAATAATTTTTGTTTTATTTTTTATTTAATTTTCTTTCTTTTTTCAGAAAAATATATATAAAATTTGGTTCATCTTACAAACTATTCAGATTTTGAAATTAAAAATTTTGAAACTAACAAAAATTGAAAAATTATTAAAAAGTTTTGATTTTTATTTTTAATATTTGAAAAAGTTTTATTTAAAAAAATGTAAATAAAAAATTAATTAATTAATTAGAATTTAGTATTTACTTAAAATTGAAACTTAAAATTTTTTAAATTAAAAACTAGATGAATTTTTAAACCTTTGACGGTTTTTGTTAAATTTTAGGGAGTAGAGGAGGGGAGGGTGGGGTCTAAAGGGGGACTTAATTTGATTCGATTGGTTTGTTTGTTTGTTTAGTTTGCTTACAATTACAAAAAAAAATTAAAAATTAAAAATATTACAATAATTATACATCATTTTACATACACATTTAAGTTAATTTAAGTTAATTTAAGTTAAGACAAATATATATATCATAAATATATATCTTATAACTGTATCTGTATCTCTAAGTTTTAGTTGACATAAACAAATTCATTTGTTCGTTATATGTTTTTGCACTTAAAATTATTAAAATTTGTTTGTTTGTTTTTGTTGTTGTTATAACTAATAAAAGGAACCATTTTCTTAAAATTTAATAATTAAAAATTAATAAAATAAAAAAATTATTTATAAAAAAATAGAAAACTTATAAAACTAAAATTTTTCATATTTACAATTCTTGACAACAGTTCGCATTAGGGGGCATCAAATTTGTTTTACAAGAGTGAAGGGGTGGGGGGACGCAAAATTTGATACCCTTCCTAAGCTACTTAAATAGAAAAGGGGGAGGGGATTTTTTTTCTATATACAATTCAAAGCAACGAAAATAAAGGAAATAACAAAAAAAAATTACAGAAAATTTAAACGATTTCTTACGAATGAGCATTACGAGCCATGTGCACAAAGAGCCCCACGGGACCATCACATTTTTCACCGCACATATTACACTTGAAGACATCATCACAACTGTGGTAACCCATGTGTATGGTATAGAGTACAGCATCCTTGAAGAAGATATCACAATATTTGCACTCGTACATGGTCGGTGTGGCCGAAGGACTGGAATTGGCCGTTGAGGTGGCACTGCTGGTGGAGGCAGTTGTAGAGGAATTGGAACTGTTACCCGAGGAAGAAGCCGTAGAAGTTGAGCTGGTATTTGAGGGATTGTTGTGGGCATTGTGGCCAGTTTCCATACTTTCATCGGCTGAAGAATGATCGTCGATTTTGGTGGGTGCTGCTGTCGTTGCTATGGGTGAGGATGCTGTAGGCATTTCGGGTACGGCCTGGGGTGATGTGGGAGCCGAATGCAATTGATTGGTTTTCAATTGTTCATGATCAAGTTTAAGTACACGTCCCTTGCGTCTGTTGGCAGCAGCTGAGGAGAAGAGCGGAGTTTCCACATTGTCTTCCGGCAATTTCAAGTTAATGGCTAAATCTGGGGTTTGTTGTTGTTCCTCTTTGGTGGGTGTGCCCTGTGACAGATCCATGGCTGAATCAACCGATTTGCGATCAAAGTCCTGATCATCTTCCAAATCTTCTTCTTCCTCCTCTAAATCTTCCACCTGATTTGCGGGTTGTTGTTCGTTGTTTTGCTCTTGTTGTTGCTTTTGTAATTGTTCTCGCATACGTGGAGAAAGTTGAGCCAAGACAGCGGCCTGTTGTTGGGCTGCCAACATTTGCAAGTTCAAATTCCAATAGGGGAAAAAGGCCATATTGCGATTTTGTTGCAACAAAGAAGCCAAAGGTGGCAAAAGATTTGGAATATTTCCATTTTGACTAGAGGCTTGCGACTGTTGTGATGGTGAGATTTGTGCTGGAACGACTTGTGAGGATTGGTGTTGTTGCAAAGACATATTCAATGTTAAAGCGGGTAATTCGGAGGCTGCAGATGAACAGCTTTTGGCAGGCGAAGCAGGCATTTGATTTTGTGAACTCAAAGGAAAACCTTGTAAAGCTGCAGAGAGTTGAGAAGCGGCGGGCATTTTTAATTCGGTATTTGATTTTTTCAAACTAGTACCCGAAGAACCCTTATTTTTGGGACCACGTCTAGTGCCATAGACATCAATTACTACCGAAGGATTGGGAATACCCTCTTCATCCAAAACCATGCCAGGTTTGTGGTCATATTTGCGTAAATGCAATTTGAATGAATGACAATATTTGGTGGCATAATCACAGTCAGCACATCTGTATTGATAAACCGAGGAATGAGATTTGCGATGAGAATTCAACATGGATTTATTGACACACGAATAGGAGCACTTATCGCATTGGAAAGGTTTCAAGTTCTTGTGTTTGCGTATATGATATTCCAAATGATGTTTCAATTCGGTGACAAAAGGACATTTGGGACATTGTAAAATCTTTTCGGGTTTCATGTGTGTCTTGGCATGATCCCAGAAGGCCAATTTGGTAATGGCTACCATGCCACAGGATTTGCATTTGTAATTCTTCATTTTACCGTGAGAGTTGTAGATGGGCAAACGAATGGTTTCATCATCATCGGAATCCACAATATATTTGAGATCTTCACTGGAATTTGACATTAATTCTTGATCTTGTTGATGTTGATCGTTTAAAGCTAAAGAATTTGTAGCTTTCGGCGATTTGGGAGGTGTAATATCCATAGGAGGAGTATGACGAGGAGTCAAAGCTGATTTTTCAGAATTTTCCATTAAAGATGAGCCCAAAGGTTGAGGACTGGGAGTTTGTTGATGATTACGCTGCTGCTGATGTTGGGTGGATTGTGTGTAGAAGTGAGACATGGCGGGTAGAACAGCCTGAGGTAAACCAGGAGGAGTGAGAGGATTGAAACCCAAAGGCAAATGTGAAGTGACCTGATTTTGTGCGGCCGCTTGTTGGGCCTGTTGGAAATGTTGTTGATACTGTTGTTGCTGCAACAATTGTTGATGCATGCTGGCTGTATCAAAAAATTGCTGCTGTTCATTGCTATTGTTCAAAGCAAGACTGTTGGTGGGTGAGGGAGTCATATTTGTATCCATGGCAGAGTATTGTTGTTGTTGTTGATGCTGCTGATGTTTTAAATAGTTTTCCAAATGTGTGCTGGAGGATGCAGATGATGGAGCTGGTGAATGTTGTTGAGATTGTGTTTGGGGTGGTGGACTTAAAGTGCCCGGTTCTGTTTTAATATTGGCGGCAAACATATTGTTATACCAGTTATTGTGTTCCACATAATTAGCGGTGGTTTGCATGGTGTCCCAATTCTGCATTTTGTTGTTTGTGTGTAAGATTTATGTTTGGATTTTTATTTTGTTCGTTATTTTGGGAATAAAGAGGGAAATAAAAATTACCAAAAGAGGAGATCTAAAAAAAGAAATTAAAAAATTTGAATTAATTAAAAAATTGTGACCCAAAAAATTAGAAATATTTTAAGGATAAAAATCAAAAACAAAGGAAACAAGGATAAAAAAGAGAGCAATTTTTTAAAAAAAGCGTTAAATATACGCAAGCGCTAAAATTTACGCGTTTTAAAAGGAAACATAAAAAATTGTTAAGGTTTTACGGAAAAATTGAAATTTGTTTAAAGAGTTTTTTCAAAACACAATTTAATTTTAAATTTTTGAACACAAAATCTTGATTTAAAAACAAAATTTTTATTTATTTTTTTAATTTTAAGGGTGAGTGAGCGCAAAATAACGTTTTTATTTTTTTATATACTTTTTTATGATTTTTAACACCCCTCCTCTTAGAGGGTGGTTTGCGATACTTTTTTCAAACACTTTTTTATTTTTTCAGATTTTTTTTCCTTGTAAAAAATGGTGAATTTTTTTCCGAATTCAACCAATCACAAATGTTTATTATTTTCTTGATTTTTTTGTAGGTTTTGAATAAAAAATAATCCTTGGGGAAATATTGTATTATACCTTTGGCAATTTTTAATTTATATCCACAATGTTGATTTATTGTTGTTTCTTTTTGTTTGTAATTTCAAGTTAATTTGAATAAATTCGTTGATTTTTATTGAAATTTTTTCCGAACTTCTAAGAAGTTTATTTTTGAAAAGATTTTAGAAATCTTTTTTGTTAGTTTCGTTTGTAATTCTTTCGTATTCCGTTTTAAAGAAAATACTAAAGAGAGAAAAGATGTTTATCGTATTGAAGCTAGAATGCAACTGATGCTGTAAACAAAAATCACTCAAGTATTTAAACAAACTACAAGAAGGACTCTGCTCTCTAAAAACACACACAAAATTATTTACTCTCTATTAAACACAAAACATACACACTCATACAGGCAAAAACACATACTCCCTCTCCCTCTTTCTCTTAAGCCACAACTAACTCTCTCTCTCTCTCTCGTACACACACACACTCACTCTCTCTCTCTCTATCTCTCCCCCTTTCTCTTGTGAAAATCAAATTTTCCTCTAAACACACAGATTAGTTCACAAAAAAGTCAATATTTGTCTAAAACACCAAAAACACATATATATTAAACATCTCTATGAGTGTATGTATGTGTGTGTCTTCTATGTTATTTTTAAATCCTCCTTACACATACGCACACTACTACATAGGTAAATTTTTTTAATATCCTTTTTTTCTGTTCAACACAATTGTAGATAATTTTTTTTCTAGTTTCTGGTTCCTCTCGCGTTTTTTTGCGTTCGCTTCCCACAGGTAAACGTCAGGTATTTGAAATGAAATGTCTCCTCGATGGATGGCTGGCTGACTGGATATTTGTATGGATTTTGTGATTTTTAGAATGGATTAAAACTTTCGTTGAAGATTAAAGTAGATTTATAAATGAACCTTATTTAACTTTCACATTATTTTTTCCGCTAATTCCTTGTTCTTTAAGAAATTTATGAACCGGACTTAAGAAATGTTAAGTAAAGTGTTTTTCATTTTTAAGGGTCCACAGCAATGCTTAAGCCATAGCGAAATTTTCCAATGACTTTTTTTGTGTGTTAGAGGCTTAAAAAAATGAAGGTTTATTTTGCAAAACATTTGTAAGAAAGTGCAATTAAAGAAAAATGTTTCGAATTCGGAAAAATTTTAATTAAACTTGAGATGTAATCAAAATTTTTAATTAATTTAATTAAAGTCGTTGATTAAAAATTTCATTAATATGATTACATTTTTTATAAGATTAATTTGAAAAAATTATTACCTTAATGTTACTTATATATTTGAAACCATCAAAGTGGTTTGTTTAAATTTATTAAATATTTCAGTGATGAATGAATATTTTATCAATATGAAATATGTTGCAAAAATCATAAGAAAAGGGGCATGAAGAAAAAAAAAACGATTTTAAATCGAAAATAGTTTTTTTTTATTAATTCAGTTAAACTATTTGATTAATAGTTTAATTAATATTATTTCAAAATTTCCATTACTATAATTTAATATGAAATATTAAATTAATAATTTAATATTTCAGCGAGAAATTCAGAGTTGAAAATGGCACTTAAAAAATTTATTTAATTCTTTCACATTTTTTTAGTAATTCATTAAATATTTAATGGCAGTAATTAAACATTTCATCAATATGATAAATATGAAATATTAGTTTTAATTTAAACTTTAATGTTATATATAATTTGAAAATTATTCTTTATAATAATTACATTCATTCAATTTCTTCAATTTGATTAAAATATACATCAACTTGATTAGTATAAATTAGGAACAAATTGAATTCTCAAAGTCTTCTCTCATATTTACTAAATTGATCACAATGATTAAATATTTCATCCATTTTACACATTTTCTAAATGTTTAAAGAGTTTGAAAGATTTTCATATACTTTGGACACTTTAAATTCATTCTATTAATTTCCGAAGATCGATAAAAACTTGTTCAATTTGATTAATATGAAAAAGGTGTGAATTTGTTCTTTTTTAATTTTAATTATTCATTAATTAAAATAAAATTATTCTTTAATTAAATATATCATCAATTTCTTTCGTTTAAAGCATAAATTAGAAATAATTCTTAAAATCTTAACGAACTTACCCGAACGTTCCCTTGAAACTGGTTTGTTTAAAAACTTGTTCATATTATTATGAATCAAACTTGAATTGAATCCAAACTTTAATTCATACGTTTAGAGTAATTAAACAGGCATGTTTTGTCTCCTCGTTATAAACTAAATTAAAAGTTTTAAAGAAACTTTAATCCTTATCAAATTAAGGAAACTCAATTAATTAGTTTCCTTAATTTGATTTCCTTATCCTGATTAAGTTAAATGTAATTTAATTAATCATTTTTTAATTGATCCCTGATTTCTAATATAAAGACAAATTTAGGAAATTCAATGAATCCTTTAGAAAACGTCATTTAACTTTCGTAAATTTAATTAAATATTTCATCAATATGATTAACCTAAATATTTTTTATAATCTAGAGTATCATATTCAAGCGAACTCATGCTGTAGAGTTTAATAAAAATGAATTGAACTTAGAATTTCTTTAAAATTTCAGAACTTTAGTATAAATGCACCTTCTTGCTAAAGACTTAAATTATTAATAAAAATTAAATTTTCACTAAAAAATTCAGATTTCAGTAAAAATGAAAATTTTCAGTAAAAATTCAAATTTGCTTTAAAAAAAATTCATTAAAAATTACGATTTTTTTAAAGAATTGTGAGCTTTAGCTAAGAAGAATTTTTGAAGATCACCAGATCACTCAGGATTCTTTGCAAACAAATATCGGATATAAAAATATGTAAAATCGTTTAAAAAGCATTTTTAGTATGCAGATTATGAAAGCGATATGAAAGCGATATAGGATTTATAGTCTATCGGAGCTCTTAGGCTGGTTAGCGTAAGACTACTAAAGATCTTGACAGGAACGCTGCTAAAAAATTGGAGGCCAAAAATATGCATAATGGATGACAAGATGAATATTATGGCAGCATTTTCGCAACTTCCTGCTTATAAATTTTATTTTGCAAGTGCTTGAGGAAAATGTTGAAGAAATGTTTAGAACCCAAAAGCAGTAAAAATTTTCCAAAAAGTTCTTCACATGGCCGGTGAATATGCAGTTGTGTTAAAAGTGACATTCATTCTTACAATGGGCTCTACAACAACCGAAATTTACATTGAGCAGTGTTTACAATAAAGGCTGCTTCCATTCAAAAGACTTTGTAATGTGTCCACATCTTTTTTAACCTGACTTGGCATCCTGTCACTATGGTATATTAGCACTTGAGTGGTAAAAGAATTGTATTTGTACCAAAAGAAGCAAATCTTCCAAACTGCCTGGAGCTAAGGCTGGTGGAGAGATATTGGACTCTTGTTAAAAGAGAATTGAAGAAAAATATTTTTTTTAGAAAATTGTAGGTTATGTTAAGAATTTTTCATCTCACTCCTTATATATTTATATATAATTTCCCACAACTTAAAAATGTTTCATTTTTACTAAATGAAGTAAATTGCCTTAAATCAACTATATCCAATGTTGATTTTACTTCAAGTTTTTTTTCTGTGTGTAAATTCGTGCGAAATTCTAATTTGAAATAAAAAAAATTGGATTTTTTTACCGTTATTATAAATTAATAATTAATTGCTCAATTTATGACAGACAAATTAAATTAAATTAAATTAAATTAAATTAAATTAAATTAAATTAAAATATTATGACGTTTTTTTTCTTCGAAAATCGAAGAAATTAAAAATTTTCTTTTTTCTCATCTAAAAATCCAACGCATTTTTATTTTTGTAGAAAAAAAACTGAAATAAAAGTGCGGAAAACACTTTTAAACAATTAAAAATTTCTATAATTAATTGAATATAATTATTTACAACTAAACATCAACAATTACAGTCTTTTCTGCATTTTTTCGCTTTATTTAATATAAAAAGAAATTTTTTTGTAAAAAAAGAAAATTATATGAAATAATTTTTCACCAGCAGGAATTAAAAATTTAACAAAAACAACAACGACAACAAACAGGCAATTAGTAAAGAAAAACAACAACAACAACAAGAAAAAATGTTGACAAATCATTTTTATACCATTCACCATCATAAGTGATGAAGGAGGGTATATTAACTTTGTCTCTCCGTATGTAACGCTCACAAGGAATCATCCCAGACCCCATAAAGTATATATATTCCTGCATCAAATCAAAATCTGAGTCGATTTAGCTATGTCCGTATGTCCGTCTTTCTGTCTGTTGTTGGCACGCTCACATTCATTTATATATTTACTTCGTCTTTCCGTATGTAACGCTCAAAAGGCATCATCCTTGACCCCGTAACGTATATATATTCTTGCATCTAATCAAAATCTGAGTTGATTTATGTCATTTTGTCTGTCGTTGGCATGCTCACATCCACAATAATTAACAGAGCTCAATGAAATTTGTCCTGAGTATTTGTTATAGTCCTGAGAACCAGTAAAATCACAATATAAATAGATATAGAACGATATCTGAGACAACCTCTAAGTTCAAGCCAGAAACTTTCTTAAAATTGTCAATTATAAATCATCAAAAAAGAGTGAAATTATGCCATAATATTACGCTACATGTGTATTTCATTATCATTTCAAAAATTATCAAAATCGGTTCAGTTGGAAAAAAAGGATATAGTTCAAAAAATATAACTAATTCTATGACCCATTATGTGTTCCTTTTAGTGTATATATGAGTGTGAGTATGTATGAAACATAACGTATTTACTTCACACTTATTTGTGATGGAGGGTATTGACGATTCGTCATAGTCTAATATAGAATTTTTACTTAGTTTCTTAGTTTCCTCACTGTTTTCCACTTGTAATATTTTCTTTTATAAAATTTTAAGTAATAAAAATAATGAAATTTTCAGAAAAAAAAAAACATTTAAGATTTTGCGTATCGAAATTATATTTTTTTCGAAAAAGATCTGCAAAAGATCTTTTCTCGTTGTTAGTTTTTTTTTTGGCTTAAATTTTTTATTATTTATATGAAAATATAGATTTTTTAGAGGCCAAGTGTAAAGTGACTGAATGAATTTAGATTTTTGAAAATACAAAAAAATTTTGTTTAAAATCTCTTGGATTTGAAAAAAAATAGAAATCAAAATATGTTTTAAAAAATGTTGCCAGAATTGAAAAAAAACTTTAAAAGCGAAAATTTGTGAATAGAAATGTATATATAAGATCAATCAGAAGACGTATGATACGAATATTACGAATTTCTCTAATAGTGCTTTGGTTTCAACGCTAGCCGATCTCTGAAATCTGACATCCAGTTTGTGGGAAATTGTTGGAATCAAGAAAAGACGGGTTTAATATTATTTTTGCCAATTCGGGAGTAAGTTCCAGTCTAAGATTTTCCAATTTTAGCCATGATTAATTATGGACCCACCCTTCGTGAATACTCATTGAAAAAAGTGTTCCATATACTAACATTTATTAGAGATTTATGACTTTTCAAGAGGTGGGAAGTGGGTATTATATGGAGGATATAGGGAGTTACTGAACGTTCCTCACAGATTTTGGTTATGTGTTTTCTGGTTTTATAAATCTTAAACATACAAAATATTATCACAATAAAATTTTCTTAGGATTTATGCACCTTAAATGGGGTTTTCTTAAGTGGTTCTATGTGGGAGGTACGTTAATTTGTGAACAGATCTTTTGAAATTTCGCAAGTGGTTTGTGTTAATTAAATTCAAGTTAATTAAACATAATTTAAATATACGTGAAGACATTTGAATGGAAGCTACCTGAAATTTTGAACCAAACATAACTAATTTCAATAGGTTTTTTACTTGATCCAAAATAATAACATGTGTTTTTAATCACGATATCTCTAAAATTGTAACCTATAGAGTGTTCAGAACATTTACGTGGACATGTAACAAACATTAAACTTATGGTGATGTAGGGTGTAAACACTACGAACATCTTGGACTATGATTTTTGAATAATTCTGGTCCGTTGCAAAAACTTCTAATTACAATTTACCAACTCCTATCATTTGTAGTCCATAGAAAAGTTCACATATCCATTATTATATAAATAAATTTAGTATTCCGAAGACCTGTAATAAGAATAATTTTATATTTCTTTTAAGTTCTTCAAATGAAAAATCTTATCGGAGGGTTCCAGAATTGCAAAACTGGGTTATGATAATCTTATTGAGTTGATTCCCTACGTCCGTTTGGTCGGCTGTAAAGTTAATCTGTTGAAAAAGGTTTTGGTTATTATCTCGTTAACATTTAACCTCCATATCCTCCTCCTATTCTATAGCTATTTTTAATAAAGAGTGGTTCATAATAACGTAGTCCAGAGAGTCTGGTATTTTAAGCTATAAAAGCTGATAATCTTTATATCTCATGTCGGTTAATAAAAGAAATTCCTTTAATAAGATCAATTTTAAACAACTTTTATACCTTTTTTGAATTCATGCCTGCTCAAAGTCTTAAGTCGTCTCACGAAGCTTGTTAGAAAGAAAATTGCTCACCATACGGAACACTTCAATCAATTCTCTAATAATGTCATTTTATAAATTTTGTAATGTCAAGTCTTCTACGATCTTCCGTAGAGCTTAAACTAGTAGACCAGTGTTTCAAAATCAAGGCTACCAAAGGGTCATTGTACTGAGGTTATGAACGGAACATATATATTTGTTTTTAATTTCTGGTAGTATAAACTCGCTAGTTTTTATACGAATTACCAGAGTGTTTCACCACAAAGCGTTTGTATCTTTCAAAGATGTTCTTTTTCAAAACTGAAGTAAAAAATGTCATTTACTCCAGTTGAGGGTATGAAGTCCTAAGTGATCTTTATAATCCTATTAATTTTGGAACTCTGTATTGCATTGCCTAATATCTGCGATCACCTCCAATAGTTTCATTTAGAGTTAGATCAATCAGATTGAAAATATTCATCACCATAATTAAACCCAAAAAAAAAAAACGATGAATTATGAAATAATTTACGAAATGTTATTAAAATCTTAGTGATCTTGTTACATAATGGAACAGTAATTGCAATCTTGAAGGGTGTAATTCCTGACCTCTACTCTAAAATAAATTATTTTAAAATTTGAAATAATTCGATCAATGAAAAAATTTTAAAAAATAGTTTTTTACAAATATTTTCATGAACCCATAATTTACCGTTAATTTTTATGATCACTCCTTAATCTTAAAAGTGATCTTGTCAGTTTCTTGTGAAATGCAAAAATGGACTTTTCTTCATTATTTTTTATAAATTTTAAGGTCACATTTCTAAAATTATTAAAGCTATATAAAAATTGTAATTTTTCCATACGTTTAGTTTTAATATATTAAAAATCAATAAGTGGATGGAAGTGGTGATCGTAAGGTGATCGTCAGTTGTTGTAAACATATAAAAATTTTCTAACAAAATATTAAACTATTAAATTGAATTGTTATGGAACCGAGTATTTCAAAAACGTTCGATGCTAACGAATTAAAAAATAATAGTGTTTGAACCGGGTGATCTTGTCAGTTATCCTGGATCGCTAAATTGAAAGTTTTTTAATAGAGCAAAACTTTAAATGTACATTTATTTATAAACATTAACTGGTTTAATAAATGATCTTAAGACGATAAAATGATCGCCCTACAGATCGATCAAACAGATCCAAAGATTAGAAATATATTAATGTTTTTTTCCTTTGAGTGATGAACCTAAAATTATTATTATTATTTGGCAAATTTTGTTATCAATTAAACAATTTTTCAATATTAATTGCCAGTCGTATGGTACTTTTTTGTCTTTTTCTTTTTCTCGTGATTATTTTTCTGGCATTTTTTCACAAATCACAACATGTGCGGATTCTTTTTTTTTTTTTTTGCTGTTGTTGTTTTCTGTTTTTTGTTTCTTACAGGAAAATTTCTAAATAATTTTCCCCCGTTTTAAAAATTATCCAAAATAAAATAAAAAAAAAAACCAACAAAAAATTAGTACAAGAAAAAGATAGATATTTGGATTTATGTACACAGTTTAGTGTAAATAAACGTTTTTACAGAATCAATTTTTTTTTGTTTGTTTCTTATAAAATTTCTAAAACGAAAAAATAACAGAAAAAAGAATGAAGAAAAGTAAATAATGAAAATTGTAATATTTTAAGATTAAAGAAAATAAATGAAGGTAAACAGCGAATTGAGAAGGAGCTATAATGAAGAGAGAAATATGACTTCGAAATAATAATAATAAAATTAATGGAATAGAATGTAATACAAAAGAGCTTAAAGGAGCTTTTAAGACTTAAGAAACGATCCTTCAAAATAGATCTTTAAAGCGTTAAAACGCTTTTTAAACTTTAAGAGAACGATCAAGCAAAAGAGAGTTTTGAAATCGTTAACATTTTAATAAAGTTATTAAAGCTTAAAAACGATCAATAAAAAAGAGCTTTAAACCTGCTTTAACCTGTGATGTTTTCTATGGATCTGAAAACTTTAAAACTTTTAAGAAAAATATATTTTAGAAACTTTAAAAAAAAAAACTTATTTGATTATACTTAAAAACGATCAAGCAAAATTTAAAACTTTCAAAAATATCTTGTGCTGAATAATGTTGCTAAGACTTGAACGATCAATCGAAAAAGAGCTTTTAACCTGTAATGTATTCACAGAGTTTTAGGTCCGTTAAATGATCAAGATCAACGATTAAGAAAAAGAGAGTTGAAAATCTTTTAAAGTCTTTCTGATTAAATTGATGCTTTAAAACAATCAAGCGGAATAGAGCTTTAAAGTATTTTAAGCTTTAATGTGTTCAATTGATACAAAAGCTTAAAAACGATCAAGCGAAAAGAGAATTTTAAAATCGTTAACTTTTAAAAAACGTTAAAACGAACTTAAAGTTAAAAAATGATCCATCAAAAGAAGTTTTTATAATGTTAAAGTAAAGCTTTAAATTTTTAAATACGATCATTACAGCCTGTAGAGAGAGTTTTAAAATTGTGAAATTTTATAAAATTTTAAAACGATTTTTAAGTCTGATGCATAATTAAGTTGCCAATAAAAGAGAGGAATTTAAATCCCTTTAATGTGTGAAGTGTTCTATTGATCTAAAAGCTTAAAAACGATCAAGGAAAATAGAGTTTTAAAACTGGTAAATGCACAAATATGATCAACAAAACTGGAGCTTTAAAGAGAGTTGAAAAATTTAAATTGTAAAAACTTTAAATATTTTTAATTCTTAATTTTAATGAAGTTGTTAATGAGAGAGAAGTGTTCTATAAAACGAAAAGCTTAAAAATGATCAATTCAAAAAGAGTTTTAAAACCAATTAACTTTTATTTTAAAAAATTTTAAACGCTTTTGAAGCTTAAAAATTATTAACCAAAAGGGAGTTTCAAATGCTTAACGCTCGAGTAAAAAAGTCTAAAAAGCTTTAAGTACGATCAGCAAAGACAGTGCTTTAAACCCTACAATATTAAAGAGCTTTGAAATTTTAATCACTTTAATGCAGCAGCCTGCAGGTAGCGCTTGTGTATGTGAGAACTGCTTCATAATTTTCTCTTAAAGTACATAGAATAAATGTATACTTTGTTTCAAAAATAACATTATTTTCTGTTTGAAATATAATTTTAATTTAGAAGATCATACATCCATATTTCGCTGAATTTTTTTCGGTGTATTTTAAAAATTATCCGATAACACAACCACTGAATGAATTTTCAAAAATTTAAAATCATGTGAGTGTGAAAAAATGAAAACTTCCATCTCTTTGTCGTCTATTGCTTTAATCTCTCTAAATCTAAAAGCTTAAATCAATTAAGCTAAAGAGAGTTTTAAAACCATTAAATGGTTATAAACTTAAAAGCGACTTAAGAGTTTTAAAAACTGTCTTTTAAAAGAGAGTTTTAAATATTTAGAAATGATCGAAGAAAGAGAGCAAAGAGCTCTATAATTTGTGAAATATTCAATTGATCTAAAAGCTTAAAAGCGAACAAGCAAAAGAGAGTTTTAAATCGTTAATAAAGATCCAGTTTGAGAGAATTAAAATTACTCTTCTAACAAACATTTCTTTTCTTAAACCAATCATACCCTTAACCTTGACTGTAGGGTATTAATTATTAAAAAATATTTATAGTTGTGAACAAAAAAGTGCAGTGCAAAACAACAATAACAACAACACCAAAAAAAATAATATATTAAAATCCCAAAAAAAGAACATTAAATATAAAAACGCTTTTTCTTTAGTTCTGGTATTTTTCCTATGAAAATTCTGTATTATAAATATTTTTTGTTTATTTAAAAAAAATTATATATTTTAACAAAAAAGAAATCGTTTTTGTTCTTTAAAAATTTTTAAAATAAAATCAAAAGACGTAAATGCTAAAATTTATGCATTTTTTACAAAATAACAACAACAAAAAATTAAGAACAAAAAAATTTCAAAATTTTAGTAAGTTTTTCTGATGATTGAAATTATTATTTCAGAATTAAATAAAAACAGAAGCGTGGGAGGGTATTTCGAAAAGGGTAGGAATTTTAAAAAAAGACAATAACGCCTTTTGAAAAATCCTAAACAACTTTTTTACATTTTTCGAAATTTTACAATTTTTATTGAAAATTTGGTTTCAAAATTTCTTTTTCTAATTAATGTGAACACTTTTTGTAAAACAATTAGAATTTTAGACATTTTCATAATAAATATTTCAAAAAGATTGTAGAATGACAAAAAAACAAAAAGAACTAAATGACAAAAAAATTCACAAAATTGATGACTCTTATTTGACGAAAACATGAGCATAAAACGCGCGAATATAAATAAACAAATTTTGAAAAATTATGACAAAAATTATTTAAAAATATAAACTTTTATACACTTAGAGAAATTTTGAAGAAATTTGAATTTTTGATATCTCAGATATCGCCACCGATACTTGATCCTTTCGTACTGATCCTTCCACATGGAAAATATTTCGTAAATGTGACATTTTTATTTGTATTTGTTGCAACTTTTTTCGAATCAGATTTTATACCATTTCTCTTCTCTGAATAATAGATTCAGAGGTGCCCACGAAAAAATGTAAAACTCTACATTATGTTTTTGCTTATAAATGACAGCTGCGAAAACTTTATGAGCGACCCTCGTAAAATTAAAAATTTATGTTTACATGTGCAAAACATTATTATGATTTATTTTATTTTATTCTTATGAAAATTAAGCTTTTTTAAAAGAATTTTCCTGGCGGGTTATTATGGAAGCTAGAAGGACTTATGGAACGACCCTGGAAAAAATTTGAACATCGATTTTTGCTTATATTTATCTTAATTTGAATAGGAGTTTTATGAGATCGCTCCATTATGAGAAGTAATGGAGCGATCCTCGTTTAATTTGGCACATTATCTTTGATTATCATAAGATTTATTTCTTAAAATTTTGTTAAAATCGTTTTAGAATTTTTTAAAAGAAAATTCAAAATTCATTTCAAATTTTTGGGAAGTAAAATTTCCTTAAAAGTAAAATTTTCACTAAAAGGGAAAATATTTAAAAAAAATATAAAATTTTTAATAAAAATTGAAATTCCAATTTTCATAAAAAAATTAAAATTTAAAAAAATTAAAATTTTTTTCATAAAATTTTTATAAAGTTATAATTTTAGAATTGAAATTTTCACTGAAAATTCAAATTTTCAGAAAAACTTTAAAATTAAAAAAATGAAATTTTTACATAAAATTTTATCAATATTTTTATTTCAATTCAAATTTTTTAAAATTAAAAAAAACTTATAATTTCGCTAAAAAGTTTTTATTAGAATTTAGAAAAAAAGTATTTTTTAAATTAATTTTTTCACAAAAAATTAAAAAAATTTTCTATTTTTTTAAATTAAAATTTTTATTTAAAATTGAGAAAGGAAAATCTCTTAAAATTTTATAAAAAAAAAACAAATTTTCACTGAAAGTGCGTATTATTGAAAATTTTCACTAAAAATTAAAATTTTTGACTAGAAATAAAATTTTTTAATAAAAATTTGAATTTCTAAAAATTTTTACAAAATTTAAACATTTTCAAAAAATTTAATTTTCAATCAAAATGAAAATGTTTATTACAAATTTCAAAATTTCGCTAAAAATTTTAATTTTAGTTTTAATAAAAATTTAAAATTTTGCAAAAATTTTTGAATTTTCTCTAACAAAAATAATTGAGGAGTCATGGGTTTGTGTTGATATTTGTAACATACAGGATGAAAGGCACCCACACCCACTTTTAAGTGTAATGGTAGATTCAGTATCACTTTCTGAATCGATTTAACGATGTCAAATCGTTTTGCCGTAAGTCGGTCATCTTGACTGCCCAAGTGATCATTCTAGGCCCATAAATAGAATTTTTTTTATGAAAACGTTTTGAAAGGAAATTTGATTCGATATAGAAAATCGAAAATTTGATTTATTCTTCAAGCTAAATTTTAGGTTATAAAGAGTTTTATACAAGTAATAATGAATTTTTTATTAAAAAAAATTTGATTTCAATTTATAAATTCTAAAAATAAAATTTTATTAAATTTTTAAATTTAATTTTAAAAATAATTTTTGAATTTAATGATAAATTTTTTATTTATTACAACTTTGACTTTGATGAAATTATTCATTTTTGTACAAAAAAATAAAAAGTAAAATTTTCAGAAAAAAATCTAAAATTTCAAGACATTTTCTTAAAAAAAAAACAACATTTAATAGCATATTTAGAGAAAAATCACAAAAATAAACACATTTTGGCAGATGACGTGTAAAAATACTCATAAAAAACTGACAAGAAAAAACAATTTTGAATAAAAAAAATTTTAATAAAAATGTGTGTATTTTAAAGCGAAATGCAATTTTTTTCGCTTAAAATCTAAAATGCAACAAAAAATAGGCAAAACGTGTAAAAAGTAATACGAAGCAAAAAGAAAAAATGAGCAAAATTTAAGATTTTTTGTTTATGAATTAAAAAAATAAAGATTTTCAGAAAGAAAAAAACAATAATTCAAGAAAATGCGCTTTCAAAAAATAATGCAATTTTTATTTAGAATTTGTGTTTTTACACCCTACACCAACATAGTTATTATAGTGGTGGTATTGTGCGTTCGTGCAGATGTTTGTAACGGGCAGAAAAATAGTCCTACCATAAGTTTTACGTATACCGTTCGACTCATAATCACTTCCTGAGTCGATTAACCATTATCCGTCCATTTATCCGTGCGTCCGCTTGTCTGTCTGTTCAGTTGTTTGTCTCTGTAAACATTGTGAACACTCTGCAGGTTGCAATTGTGAGATATTTGGATAAAATTTATTACAGGTTATTTTCATAGCTCAAACATATAGAAATAGGTGTTATTTGGTTCAATATTTCAGGTAGCTGCCATACAAATATCCTCCCGGAACGGGGGTTTAAGGCCATAATAGTCCTAAATATAAAGATTTTGCAACGAAATTAAAAAATATGATGTCTTATGATTTTCTAAATCGTTGTCCAAAACTATTCGAGGGCCGATTCATTACTTCTTATAGGTCCCCTAAAAGCCTCCCTCCAAATATCACTTTGAAGAGCATAAATCTCACATAAGAACAACCGATTAAATAAAAATTAATAAAATCTAAAATTGAAATTGGAAATTATACGAAGGTCGGTCCATCAATTCTTCCAGCTGCACTTTAACCACTCACCCCAAAAAACCTTTTTGAAACGCATAAATTTTACCTAAATCTTAGTATCAAAAAAGCTAATTATACGAGGGTCGTTAATAAAATTTTCATAGCCAAAACTTACAACCAACAATGTGGTGTAGGGACTTGACCGACTGTAACATTTTTACTTGTTTTTTTGTTTCTTGACGATGTAAAATGATTATGATAATGATAATTAAGATGATGATGATGATGATGATAATGATGTTTTGTTTAAAAATTATTTGAAGGTTACTTATGTACAAAAGAAAAAAAAACAATGTTTGGGTGGGTGTTTTGAAAATAAATAAATAATTTTACTTTTTTTGTTGTTGTTTTTTAAGAAATAAATAAATTTGTTTACAAAAAAAAATATACCTTAAAGTCTCCTTTTTTCCTTTAAGCTCCAACTCCTCGAGTTAAGGAGGTTTTATTTGTGCCTTCTTTCTTTCTTTCTTTCTTGTTTTCTTATTTGTTCTTTTATGATTTTTTGTTTCTTTTTTTAAGATTTTATTGTGTATTTTTTGTGGTGTTTTTTATTTCTTCTTTTATTTTCTATTTTTTCTTACGCATGACCAAAACTTTTTTTATAATTTTTTGTTGTTTTCTTCAATTTAAACACCAAATTCTTGCCTTTTCTTCCTTTTTTCCATAAAACAAAAATACAAAAAATAATTTACTGTTATTTTTTTCACAAAATTTATATATTTTTATTTTTAACAATTTTTTTGAAAATTTTCTTTAATCTTTATTTTTCTTAAAAATAAAACACAATTTTCCTCTTTATTTTTTTATTAATTTTTCATAATTTTAATTTATTTTTCAATTTTTTATAATTTTTTTCAAAAACGTTTTCAAAATTCTTTTCAAAAATATATTTTTTCTAGTCTTTTTCCCTTTATTAATCCTTAAGTTTAGAGACTCTGAGCACGACTAATATTTAATATTTTCTGAGCATCATTTCGATGTAGTAAATGTAATCGAAAGAAACAAGACTTTTCTCTGAATAATTATGCTCCCTGAGTATCCAAAAAACTACCAAAAACAAAAATCCCCAAAAAAATATCAAAAACAAACTTTCTAAACAGCAACAAAAATTCTAGTCAAGATATTGCATTTAATGCATTTTTACAAAATTTACTCAATTATTAGTTTTACTCTCATTAATGTCAAATTAATTAAATTCTCTTTGATGATTTTTCCTCTCTTAAATTTTTATTAACTTCAACACTTGTAACTTTTGCTCCCCCCAACTCCAAAAATAAGAAAACACACGAAAATAAATATCCCTTTTCAAAACTTTTTCCTCTTTCTCCATCCCTCCACCAAACAAAATAAAGAAACATTTAAAATTTCCAATTCCAGGCATGGTAAACTGGTGGTACTAAGTCATTTTAAAATGTTTATTTCTCTGGGATGAAAATCTTCTTTATAGGGGTTTTGATTTAAATGGATAATATCTCTTGTAAATGGATAAATTTTTAGGATAAACACCTCTTTGAGTTGCATGTAAGTATCTCTTGAATTGACTACTACAAAACTACTTGCTCAGACGAATATCTCGATTCAACCGGGACCTCTCATTTTCTTAGATATACATTTTTCTTAACTTTAAAATTTGGAAACTTTAAATTTAATGTAGAAAGAAATCTGATATGATATGAAAAAAACTAAATTAATTTGCGAAGTCGCCAATTCCTGTGAAATGATCCAAAGATTCAAACGATCTTCAGATTTATGGTATTTTAGAAAACCCATTTTAAAACCCATTTATCGTCAAAATAACTTTAATATGGGATTTAAAATAGAAAACTCGTAATATCTTTAAATTTTCTGAA
The DNA here is from genome assembly GCA_004302925.2 of Cochliomyia hominivorax. Classification (NCBI taxonomy): domain Eukaryota; kingdom Metazoa; phylum Arthropoda; class Insecta; order Diptera; family Calliphoridae; genus Cochliomyia; species Cochliomyia hominivorax. The sequence continues at coordinate 15,218,650 of PYHX02000467.1, forward strand.
AATAATTAATATGAAATTGAATATGAAATCTGTCAAAAAAATTTTCCAATTTATCCATCCCTGCTCCCATTAATCGTACTCTTACACTTCGTCATAAATTGTAAATATTTTGAGCATTTGTCTCCAATAATTTTTGAATTATATTAGAAAGAAAAATTTTGTATTTTATTTTAGAATTTTGTTTCTTTCCATCAACACAACCCCCCCTCCTCCTCCTTCAAAAGAACAAAATCGGCTGCATTTAAATGTCTCTCAATTCTTTATTTTATTAATTTAAATTATTATTTTGTGCAGAAGTGCATGATAATTTTTCTTTGTCAGCTCTCTTTTTCTCACTCTCTCACCGTCTCTCTCACACACTCTGTCTCAAAATTTCTAATATTTTTCTATTCTCTATTTATTTTCAATTTTCAAAAAGACAAATTTTGCCAAAAACAAAAACAAAAAAATTCTAATATTAATGTGCGCTAAACACTCACACACTCTCACTAAGTTGGCTGCATTTATTTGATGTTTTTATGTGTTTGTATTTAGTTATTAAGTTGGTGTTGGTTTTAGTAAAATATTATTATTGTTGTTTTTGTTTTTGTTGTTGTTGTCGTCGTTGGTCTGGTCTATTGTTTTTGTCTATATTATTTCTTGTTTATCCTTTTGAGCATCATATATCCTACTGCTGCTGCTTATTTTTGCTCTGCTCTGTTTCTGTTTCTATTACTGCTGCTGTTTGTTGTTTATTATTTTATTCTTTTTGGTGATTTTTTGTTGTATTTTTTTTCGTTTTACTTTTTGTTTTGTGTATTAGAAAATAAAATTATTTGGAGGATATATTTTTTGGTTGTTGTTATTGTTGTTGCGTATGTGTGTGTACATATTTTCGGGCCATTGTTCTGTGTGTATCCGTTTAACGCGTGCCTATATTTTTCATCTATTTTGTTTGCATCAGCACAAAATTAAATATGTTTCTTTTTTGTTATCCTTCTTCTTGCTGTTGTTTTTGTTCAGGACATTTCCATTTTCATATGTAGTTGTTGCTTTTTTTGTTGTCATTTTGTTGGAAGCATTAAGAGGAAATTAAAAAAAGAAACTAGAAATAAATAATTAAACTATTTTTAAAAGGCTTTAAAGATTTTCTGAAAAAAAATAGTCAATATCGAAAATTTTTAGCAGAGAGTTTTATTGATATAAAAATTTAATAAACAAATTCTAGAAAAAATTTTCCTAGAGAAAATCTCTCTCAACAAGAGACAAATTTTCTAGAGAAAATCTCTCTCAACAAGAGACAAATTTTCTAGAGAAAATCTCTCTCAACAAGAGACAAATTTTCTAGAGAAAATCTCTCTCAACAAGAGACAAATTTTCTAGAGAAAATCTCTCTCAACAAGAGACAAATTTTCTAGAGAAAATCTCTCTCAACAAGAGACAAATTTTCTAGAGAAAATCTCTCTCAACAAGAGACAAATTTTCTAGAGAAAATCTCTCTCAACAAGAGACAACTTTTCTAGAGAAAATCTCTCTCAACAAGAGACAAATTTTCTAGAGAAAATCTCTCTCAGCAAGAGACAAATTTTCTAGAGAAAATCTCTCTCAGCAAGAGACAAATTTTCTAGAGAAAATCTCTCTCAGCAAGAGACAAATTTTCTAGAGAAAATCTCTCTCAGCAAGAGACAAATTTTCTAGAGAAAATCTCTCTCAGCAAGAGACAAATTTTCTAGAGAAAATCTCTCTCAGCAAGAGACAAATTTTCTAGAGAAAATCTCTCTCAGCAAGAGACAAATTTTCTAGAGAAAATCTCTCTCAGCAAGAGACAAATTTTCTAGAGAAAATCTCTCTCAGCAAGAGACAAATTTTCTAGAGAAAATCTCTCTCAGCAAGAGACAAATTTTCTAGAGAAAATCTCTCTCAGCAAGAGACAAATTTTCTAGAGAAAATCTCTCTCAGCAAGAGACAAATTTTCTAGAGAAAATCTCTCTCAACAAGAGACAAATTTTCTGACGAATTCTCCAGAAAAATTTTCTAGAGAAAATATTTCTTTTAATAAGAGACTAATTTTCTATTTGGACAAATTATCTTAATAAGAAATTTTCTCTTCGTTTAGAAAATTTCAGTATATATTTTTTAGAAATTCTCCATTTTTTTGTCCTTTATAACAAACCTCATTAAAAAATATCCTTAACTCAAAAAATATATTTACAGGATTTTAAATAAATTCTTAAAATTCAAATGGAATAAAAGAAACAAAACCACATTGTCCACTCGACTCTTAAACCAAATAAATCGGCTTAAAATTCAAGATGCTCTCGTGATCTCGACATCTTCATTCTACACATAAGTGGCCTAAAGGATAAAGAAATTTTTGAATAAAAGAAAAAGTGCGCCAAATGTAAATATTTTTCACAAATCAATAGAGTTTTAAAACAAATTTTCGTCCAACAAATAAATAAACAAATTAGAAATAATTTTGAAATGTACAAAACTCATCTGAATAAGATTCCAAAAGTATTACAAAAAATTCTATTAAAAAAATAATACAAAACCGGGACCAGTGTCTGAGAGATAAAGAAAAGAAGCGCACAAGCGTAAAACATGATTTGAAATTTTTGGCAGAAAATTTGCATGTTGTTTCTTAAAAGTGATCTTAGGAGATGAATAAGATCACCCTTATCTAAATAAGATGTTTTTGAGGTTAAAGATCACTTAAGATCATGATCTTGTTGTTGAAGATTTCTTTAAAAATTATTTGCATGCAGATAATGATGATGACATATCTTGATTGAGGGTTAAAAAGTTTTGAAATTATCTTAATTAATTGAGGACAGAAGGTCAAAGTTGATAAGGGGATTCCTTAGGATCTTTCTTTTAAGATCATTTATAAAGAGAGTTCAAGTTTATTAAGAGATTTTAATTATTTTGAATAACTCATTAATTAAAATGATAAATACTTTCAGTATGTAATCTTTAACTGAGGTTTAACTTAAAGTTAAGTTTAAACTCAGTTTAATTGAGACTACCTTAAGCCTAAACTACATATGTTCTCATTTCTTACTTACATATCCTGGGTTACGCCTTCTTTTTGCATTTTCTCGCCTTTCCAAATCTCTCTACTTTTTTCCATCTATTTTAATCTCTTCTCCAGGCATCTTGTCTTAATTTTCCAATTTAGAGATTTGCATAATTTTATGTAAATCTTCTTCTCGGCTCAACTTTGACTCGCAATAACCTCCTCTTTTACTCTCTGCCTTAAATAGAACTAAAACAAAAATTACTAATCACATGATCAAGCACAACAATCCTCGTTGATCTTTCTCTTAATACTGATCCTCTACGTTTAGTTACGCACATGTTGCATGTTCGGCATAGGATCAAATTAAATCCTTAGCTCAGCTTAAATCAACGATCAACGAATATAATTTGTCACGAAAAAAAATCTGCATGACATTTTTTCGCGTAATATTGGATTAAAAAAGAGATATTTTTCATATTTTCTACAGCTAAAGATCAGCATAAAGATCAAAACAAGAGATTACAATGGTTGTGTAGCACTTAAATCTGGAGCATGACTTTTTGTGTTTGCATGTAAGATAAAGTATTTTTTTTCCTTCGCTAGATCTCAGGATTAATGAATAAGCCGCGAAAAAATGTAGGCACAGGCCAAAGTTTCTCTTGAAAAAGATCTCATTATTTTTTTTTCGCTTGCTACCTGCAGTTTGATGTTGTTTGTATGGTAAATGAGTGAGTAGTGTAACCGTTAATCCTTTCAGCGGTTAAATCCTGTTGCTTCGATTTAAATCCGGTACTGTGTATATTTTCTAATCCGGTTTAGTTTAAATCTCAATGATCAGTCTCTTAGTAAGTAATTAGAATTACCTGTATGTGTGTCTGTAAGTGTATTTGTAAGTAGGATGTGTTATATTATGAATATTAGTATTATTAGTATATTAACTAAGTGTAGGTGTTTATGTGGATGTTTAAAATAAGTTAAAAGTGAGGTTAGGGAGTGCTTATGTTGGTTGCTCTACTACTAATTAGTGTTTATTTATAAGGAAATTACTGGATATTTGATCTTAACTTTAAGTATGAATTAAATGGATTTGAATTGAAAGAATAAGCGATATGAGAAGGGATATAGTTGAACTAAAGGTATTAATATAGTTTCCCTTTTTGAAACCTTTTCTTGAACGATCATACTCATAATTCACTACATAGCAAAATATCGATCAAATCCAATCACTAAATCACTTTTTTTCACGTTCTAATATGAAATAAAAGAGGTTTTGTTTTTTATGCTTAAAATGTAATGGTTGCTTGTTTTCAAATTTTGAACCGATCTGGACCGATCCTCCTTCAAACTTATGTAATAAAGATGATATCTTGAAATATTTTAATCATGTTTATAACGTCTTAAAAATTATGATAAAATGCGATTTTAATTTCAAAGCCAGACTCTTGGTTTTAAGTAGCTTAATTCTTAAGGGTACGATCGCTTAATAGGTCAATAACCTTAATTTCACTTAATACTGCAGATTTTTTGCCGATAATCAAGATACTTTTAAATCCGAATATATTATATCACTAATTTCACAGCAATTCATAGTAGATTAATTTTTTCCCGTTCTACAAAACACTTAGAGAAAATGTTATAGACAACAACGAATTTCAGTTACAAGATCACAGAATTTTGATTTATCGTTTCATATTTGAGTTTCTCTTTTTGGATAAAAATTTATGGGTTCGAAAATACTTCGATTTCAATAATTTTTAATGCTACTTCATTTCTGTCACTTTATTGGTCCATACCGTTTGCAAATTACTGATCGATCAATTCAATATTTTTAATTTTCTTATTGAAATTTCAGAAACGAAATTGACCAAATCACTTGTGGATCTGATCTTTTCTAAGAAGTGATAGGTTTTCAAATAATGTTTAATTTGAAATAAGTTATGAATTAAAAAGCTTTATTTCAAAGAAATTAAAATTTATGGTTTAAAAATAAGTTGGACTTTCGATTCTACTTGATTCAGCAAATATTTAGATCGATTATTTATATATCCCTAAAAGGAGGTATTCAACATCGTCTGATCTGAGAATAAAATCAGATTTGGAGGACTACAAAAATGTGAATCCATGTCAATATATAACCAATTGAGAATAGTTCTATTTATGTAAACAAGTTCGAATGATCCAAAATTTATCAGTAAAACTTTGTGATTAGTAAGATAAATACCAGTAGTCCGCAGATTCTACTGACATTTATCATACGTTGACATAAGGATTCAAACAGATTATGACATCAAATTCATCTTACGAATCATTATACATTGACGTTAAGGTCATTCTAAGATCTCATTTCTCCCAACATAACAAAAATATACCCCCTGCTGAAAGATTGATGTATAAAATTATTTTTCAAGCCAAACGGCATATAACCGCTTATAGTCCTACGAAACTATAAGAATTGCGATGAAAAGTTATATCGATCTTAATTTAGAAAAAAAGTCTATTTTTTAGATTTTTTTCCAAAAAGGTGGCAACATTTACTGATAAATAAAAACCATTTTCTTCTTCTTTATAAATTGCAAAAAAAATTGAAATTTTAAGTTTATTTTTAAAATTTTAATATCAAATTAAATTCCACTTAAATTATAGATGACAAATACTTGTATAAGAAGTTTATACCTTCGTTTTAATTTTGATGTAAAATGGACTTCCGGTAGTCAAAGTTAGTTAACTTCCTTTCGAAAACATCACCACCAATTATGTAAAATTTCATTAAGATCTCTAACGATACAAAAGTTAGAGAAGTTTTTCCAAACTACTTCTGTAACTGTGCGGTGCTAGAAAATTGCTTCCAGAAGTTTATTAAAACGATTAATTTTGTTTAAACAATTTTGTTGTTATATTGACGAAATTCATCTTAAAGTTTATTAATCACTTTTAACTTTTTTTCTGAATAATATTGATTTTTAATAGAGTTTCAAATTCTATTTTTATAGCCTCCATCAAGTGGTAAAGAGGCCATATTAACTTTGTCATTCGGTATGTAACGCTAAAAATTAATCATCTCAGATCCTAAAATGTATATATATATTCCTGCATAAAATCAAAATCTGAGTCGATTTAGTTATGTCTATTCGTTTGTATCCATCTGTTTGTCTATCTGTCTGTCTGTCTGTCTGTCTGTCTGTCTATCCGTCTGTAGTTGGCACGCTCACATCCACAATAATTGTCAGAGCTTAATTAAATTTGGCAAAATGGGTTCAGTTTTTTAAAAGATATGGAACGATATCTGCGATAACATTCCTAAAAGTCAACTATAAATTGACAAATTGGAATCAGAGTAGTGCCATAAATTAATCTATACGTACTTCATAAACATTCCAAAAATTATCAAAATCGGTATAATAGAAAAAACGTTATAGCAAATAATATTACTGATATTATGACTCCTGTGTTGTATATAAGAAAAACTTTTATACATATTGTATACACTTGTGAGTGTATGTGTGCGTGTTTATGTACGTAATAAAATGTATTAACTTCACATGCATTCGTGGTGGAGGGTATTGAAAATTCGGCATTGCCGAATATTTTATTCTAACTTATTTCAAATCATTTCAAATATTTTTATTTTAACTTTTTATTAAAAAAATGTGCCCTTAATTATGTTAATATATTTTACATTTGTCCTAAATAATCATTATAAATTATTTATTTAAAATTTATAAATAAATTTATTATTAATAATATTATTATATATTTTTTTCTTATAATTCCAATAACGGACATTTTAAAATAATAAAATCATTAATTTTATATTAAATCGACAAAGAAAAAAACTTCATTTAAATTGAAGTTAAAATGTCAGAAAAAAATCTCTTTAGTTTTCAGGATTTTCTAAATGAAAAAAAAATACTTTTTTAAAATAAACATTTTAGTAAAATTAATTTATATTGTTTTTTTGTAGTTGCAGTTGTTGTTGTTGTTGATGTTTTTAATTTTAGTATTATTTTAATATACATCAAAAATGTTTCTAATTAATAAAACTTAAATATTTACTTTTTCTATATCTAATAAATTTATTAAATATCAAATTCACGTAAAATATATAAAAACAAATTATTTGAAAAATAAGGGTGAAACGAAAGGTGCTGTTAATTGTGAGAAAAGATGTAATAAAATAAACCCTTTTTCAAAAGAAAAAAATGATAAAAATTTAGTATTAAAAAAAAGTAAAAAAATGCATTTTTATACCCTCCACCAACACAAGTGGTGAAGAGGGTATATTAACTTTGTCATTTTGTGTGCCACGTTATGAAGGCATCATTTTAGACACCATAATATTTATATATTCTTGCTCATATAAAAATCTGAGTCGATTTGTCTGTGCGTCTTTTCCGAAATTGGACCCAATGTGGAACCTATAACAAAATATCCACCAATATTCTATTCAAAATCAATAAAAATATGATTTTGAATAGAACTATTTCATATATAAGAATTATATATGTCTATTATAGCGATATAGCAGGTTTAAGATAGAAACTGCTTAGAATAATAACAAACAATCTGGATAAATGTCTTTAAATTCCTATGATTCCACCTGGAGTTATATACGAAGGCATTATACCTTCTCTACTTAAACTATTTCCCGAAATTTTTCCCATAAAAATTACATATTTTGTATTAATTATGATTTTTCTATAAAAAATCCAGTTTTTTTGTAAAAAATGCATATTTGCGCTTTTGTTAAAAATGCGCTTTTTTATAAAATCACTTAAAAAATGCACTTTTGAAAAAAATTGCTTTAAAAAATGTACTATAAAAGATGTGGACTTTTTATAAAAATACAATTTCTATTTAAGTAATTAAATTTTCTATAAAGAAAGCTTTTTTCTGTCTAAATGTAGATATTTTTGGACTTTCTACATTTTTTATGAAAATAATATATAAAGCACTTTTGTAAAAGATGCATATTTTTAAAATGACAGTTTTATAAAAACTTTCCGTTTTACAAAAAATTTACTTTTTGCAAAAAAAAATGCACTTTTTGAAAAAAATGCACTTTTCTTAAAAAATTTATTTTCTATAAGAAATACTAATACAATATTCCACAAAAGAGGGAATATTCTATTTAAAAAAATCAATTTATTTTTCAAAATTTGGAAAATACAAATTTTTCATAAAAAGTGCAATTTTGAAAAATATTTTATTAAAAGATTCTCATATTTTGTCAGCCTCTTTAAACTTTTTTACTTTAATAATAATTGTAGTTGTGAACACATTCACATATCAATGCTTTTGTATGTATGTTATAATTGTTTAGTTTTTGGTTTGTTATTTTATTATGTTATATACATACACACATACATACATACATATTTAAAAATACATATATTTACATAATTATTCATTATAATCATCATAATAATAATTTTTTTTTCTCGAAAACTTCAAATTTATTAGTTTGTTAGTCCTGTTGAATCCCTTAGGGTACCATTAAATATATACATACTCATACATATGCATATTTATGCACAAATCAATTTTATATATAAATGTATGTGTGTGATATTAACTATTTTACACATATACTTATACATTATAAATTAATATATATAAAACAATATGATTTTATATTTTAAAACATTTAAACAAATTATATTTGTATGCATGTATGTGTGTATAAGTAAAGGTGTATGTGTAGGTGTGTGTATGTGTATGTTTTAGATCCTTTATTATAATTAAATAAACATTTGTATGTTTATACATAAATGAACTAATTATAAATTTATGTTATTTTATATATAATTACAAATATACATATACATTAATACATACATACATATGTATATCCTTATGTATGTTTGTGTGTGTTGGAGTGTAATTATTTATTTCTATTTTTTATAATAACCTTGTCACTCCGTGTGTTACGCTAGAAAGGTATAATTTCAGACACCATAATGTATATATATTCATGTGTCTGTCTGTAAGGATATAGATAGAAGGATATTTATCAATATGGTTCATGTTGTTGTTCAACTCCAGGTTCAGGAATCTGGCAACCTCGGTTGGTTGGGTACCAGTCCAATCCAACTCTTCATAACAGAGTTGGATTGGACTGGTAGTTGAATAATTGTCATGTATCATGTGATCTTTGGCCGCATGTAGGATATGGGTTTGGGACCAGAAAGCATTGACCCTATTGATTCATCATGATCTTTGTTGTGCCAGAACTACTCTTGTTGACCACGACAAAATCCGTTCATTCATATGGTAACTTGAAACCACGGAATTTGAGGCGTTTCTGTGAACGTCGTTCAAAGCTGTCATATACGAAATCCGATCCAAAGGTTCTTCCACATACCTATGTATGCTATGTTCTTATAAACGAATATCCTTTCTACTGTCTGTTCGTCTATCTGTTTGTCTGTCTGTCTGTTGTTGGCACGCTCACACCAACAATAATTAACAGAGCACAATGAATATTAAAGTCCTGAGAACTTTTCAATTTAAAATCAGCTTAATCGGTTTAGTATATAAAAAAAATTAAGACCGATAACTGAAGCACCCACTTAGTTCCAGTGTAGAATTTTCGTAAATCTTAAATTAAGAATCGACATATTAGAATAAAGTTTCATTATACGTTGTGAGTGTATGCATGAGGGTGTTGTACAAACATAACGTATTTACTACACACGTATTTGTGGTGTAGGGTATTAAAGATTCGGCATAGCGGAATAAAACATTTTTACTTGTTAAATTTTCAAAAAGGTAAAATATTCGAATAATATTAAAATTATTATATTTTCTAACAAAATAATTCAAATGACATAACCTCAATTGAATTTTGTGTGTTTGTTGTTGCTGTTGTTGTTCCTGGAAAAATTACAAATTTTAAGTATTTTATTGTGAAATAAATATTAAATTAATATTTCTAATACAAATATGCCTTTAAAACAATTGTTGTTATTGTTGTAAATACACACACACACACACACATATATATAAATATACATTAAATATGTGTTGTTATATATGTATATAAAGTATATTATATATTTAAAATATGTATATGTATATATACACTAATGTATATAATTTATAAAATATTTATCTTTTACCTAAATTTATTTATTTATTTATTTATTTATTTTTTCAAATATGTTAATTAACTCTAAAAAGAGTTAATTAAGGAATTTCTTAAAAACCGAATACAACAAATATTTTTTAAGAATATTTTATTTATATAATAATGGGTCAATAGTTTTTGCTGAATTGACAATACAAATATTTGTCATTATGTATTTAATACACCATGTAACAGTCATGTTTACACTTGGTAATGACGATGTCAAATATTTTTGATTCTGGAAATAATTCTGTTACCTTGGAACTACTAAATATTTTTTAATGATATTTCACTCAGTTATTGTTAAGGTGTTTTAAAATTGATTTGGAGAAGCTTGAGTTCTTGGTGGTTTCAGAGGATGTTAGATTGTCCTTCAAATTTGGTCATCTCGTATATTATAAAGTTTGTGCAAGAATCAAATTCTACTTTTGTAAATAATTGTGTAACTTGGGAATCCTTCAATATCTTTTAATGAATTTTCATAGGAATATTCTTGAAGTGTTTTCCAAACGATTTGGAGAAGATCAAGTGCTTGGTGGTTCCAGAGGATCTGGGATTGTCCTCCAAATTTGGTCACCTCGGATATAATAAATTTTATTCTAGGATCAAAAACGTTTTTTTGTAAATAATTCTGTAACTTTGGAACAATTTAATATCTTTCAATAAACTTTCACTCAGACATTGCTAAGACATTTTACAACTGATTTGAAGTAGCTCAAGTTTTTAGTTCGTCCAGGCTATGTGGGATTCAGTTCTAAATTTGGTCATCTCGGGCATTATGAAGCTTGTGCAAGAATCAAAAATATTTTTTTGTAAATAATTTTGTATCTTCAAAAAACTTAATTATTTTTTTGCGAAATTTGAAATTGACATTCCCCAGGTGTTTCTCAAATGCGTGTAAACTAAATTTGAATGAAATTGGGGCAAAGATCTGCCCAAAAGTCCCATCCAAAACTGTCAATTCTTTTTAATATAATTTAACTTCTTTTGCTAAGTTTTTGTTAATTTTTACCTCAAATGACATTCCTCTTACCTGTTCTTTCGAAATTTTGAATATTTAAGTTCTAACATTTTCATCGATATAAAATACTGGTATAAGAAGTGTATACCTTAACTGGAAATCCTACCTTAACTAGTCTTCCTCTAGTAAAATTTAGTTATATTCAATTTCCAAAATAATCGTAGTTCTGGTCTACTATAAGGTGAATTTGTTGAACCAGGTGCCTGTCCAATTTAATTGGAGAACTTTTCCAAAAAGTTTGTGTAAAATGTATAAAGTAGTTTCTTTTTTCCAAACATAAATTTTAGTACCATTTTAACTTTTAGTACCAAATAATAAGAGTTTCGATCTACTATCAGATGAGTTTGTAAATTGTTATAATAAGCAATAGATGTTCTTGGCTTAAAAGGTTTGAAGTAGGTTTCCTAAAAATCTACCTATTTTTAAGTGCAGTTTAAGGATATTGAGAAGATTTGTGACACAAATTTTGATGCTTTTGGAAATTTCTACAAATGGATTTTCATTCATTTAAAATAATAAATATATTTCAAAGTTAATTCGATCACAAAAAGAGTTTACATCAATATAACAAAATTTTATAACATATTCTTCATAGCAACAAAAAAATTCGTTAAATTGATGTAAATTTTTTTAAAGTATTTTTAATTAAACATAAAATTTAAATAAATTCATTTTAAAATCTTTTAAGAAAATGTACTTCCTTGGAACTCTAGTTTAGTTCCTAGTAATCTTGGAATTCCAGGAAAATAAATAAAATTAAAAAAAAATATTTTCAAAATAAACAAAAAAATATTTAAATTTTAAAGAATTTTCGGGCTGCAGGATTAACTAGGAAAACTAGAGCAAACAATTTTACAAACTCAATTGTTTTCCGCCAAAAAAAAATAGAAACTGAAGAACGAAAAACAAGTTGATCTAATTTTCATTGTTATGAAATTATTAAACAAAAGCATGAAGGACATGAACAAGGATCAAAAAGACAAACACATTTTATTGCATGAATATTTAATTTTGTGTTTGTTTTTGTTTTTGGTTCAAAAACAGGTAAATTGTTATTAAGCGAGAGGTTGTGTAGGCCTCAGTTTCTTAAGCTCTAAGATTAACAATGAAAATTTTGAGGGAAATTTTCCTTATACATCGCTAACGCTTTCCTGAATCTTTGATCATATTTTTTCCAATGTGCGTGTTAATGAGTCAGTTATGGTAAACATGTTATAATTTTTGGTGATTTAGTCCTTTTTTTCCTTCTGGTATTTATGCATAATGAGTTTATTTAACTACTGTTGTTTTCTGCTCTCATTTTCGCCTTCGGATTTTTGTTTAGTTTTCTTAAATGATCTTTTCACATCTTCACAGCAATTTTCAACTTTATTTCGTTACTTTTTGGTTTTATGATGTCATACGCGCGTTTTACCATCATGTCCTTATTTCATTATCCTTGACCATAATTACTTTGGGTTTGTAGACGCACACAACCGGCAAACAAACAAACAAAATGCCTTTATTTTGAAAACATCGTTCTAGTTTCCATTATTTTCTCGATTTTTCACCAGTTTCAAAATATCTTCGTTAGTGATTATTTAAATTTTAAAAGGGATTTTATTAAATATACATTTTATGGCTTTTTTCATCTTCTTTTACTTCCGTTGAATTCAAATCTTTGTTTTAGATTTTCTAGTTGCTCTGCTTTTTTTTAAGGATCAGGTAATAATTTTTTTTATTTTCAAAACCCATAAAAACCTTTAACCCTTTAATTTTTGTTAAAATTAAGGAAAAAGAGACAAATTTCCCTATTTCCCTTAATGTCCTTGCACATGCAAATATTTCTACGAAATGTAGACTTTTTTGAAACAAATCTGTGTTTTTTGTTTCTTTTGTCTTTTTTAAAATCCTTTCAAACTTTATGACGGTTTTTTGTCTTAATTTGTCTAGAACACAAATTCTATATTTTATTCTGTTCTATTTTTTGGGTGATTAGTTTACCGAATATAGTTCAATTTGAAAAATGGATAATAATTGTCTTAGATTTTAAGCCTTTCTTTTTTCCCTAAAAGGATAATAAAATTGAAAATCTTAATTAGTGCTTTAAATAAAAAATCACATATTTCAGTCAGTTTTCCAAGAACATGAGTCATTTCTTCAGTTAGGGTTAAATGGGGTAAATGTTTGTATTTTGAAGACTTTAAACGGCTAAAGAGGTTAAATAGCTATACAATATTTTCAGATAATGGCAATTAAAAAGTGGCATAAATACGATGACTTGAAATCGAGGAAGATATATTAATGCCAAATATCAGTTATTTTCTTGAAAATAAATGTTCACAAATAACAAAAGAATGATTATGTTCAATTATGCCAAATTTTCAATATCCTGCGTCACAAATCCGCGTGAAGTAAATACGTTATATTTCGTACATACATACTCACACATACACTCACAAACGAATACAATATATAAAAGTTTTTCTTAAATGTAACACGGAGTACTTAATGAGTCATAAAATCAGTTATAATTTTTTTCTACTGAACCGATTTTGATAATTTTTTGAATGGCAGTGAAGTACATACAACTTTATGTTATGGCAACATTTTATTTTGATTTGTCAATTTTTAATTGTCAATTTTACGAAAGTTCTTTGCTTGAACTTAGAGGTTACCTCAGATATCGGACTATACCATTTAATATACTACTCCTCAGAATTATAGAAAATACTTTATTGAGCTCTATGAAGTTATTGTGAATGTCAGCGTGCCAACAACAGACAGACACTTAAACGGGGTCTTAGATGGTTTATTCTTAGCGTTATACACAGAATGACAAAATGAATATACTACTTTCAACACTTGTGGTGGTGTAGGGTATAAAAATTAATTATTGGTTTTATCCTCTTTTTCAAAATTCTATATTTTAAGATAATTTTTGATATTGACGTTTGAAAGTCGTAAGGAAAAATCCCAAAATTAGATTCCTGACGTTTTGGAGTCCATATATTGAAGGTCTAGAATAAGGCGTTACATTAGGAACCAATTATTCTGGAATTGAGATTTTATTGAGGACCAATTATCATGTACGATATTGTGTTCGAGGCACAATTACAAACACGTTTGTTTTTTTTTTCCTCGAACAAATATGTAATATTTAAAATTGTAACAAAGTTTCAGCGTTCCATATAAGACCTCGCCCATTTCCTATTGCAAAAAAATATTGATTATTAGATAATAACATTTTACTTAAAATTAAAGTGAATTATAAAAGTCTTATATAACATAAGCTATCTAATATTTTGTACCTCGAGCGCCCATAGAGACTTAAAATATCAAAAGTCCATTTGTATCGAATCTTGATGAAATATTGTACCTGATATTTAGATTCATCCCCCCGAAAAAATAGCGCATTGTTGCGATATATTAAAGATATTTTAAAATCTTGATAATTTCTTTTGCAGGGACAGATATCGTAAAATCAACCTAACAAGTAATTCTGATAATAATTGTTTTCTGTACTCTAGAAAAATCTGAACCGTGCGAATAATTAAATAATAATTCCCCTGAATAAAATCTACATTTTATTTGATTTCTTATTCCGATCTTATTAAAGCTTTTAGTTTTTTGTCAAATATGTTTCTCACTCTGTTTTGATCTGCGAGTAATTTATGCTCTCGACATGATTCTAGTTTAAAATGTGAACTAGTTTATATTCAGGTCCAATTACTAGTTTATGTTTTAGTCACTAGTTTAAATTCCCGCTCTAGTTTACGTTCCAAACTATATTTTAGTTCGTGTAATCGAGTAGTCTTACTTTTGAATGGAATCTAGAACAAGTTTGGAGTTAGGGGAATGGGCTGTCGAATATTTATTACAGTTAGTTGGATTTTTGTCGGAATTATATCAGTTTAAAGCAAATTAAGTCGTTAACATAGAGAACAGGTAGGATCAGGGAATGATGTTGCCTCATTTAAAGCTTAAATTAAATTTGGAATCAAAAGAAAAATGCTGGGCGATTAGAATCAGGGGTGTAGAAGCCTCTTCATAATTTTGGAACGTGTCTTAAGATTAACTTATCAATACTAAAAATTACTTGTGGGTTAAAAATTAATTTGCATTAATATTTTGCCAATAGTTCAAGGTCAATTGTGGTTAAAGGTAAATGAAAATGAATTAATGCAAATTTATGAATTAAACAGACAAAGAGAAGTAAGAAAATTTACCTCAATATTCAAAATCCAAGAATACAAGTATACAAATATTATGATTTCCAACATTCTTGCAAGATTTCTATATACAAGGGTGTGTTTGTCTTAAGGAAATGATGTGAATATTCAATTCACATCAATTGAGGTGTTAATTAAGTAACATAATTTCGAAAGTCCCCTAAATGAAATTTAAAAAAAAGGTTAAAGGTTAAGTGATTGGAAAATGTTGTACACTGAACATTATTTTGCAATAATTCAACTACAAGGAAATTTTATTGTCAACAATATTTTGTATACCCTACATCAACGTAAGTGGTTGGGGTATTATGCCTTTCTTCAGAATTTTTAACGGGCAGGAAAAATATTGCTACACTACTTTTTAATATGCCGTTAGACTAAGAATCATTTTGTGAGTTGATTGAACGATGTCCGTCCGTCCATTGAAATTTGTACACAAAATACAGGTTGCAGTTTTAAAGTTATCTTAATAAAAATTGGCATGTATTATTATTTTGGACCAAGGACAAAGCCTATTGGAATTGGTGATGATGGGTCCATTATTTTACCTAGTCCCCCATACAAATTTTACTCCCAGAGTGGGGTTTTAAGGTCAAAGTCCTGAATATAAAGCGAAAATCAGTATAATATTTCAAAAATGATGTAGTAAATTATACGAGGTCCGTTATTTGTCACAGATTCCATACAACCGCCCTTAAAAATATCACTTTGAAGGGTGAAATGAATATAACTATAAGCAAAAATCGATATATTAAATTTGACCTGGGTGGGCCCATAATTCCCTCTAGCTCCCGTATTATTCCCCCAGAAAAAAATCATTCATAAATATCTTGAAAATCTTCTGATACAATATTTAAACTACATTTTATTTAAAAAAATGTAACGTATTTTATACACAAAACTCCTTCCCCTTAACCGCCAAAAATCTTTTCTTTTAAAACTCTTCATGAATTTTCACCTTTTTTCCTGATTTATAACCTCAACTTAACCTCATTTTAAATAAATTTTAAATAACAATCAATAGATGTACAAAAATCTGTCAAACCAAACTAAATACGCTACAAAAATAATATTTTTTCAATAAAAGTGTGAAATTATTTTAGTAATAAATTGTAAACCATTTTTCAACAATTCAATCCATTTTATTCTTTAAAACAATTAAAAAGGTCAAGACAATAGTTGCCACCCCAGAAATGACCCTAAAGTTTCTTATTTCCCTTAAAGAATTTCAAAAATCCTAAGAAAACAATTTACATAACGTCTTTTTTGTTAGAACTGACCTTTTCGATGTTAATTGTCTTTAAAGTGTAAATAAAGGTGAGAAATATTTATTTGTCCTTAAAAGGGAAAAATTCTAGAAGACATTTTGGGAGCAAAAAAAAAAGTAACGTATTTTTCGATTTTATTTGTTAAAAATGGATGACCTTTTTAGGGAGTTTTCTAAGGGCAAAACCTTTGAATTTTGAACTAAGGACTTTACGAAAAATATTCAAATAAAATGATTTATGTCAATTTAATTTAAAACCAACTAAACTATAGAGGGAGTAGTGCGATCCAATTTTATTTAGGTTGAGCCAGGAAAAGAATTGGAATCAAAAAATCTAGTTTTATGTGTTATAAACTATTTTAAGTTGATTTTTCTAGTAATGAACTAAGTCCTCAACATAACCTAACATTTCAACAAAATCTTGAAGGTCAAAGGTCACTTATAATAAATATCACTTTTTACATTAAGTTAAAGAAAAATATTTTTTTAAATTAATAAATCTTGATTACCTCCCTTTAACTCCCTTAAGTCTTGTGTTTCAAAGTGTCATCCCAAATTATCACCTATTCTTAGGGAACGTGTCACTCTCAGTTTAATTTAACCATAAACAATCAATTAAATTTCAAAATTTGCATATTTTTAGTTACATACCCCTCATATTAAAGTGAATATGCAAATCTAAACATTATTTGAATATTCTGACAAGATTTCCAACCATAAGGGTGTGAGTGTCTTTAAGATTTGGGTGACCCTATTGACTAGAAATTGAAACACAAATTTCAAACTCCCTTCACTTAGATTGGGGTTAATGAAGAGGTAATAAAGTTAAATATTTTGAAATTTCCTTAAATGAAATTTAGAAAGGTCAAAGGTCACACTATATACACATAAAATGTATATATGATATCAGTAAAAGCTTCCCAAAATATTCAAAATCTTTAGTAAATTTTATTCAAAAACTTAAGAAAGACTAAACTAAAACCGAACTAAAACTTGAATACGAACCTGAACTATAACGAACTATAAACTAGAGCCTCCTCTATAACCTGAACTAGAACTGACCTTAACGAGTACTGAACTAGAACAGGGTATTACAACAAAATTTCTGAATTATATGAGGAAATTTTCACTTTAACCAAGATTTTTTTCTCAAAAAATTTATTTTTTCCAAAAAAAAAATTATTTCTCTAAAAAATTTGAATTTTCAATAAATCTGACATAAAAAATCATTTTTTGAAAATATTCCTTTTGTACATAGAAATATCATTTATTTCCATATACATAGCAATTATATAACACTATATACATATGTATATATATCTCATATACATACTTTTGACCCCTGTGGTTATTTATGTAACGTTTCTGTTTTATTTTGTGTTTTTTGTCGGCCTTTAAACTAAATAAACTGTAAATTGTAACACCAAATGTAACCAGTATTAAGGCTTTCTTAGGGGTCAATCAGTTGTTAGTGTAAATATCATACAAAGGCCAATTTTTATATAATTTTTGCAGACTGTCAATAATGACCTCTTGTCATCATTATCAAAAATATAGAAAGAAAAAAGAAGGAAAAGACAAAAAAAAACAACCCCAGGATCAATCCAGCACGTTCCTTAAAATTAACTAATGAATATAAAATAATTTTTCAAAACCAAATCGATGCAATTGAAACAAAAGCCAAAAAAAAAAATTCAAAATCTCAGGGGTCATGCCAAAGAAAAGAAAAAAATGCATACGATCAAGCAAAGAAAAATCTTTTATTTTTCATAAATTGTTCCTATAGGGGTGGCTAACGGCTGGTTAAGTAACGTACTAAAAATTTTAGTTACTGAATGTTTGTGTGTGTATGTGTGTGTATTATCTAACTGATGATATTCAAGGAATTTGAAAAGGTGTTTGTGTAGATGAAATGGCGCTAGAAAACAATTTTAAATTTATTACCTTTCATTTCAATTAATATGTGTCTGTGTGTGTATTTGTGAGCACAATTGAAAAGTCTGAATCAAATTTTTGTCATTAAAATTTTTCTATTCGAATTTTATAATAAAAATTTTCTAACGTTTTTCTATTTTTAAAATAATAAATTTTTTTTTGTGAAAAATTTGTGTAGTTTAATAAAAAGGATTTAGGGATGTTTATTTAGTATAAAGGATTATAATTGTTATAATATAATATTCTTAGATATTGACCCTTATGGTGACCAATGTGAAACACCCTAAATATACAGCTTGACCTTTTATGGTTTTTGCATAGAAGTTTTATTTATTTAAATTTTATTTCACACATTAATTTGAACGAATTTCCATAGTTTTGTTGTTGTAGTTACTTTTTAAAAATTGCGAACAATATTTAATTAGTTGACCTTTTTCTGACAGCTTTTCGTTATAAATGTGTTTTAATTTTAAGGGATTTTCTAGTCTTTTATGATTTATTTTAAATAAATTTCAGAATTTATTATTGATGAAATTTAAAAAATGTAACGGAAAAATCATTTGAAAATTCATATGACAATTTTTGTGAAAAACTATTTCGATGAAAACTGGAGTAAATTGTAAATCGGCTCCGTGTCTGGTTTAACTTTAATTCTGTCTTAGTTCAGTTTTAATTCAGTTCTCAGTTCAGTTATAGTTCAGGTCTCAGTTCAGTTATAGTTCAGATCTCAGTTGTAGTTCACTTCAAGTTCAGTTCTTGTTCAGTTCTAGTTCAGATCTCAGTTCAGTTCTAGTTCAGTTATAGTTCAGGTCTCAGTTGTTGTTCCCTTCAAGTTCAGGTTTCAGTTCAGTTCTAGTTCAGGTCTCAGTTCAGTTCTTGTTCAGGTCTCAGTTCAGTTATAGTTCAGGTCTCAGTCGTAGTTCACTTCCAGTTCAGTTCTTGTTCAGTTCTAGTTCAGGTCTCAGTTCGGTTCTAGTTCAGGTCTCAGTTCAGTTATAGTTCAGTTCTAGTTCAGGTCTCAGTTGTAGTTCACTTCCAGTTCAGTTCTTGTTCACTTCCAGTTCAGTTCTAGTTCAGGTCTCAGTTGTAGTTCACTTCCAGTTCAGTTCTTGTTCACTTCCAGTTCAGTTCTTGTTCAGTTCTAGTTCAGTTCTAGTTCAGGTCTCAGTTCAGTTATAGTTCAGGTCTCAGTTGTAGTTCACTTCCAGTTCACTTCTAGTTCAGTTCTAGTTCAGTTATAGTTCAGGTCTCAGTTGTAGTTCCCTTCAAGTTCAGTTCTTGTTCAGTTCTAGTTCAGGTCTCAGTTCAGTTATAGTTCAGGTCTCAGTTCAGTTATAGTTCAGGTCTCAGTTGTAGTTCACTTCCAGTTCAGTTCTTGTTCAGTTCTAGTTCATTTCAAGTTCAGGTTCTCAGTAGTTCGACTAATAGTTCAGTTCTGATCGAAATTTTACTACAGTTTCAGAAGTTTCATGATTGTAAGCAATCTGGATAAAGTTTTTGTGAATGGAACGGAATTATCCGTTTAATGTGCACTTAATGCCAGCAACTAAATCGAACAAGGTTTTAAATAGATCCGTGAATTGGTTATGAAAAAAATAGTCTTGAGCGACTTTTTTTTGAAGAGTTGTGATAGAGTTGGGTATGAATAAACGTTACATTTTCTACCGCCCCATTTTTTTCTTGATATGTTCCCTTTTTCCTAAAATTGTCCCTAAAATAAGAATTTTTCCACTTTACTTTCATTGTAAAACAATTAAAGGTCAAATCCTTATGAAAATCAATTTCTATGTAAATTCTTCACCCAAAACCATAAAGATGTCAAGAAAATTCTTCTTACAGAAAATCTCAACGACCTAATGGTCACCACCTTTTTTTTGGGGTGGTGACCATTTGGTTTGACCTTTTAATTGTTTGGACTTTAAGGAAAATTTTTAGAAAAAGATCATAAGAGAATTGGTTTTTGCTAAATTGTTTAAATAATTTCACACTTATTGAAATTTATATTAATTTTGAATTTACTGACAGATTTTTCTAAAGAAAATTTTGTAGGGTTTTGAAATAATTTCGAAATGAGGTTAAAGTGGAATAATAAGAAAAAAAAGGTGTAAATTTTAATGGATATAATTCAAAATGGAGTTTCTGTTGACATAAAATACGTTACAAAATTTTGAAGAAATTCATTTTGTAATAATGGATATGAATTTTAGGTGTTTGATATAAATTCGAGTTGGACTTAAAGAAAGAAAATTTCATTTCAATAAAGTTTTGAATGTAGATGGAAGAATTTATTTGGAATTTCTTTAAAATTTTTATACAGACTTTGAAATTTTATTTAAGATAAAAAAATTTTGAAGTTGAAAAATCTTTTGATGTGTTAATATAATTATTTCTGATATTAAAAAATATTGATATTTTAAAAATTTATTTTTTCCTAAAAAAATAATTCATTCAATTCAAAACGACCTTCAATCATTTTCCCTTCTTCTTTAGTTGCTGGAAACGGTTTTGAGAAAACTTTCCCTGTTTTAAGTTCATTAATTAACAATTATTTATATTTTAATTCCTATTCAACCTCTGACATGTTCCATAATAATTATGGCAATAAATTACAAGATCATTAACAATATTTTCTTAACAAATTTGCATATTCTTCTTGAATTCTTCAACTAATTGTCTTCTGATTATTATTATTATTATTATTATTATTATTATTATTATTATTATTATTATTTAAATTTCCTCACCTTTAATAATTTTATATTTAGAAAATAATAAACCACAATTGACCTTTGACCATCTTATAAAATTATGCAAATTCAATTTATACCCCCCCAAAAGAAATTTTGCCACGTAAAATTACTGAAGACAACTAAATTTTTTTCTAAGATCTTGTAAATCTAAACCTTTTAATTTTTTCACACTTATTGAAATTTATATTAATTTTCAATTGTTTTACAGTTGATTTGACAGATTTTTCTAAAGAAAATTTTGTAGGGTCTTAAAATGAGGTCGAGGTGAGATAATAACAAAAAAGGTGTAAATGTTAACGGATATAATTTAAAATAGATGCCCTTTGCTGACATAAAATACGTTATAAAATTTAAAAAAATTTTGCTTTGTAATAATGGAAATGAATTTTAGATTTTTTGACATAATTTTGAACTGAAATTAAAGGAAAAGTGAAAATTTCAACTTAAAATTGATAAAAATGAATTTATTTTAAAATTTTTTTCAAAAAATTTTTTTTACAGATTTTGAAACATAATTTTAGATACAGAAATTTTAAATTTAAAAAAATGCATTTAATTTTATTTCGATATTTAAAAATATAATATTTTAAAAATATATTTTTTTCAAAAAAAAAGATCTTTAAAACTATTAATTTTTTCATTCCATTTTCTAAAACGATCTTGAGATAATTTTCCCCTTTTTTAAGTTCTTTTTGAACTACTATATAGCGTTTTAATTTCATCACCTTAAAATTAAAATTCCAACTTCTGACACGTTCCATAACAAATTTGACAAGATCTTTAAAAAAAATATTCCAAACAAATCGGTAGATCCTTCTTCAGTCCTTAAACAAATTGTTATGAAATTATTCAAGATATTTTTAATCTCGTACCCTTAAGATTTTTTATATTTAGCAAATATATTTAAGGTTGAACCTTAATTGACCTTTGACCTCCCTATAAAATAATTATGCAAATTTACTTTTTAACCCCTCAAACTAAATTTTGCCACGTTCCAATAAACGATCATGAAAATTTAATTTCTTTAAGAAACTAATTTTATTTAAATTATTCAAACGACTTAAATTTTACCTAAGATTTATGTAAATCTGAAAAAAAACTTCAAAAACATTTGACCCTTGAACTTTTTCAAAATTATGCAAATTTACTTTTTAACCCCTAAAAGAAATATTTGATAATTAAAAATTACTTATGACACGTTCCATTTGAATACGTTTCAATTAAAAAACATGATCAATTGAAATCTTTTTTTAAAACCGAAAAACATAGATGTCGCATCATCATGATCATTCTTATCGTAGAAATTCGTATTTTATAAATATTTTACATTTTAATTTTAGCAACGTAATCTTCGTCAAGATCACGATTCATATTTTCACTACTTAACTAAAACCCCTTAAAGGGATCTTTACAAGAAGACACTATTTGCATCTTAATTTCTTTGGAAGTTATATTTAATTTTTTTCTTGTGATCTTGTAATTTTTTAAAGAATATATCAGTTTGATCAAAATGATTGACAAAATAAAAGTACTTGTTAAAATTGTTAAGTCCCCCTTTAAAAAATTGTCAAGGAATATATGATCAGTTGACAAAGTGTTTCGAATATTATTA
Organism: Cochliomyia hominivorax; assembly: GCA_004302925.2. Classification (NCBI taxonomy): domain Eukaryota; kingdom Metazoa; phylum Arthropoda; class Insecta; order Diptera; family Calliphoridae; genus Cochliomyia; species Cochliomyia hominivorax. The sequence continues at coordinate 15,241,573 of PYHX02000467.1, forward strand.
AATCGCACCAGGAGAATTTCACCACTGAATATAATTCTAGTTCTGGAAGCATAAAAGTAAACATTGTATTGGGGAGATCAAGAAAATTTAACTTAATTTAAAGGCAGCACCAAATATATCATAAAGAAAAGGCCCATATAACTCGTCGTACTAGATCAATTTTTTTACCACTATTAGTAGGAAATGTTCGACTAGCTTAGGACCAAGAAGCAGATAAACTTTCATATATAGAAAACTTCAGAACAAGTATTTAATTTAGTGGGTTCTGTAAATACCTAAATATACATTAATACTGTTAGCAAAAATTGCTTCATCTTTTCATATTAGTGACCCTAAATTGTATACAGATAATTGATCCAATCAGTTACCTGGTCATAGTGTCCAAACAACTCTGGAATAATACCGAAACAATAACATGGATATATAATATATTTTAAAGAACAACTGTGTATAATAAAATAGTGACAATTTTAGATTAAAGTGTTATTGATTGGAAACCTTTAGGTTCATACGTTTCAAGCTAAAATTTTAAACTCTTCTACACTTCAAATATGACTGCAAAACCGTTCGGAATTTACAAATAGATTTCTTTCAATCGTTCGATTTTCTTGAAACTAAATCTGTATTTTTCATTGGCTAATTTTGATTTATATTTAAATTGAGGAGTGCAGCTTTAGAACTTTTAAAGTTTGGATCCCATATATGACCCACGGGCGGAGTTACGAGATCCCAAGTATGGCTATCTCGTATCTAAATATTTTTTAAATGCATGTAAATTTATTATTTCTTAAACAATTTCAATTTTTTGGAATCTTAGTTATCAGACTATTTATTAGAAACTATCGAATGATATAATTCTACCATTGATATCAGTGTAGCGGAACGTTATTTTCCAAAAAATTGATTCTGCTCCATTAAAAGTTCAAAATTTCGAAGGGACATTTTGGGCTTCTCTATATTACAAGAAGCAAAAAATGTCATTATGTTTTTTTAACCCATATTATAGTCATATATATACACATTTCACATTTATTTTATATATATAATTTAGTCAGCTTTAAAGTCGAATTTAAAAAAAGTCTGACCCATTATGAAAAATCTGCAAATGAGAGCTTTTATTGAAGGATACTATCGTATCTTTTAAAGCTTTAAAGAATATTTAAACAATTATGATCCGATATGAAAAATCTGCAAGTGCGATTTCTATCTGAGAAGTCTCCGTATAACGGTTTTCTGTTTTAAGCTTTCGATTTCAGTGCAAAGAAAGACCTTCCGTTCGAAAATATGGGATGCTGGAGGAGATTTATAGTTGGTCAAAAACTGACATTTAAGTTCTAACACCACTCAATTCCGTTATTAAAAATTATTTTCTCCTTCTCTCTCTCCCTCTCTCTCCCTCTCTCCCCATAAATAAATCCTGGTCATTAGGTCAAGAAATTCTTAATAAAATATGAAATGAACCGTAAAATAAATACTAAAAATCATGACACGTTTTATAACTGTAAACGCATAAGGATTAATAAATAAGGATAATTTTTTTTTTTGTATTTCAAATAAAAATCATTAACGTAAAATTCTCTGAAATGAAAATTAGAGTAAAAATCAAAATTTCTCAAAAAAGTGATTAATTTTTGAAAATTATACAAATTGAAGTAAAATTAAATAAATATACATACATATGTATGTATGCATGTATGTATGTATGTATGTATGTATGTATGTATGTATGTATGTATGTATGTATGTATAGTATATATATAAACAGGACAGCATTATGCACACACACACAAAACTTTGCAAAACTAGATTTGTGTGTAAGGATTAAAATCAAAGGACATAAAATAAATATATAAATGTAACCGTATTATTTTATATTTCACCAAAAACAGAAGGAATTAAATTCTCAAAATAGAAAAAAAATCTAATAAAATTACAAAAATTAAACGCCAGCACATACACACGCACACACACAGACACACATATACAGATGTTAAGTATATGATTGTAATTGTTAGTATCTATGTGATTTGTGTCCATTATTATTATATAATACACACTACTTTACAAACAATAAACGAATTACACGCCAAATCCCTTGTCCAGCATTAAGATTTTTATGTGATTTTTAATAAAAAACAATATTTGGAGAATTTTATACGCCACTATTTCAGGATTTTATGAATTCACATCACGAATTAACATAATTAAAATAATAAAATGGAAATTTTTTTATTGAAGTGATTTTTAATTAAAATGAAAATGTAAAAAAAATCAAAATAAATTAAAATTCGCTCTTGACCAATTGAAATATAAAATCTTTTTGGGGTCCTAAATTTTGAACCGATAGCTATTCCCTTACATCCTTCAAATGCTGTTTAAAATAGAAAAATCGTTATATTAATGATATTAGAGAGACCGCATTTTCAGATTGTTTTTAAATCGGGTCAGATTTCTTTAAAAATCGTATTTAAAGCTTTATAAAATATATAAAATAAATGTGTAAAATATATGACTTCAATATGGGTTCAAAATTTTTAACAACGAGTCTATGAAAAAACCATAATGAAATTGTTTGATCTCAAGATATAAACCGGAAAAAAACATTTCGCTTAAAAATGTTCATCTTTTAATGGATCAAAAATGATATTTTGGAAATCTTTTGACCAGGAATTTGCGCAAATTCTGCCATCATCCATTATGCAGCAAGAATATTTTTTTCAAAAAACTTAACTTTAAATTCCGTGCTCTGCTTTTGGCCTACAAATTCTTAGCAGCATTCCTGTTAGGAACTTTAAGCCTTGTATATTTTTAAACCTGCATTAGTCCCAGCTTTCCTACCGGATGTGTTGGGAGCTCTTATGACAATGTTTTCTATTTTTTTGTTTTTAGAACCATAATATAGAAGGAATGGTCCTTCTGCCTGAATCAGGTTTTCTATCAACGAATGAGTTCTGCCGATAATTTTTAATAATATTGAAAAGCTTGGTGGACCTTTCAATGCTTGGCCATTTTTTTTGGTAGAATCAAGTTGTGTTTTGTTGAAAATAATTAATAATTTAATCAGATGAACAATTCATTTGTTTGATATTAAACATAATAACTGACAAATTTTATAAAAGTTAACTTGATCAAAAAAAATAATCAAATAATACTTGAGTTAAAAGTTAAAATGAAAAACATTGTTAAGAATTTTTCCATCTCACTCACATACACAGCGGTTACTTGCATCTTTAAAGCACAACACTTCTTTGGACAATATATAGAGATTAGTCTTTTTTTATATAGAAACATGTGATATTGTTTTGGTATAATTTCGGAGTTGTTTGGCCACTATGATTAAATACCTGTGTGGATCAATAATGTGTATACAAGTTAGGATCACTAATATAAAAGGAAGAAGCAATTTTTGCTAACAGTATTTAATGTATATTTTGGTATTTACAGAACCCACTAAAATAAATACTTGTTCCGAAGTTTTCTATATTTGGAACTTTATCAAATAAAGTTTTTTTCTTCTAATAGTGGTGAAAAAATTTAATTTAGTAGGACGAGTTATATGGGTTTTTTTCTTTATGATATATTTGGTGCTGCCTTTAAATTTTCTTGATCTCCCCAATACAATGTTGACTTTTATGCTTCCAGAACTAGAATTATATTCAGTTGTGAAATTCTCCTGGTGCGATTTAATAATATTCGAAACACTTTGTCAACTGATCATAAATTCTTTGACAATTTTTTAAAGGGGACTTTTTTAATATTTAAAAACAATTTTAACAAGTACTTTTATTTTGTCAATCATTTTGACCAAACTTTCAACATTTTGATCAAACTGATATATTCTTTAAAAAATTACAAAATCACAAGAAAAAATTAAATATAACTTCCTAAGAAATTAAGATGCAAATAGTGCCTTCTTGTAAAGATCCCTTAAGGGGTTTTAGTTAAGTTGTGAAAATATGAACCGTGATCTTGACGAAGATTACGTTGCTAAAATTAAAATTAAAAATTAAATATTTATAAAATACGAATTTCTACAATACGAATGATCATGTTGATGCGACATCTATGTTTTTCGGTTTAAAAAAAAAGATTTCAATTGATCATGTTTTTTAATTGAAACGTATTCAAATGGAACGTGTCATAAGTAATTTTTGATTATCAAATATTTCTTTTAGGGGTAAAAAAGTAAATTTGCATAATTTTGAAAAAGTTCAAGGGTCAAATGTTTTTGAAGTTTTTTTTCAGTTTTACATAAATCTTAGGTAAAATTTAAATGGTTTGACAAATTTAAATAAAATTAGTTTCTTAAAGAAATTAAATTTTCATGATCGTTTATTGGAACGTGGCAAAATTTAGTTTGAGGGGTTAAAAAGTAAATTTGCATAATTATTTTATAGGGAGGTCAAAGGTCAATTAAGGTTCAAACTTAAAATTATTTGCTAAATATAAAAAATCTTAAGGGTTCGAGATTAAAAATATCTTGAATAATTTCAAATTTCAACAATTTGTTCAAGGACTGAAAAAGGATCTGCCAATTTGTTTAGAATATATTTTTTAAAGATCTTGTCAAATTTGTTATGGAACGTGTCAGAAGTTGGAATTTTAATTTTAAGGTGATGAAGTTAAAACGCTATATAGTAGTTCAAAAAAGAACTTAAAAAGGGGAAAATTATCTCAAGATCGTTTTAGAAAATTTAATGAAAAAATTAATAGTTTTAAAGATCTTTAAAAAAAATTATAAAATAAAAAAATATTTTTTGGAAAAAAAATATATTTTCAAATTATTAAATTTTTCAATATCGAAATCAATTTAAATGCATTTTTTAAATTTAAAATTTCTATATTTAAAATTATGTTTCAAAATCTGTAAAAAAATTGAAAAAAAAAATTAAAATAAATTTATTTTTATATATTTTAAGTTGAAATTTTCACTTTTCCTTTAATTTCAGTTCAAAATTATGTCAAAAAATATAAAATTCATTTCCATTATTACAAAGCAAAATTTTTTTTAAAATTTTATAACGTATTTTATGTCAGCAATGTGCATCCATTTTAAATTATATCCGTTAACATTTACACCTTTTTTCTTATTATATCACCTCGACCTCATTTCAAGACCCTACAAAATTTTCTTTAGAAAAATCTGTCAAATCAACTGTAAAACAATTGAAAATTAATATAAATTTCAATAAGTGTGAAATTAATGAAATCAATTTAGCAAAAACCAATTTTCTTTAAGATTTTTTTCTTAAAAATTATCCTTAAAGTCCAAACAATTAAAAGGTCAAACCAAATGCTCACCACCCCAAAAAAGGTGGTGACCATTATGTTTTCTTTTAAGAAGAATTTTCATGGTTTTCGGTCAAGAAATGAAAACAATTTACATAGAAATTGATTTTTATTAGGATTTGACCTTTAAAATGTTAATTGTTGTAAAATGAAAATAAAGGTGACAAAATTTTTCTTTAAAGGGCATTTTATAGAAAGAGGGAATAAATAAAAATGGACACAAGAAAACGTAACGTATTTTCACAGAATTCAACTCATATTTTGAATGTTTTTCATTTCATATGTAACTGTATTTTTATAACTGTATTTTAATAAAAAATTACATTTTTGTTAAAATCCACATGCATTTGTGAAGAAATACAATAAAAATGTTATTAAAAATTAATTAATTTCTTAATTGAAAAATACAAAGTTAAAATCATCATTTTTATAAAATATTTATAAATTTTGCACTTTTTATTTTAAAATAATTATTTTGCGCTAAAAAAGCCCTTTATAAATAAAAAATGTGTGTGTTTTTTTAACTAAAACGATATTTGTAATATAAAGCGCATTTTCAATTATAATAAAAAGGAAGTTTTTTTTCAAAATATTTATTTTGTAGTAAAAATTTAATTTTTAAGTAAAAAAATATAAAATTATTAGTTTAAAATGCACTATTTAGTGAAAAGTGCATTTTTAGTTAAAATTTCACTTTAAGTGAAAAGTGCATTATTTGTAAAAAAACATTTTTATTGAATGAAAAGTGCGCTTTTTGCATAAAAGTGCATTTTTAATTGAAAATAACATTATTAGGATTATAAATAAAGTGAAAAAATTGTGTTTCGACTTAAAAGTGCATTTTAGTTAAAATTTCACTTTAATTGAAAAGTGCATTATTTGTAAAAAATTCATTTTTATTGAATGAAAAGTGCGCTTTTTGCATAAAAGTGCATTTTTTTGATTGAAATTTACATTATTTAGAATTATAAGTAAAGTGTAAAACTTGTGTTTTGACTTAAAAGTGCATTTGTAATGAAAATAGCGTTTTAATTATTTATAAAAAAGAAGTTTGTTTTTAAAATATTTATTTTGTAGTTAAAAATGCATTTTTGCAAATATGAATTATTAGTCAGAATGCATTTCTGACTAAGACATTTGTAGGTAAAATTTCATTTCTAGGGAAAAATGCATTATTTATTGAAAAATTCATTTTTATTGAATGAAAAGTTGTTCTTTTGTTAAAAGTTAAATTTTTAGTGAAAAATGCAAATGTTTTTAATGAAAAATTTAATTTTTGTAAAAAATGTAATTTGAAATGCATTTTAAAATAAAGTTAAAGTTTTAGTGAAAACTGAATTTTAAGCAAAAAAATATTTTTTTAATGAAAAATTTATGTTTTATATGAAAAATGCAAATTTTTGCTGAAAAATCTTTTTTTTTAAGGAAAATTCTTCTTAGGGAAAAAATTATTTTTAATGAAAAATTTCATTGTTAGTGAAAATTGCAGCATAAAATGAAACATGCAATTTTTAGTTAAAAAAATGCATTTTTAATAAATTTTTAGTGCAAAATCAAAAATGAAGAAAACAGATTTGAGTGCAATTTTAAAAGCAAAAAAATATTTTTATTAAAAGATGGAAAAGGATTTTTGAAGCTGTGAAAAGCTATTGAATATTATTAATAAATCTTGAGAAGTCCCTATAAAGTTTTCGCCTTAAAGTCTTTGAAAATTTTTGGAAGTTCTACAAATCTTAGACCCAGATTATGAATAAATTGAACTTTTAATTCCCCCTTTCTGGTATGATATGCATTTTGTACCAAAACAATTGTACCGATTTTAATGTAAAGAATAAATTAACCCAATTTCTGAAATCCCGTACTGACGTGTAGATTATTGAGGACGTTTTTCAATGATTTTAACAAACGCTAGTAATTGGGGGTCGAGTTTTCCAAAACTATTCATCCAAAATTTTTAATCGTTATTGTGACATATGACCGAGTGATGTTCAAATGAAATGTTATGGTCTACTATTTAGTCGAAAATTGTAATAATTATTTGCTATTTGTTTTCTTAATCCTTGTTTATCCTGGAATCATGGATATTCGACTTTGGCATTGGATTGATGGCATTGGTTGGTCAGAATTTACATCTGTTTAATAAATTGTTTTTTTTTTTCGAGATTAAGTTGTCATGATGAAAGCGAATGATTTGGTGTCATTTTTCTTCGATTGCTCTCTTTAAACGTACCAATTTACTTCAGTTCTGAAAACATTATTCAAATCCCAATCCGGGCATTAGCCATTCCGAATATTTGTTTTTATTCGGCATTCACACACTCTCAAATCTATAACAAAGAAAGGACCAGATTTTATTACTTTATATTTTATTCTTTCTCTCCAAAAAACAAGTAGTTTTTTGCGCGAGTGAAAAGTTCTCCTAATTTATAATTCCATTAAAGAAGTCATTATGCGTCGCAAACTAAAAAACTTCTCATAAATTCCATTTCAAAATCTTTCATTGGCAATTTGTTATCAGCCACTTTTTTACTTCTCATCCTTGAATCTACATAAAAATCTAATTTAGCCACTTCATTCTATTTCTGTTCCATACGACACAAAAATCCAAATCAACCAACAAATCCTTAGAAAACAGACATGTAAAAGAACAGTAGGATTATGCACAATGGGTCCATAATGTTTTATTTTGAAAATGAGTACATTGATTGACATTTTTGTATTTTTATTCAAAATATTTTTTTAAAGACTTTAATGAGTTATAAAAATAAGGTTTTCAGTAAAAAATAGTATTCGAGTCCTATTGACCATACTTGCAATGAGGTTCCAGCTTCCAAAGTTATAATACACTCCCTCGTTATACCTGTAGCAAATTTCATGTCCCCCAATAATTCTACAAAAAGTTACACATTTATTCCCATAAAGGATTCTGCCCCATTGTGTAGTGTATTTAAAAAAAGGACATATTTCATTTCGGCGTAGAAAACAAAAATTGTTCACCCTCACAGAAAAATCCTTAAAAACTGAAAATAAACAGGAAAAACTCCAAACAAAAAATGGGGGAGAAAAGTCCTTAAAAAAAGACAAACAAAAAATAGGAATAAATTTACTTTAAGGAAATAAAGGACAAATGGAAACAAAAATAACAAAAAATATTATTATGGTCATAATAATGGGTGAACATTTAAGAGAGGGTGAGAGAGGGGAAGGGGAGATTTGTGTTGGTTAAATAAATACAAAAGAAAAAATGAAAAAAAGGCCGACTGGATAAAAAGTCCTTTTTTGTGATGATTTTAGGACAAAAAGAGTGAATTTTGTTTGAGAAACAATCAAAATCAGTTACGACAGTTTTAATACCAATACAAACATACACACACACACACACTTATACATACATATTTATTGGCCTATAGCTGTAAACCCCATAAACAAAAAAAAAATGGATGCAAAAAATAATGATAAGGATTTTTCTTGTGTTCGTGTGTGAGAGTTTGGGAATTATAACGATTGTTGCTGCTTTTGTCTGTATGTATGTATGTGTGTAATCGGATAACAAAAGACGCTGATGTTATAAAAATGATTTCTTTTTTATAACATTCTTTTTCCAAATCAAACAGCCTCAAATCATTTCATGTTTGTGTGCCAGTGTGTGTGTTTATTGGGGGAGTTGGGAGGTGGTGGGGGTGTATGTTGGATTTAATGTCATACGTAGGATATTGCTAATGTTATTTTCTTGTTTTTTCCTGTTCTGTACTTTTCTTCTTTTTTACTTTTGGCAAATGTTTTGTTATTTTCAGGCAATTTTTGTTATAATTTTATGTGCATTTTTTGCCATTTTCCTCCTTTTTTGCAACTTTAACTTTTTAAGGGTAACGCACACACACACAACACACACTGTGATTGTATAAGTGTATGAGTAATTTTAATTCAACAAACAAAACCTTCAGCCAAAAGAAATATCAGCAAAATAAATTTTTATGGGTTTTTTCCTCCCGCTACCACCCTCTTTTTCTTCGATTCTTTTTTATTTTTTCATTAAGACAATTTGTCGTCTTGTATAAGAGTACATTTTTTTTAGTTAAGAAAAATGGTAATATTTTTTATGAGGCTTTTTACCAAATTACATTTTCGTATTCAATATTGGCTTCTTACTACTTGTGCCGCCATTGTTTTTGTATCTTTCAGTTTTTTTTCATCCATTTTCGTTTTGTTATCGGGTTTTTTCTTGATAGAAATATAAAAAATTGCTATCTGAAATGGTTCATCCATATACATGAAGTAATATAAATTTTTAAAAAGGGTTTTCTATGTTGAAGTGAAAGTTTTCATAATCTTTAAGGAATCTTAAATCTAGAGTTCCGAAAAGGGACCTTATGTGAGAGTTATATAATTCTGTAACTTTGAATCGTTCAAGGTATCAAAATAAATGTTAACCTAATTACAGCTGAAGTATTTTCTATTAAACGTTTAGAATTGTAGGTCCCCCGCTGATCAAGAGAATAATTGATGGACTTCCAATATTAGTCATCTTGAACGCTACATAGTAGATTTAGTTTTTTTGGAAATATTTTGAATCCTTCGAGATATCAACATGAAATTTAACACGATTATAGCTGAAGTGTATTTCAGTTGATTTAAATTAATACAGTGTCCCAAAATAATCAAGAGGGTATTGAATAGCCTTCAAAATTGGTCACCTTAAACTCTACACCGTGCTTCCGAAAAATGTTTTTTTTTTGGATTTTGGATGTTTTTAATATTCTGATTAAAGATAATTTATACATATTAAAATGAAATATCAAATAAATATCATTATTTGCTCAAATTTTATTTAAGTTTAAATATTAATTTTATTTTTTTGAAAAACAGCCAAAATGCGAAAATTTAATTTCTTCATTAAATTCTGTTTCCAAAAAAATCAAACCAAATTAATCTATTTTCTATAGAAATCGTAGTGGTTCCAAAACACTGTTTGGAAATATTACTGAAATTTTGGAATTAATGTATATTTTTTAATGAAATCTCACACGAATATTTTTGAAATGTTTTTCAATCTATTTTGAAGATCACATATTCTTAGTGGGTGCGTAGTGCAGGGAGTAAATTTTTAAAATTGATTACTTCTCACATAGAAATTGAAAACAAAATTGTCCAAATATATAATTAATATAACCGAAATGAATAAAGTTAAAAGGCCACCCATTTGTCCAATGATTAGCTCTTCTCCTCCTGATTGAGTTTCTCAAGATCAACTCAAAAATCAGGGTGTCATACACCTACAAATTAATTCGAAAATATCTTAGCTGTAATCATGTTGAATTTTATTTAAATATCTCGAATGGTTCAAAAGTTATACAATTAAATCCAAAAAATTCACACTTCTCTCTATCAATATACCCGAAATTGCCAATTTTGGAAAACCAACCGCTAGACACCTGAAGTTTTAAACTCTTTTAAATCAACTTGGAAATACCTCAGCTGTAATGATGTTAAATTTTATTTAACTATCTCTAATCATTCAAATGTTATACACTTTTTTTAAATTTCTTACTTCTCTCAATCAATATACTCGAAGTGGTAAAATTTCGAAAGCTTCCCACTGACCCCCTGCTCAATCAGGGAATTGTACTCATCTAAATCAATTTGAATACATCTGTAATTATTTAATTTTTTATTATTTTCTAAATTTCACACAATCCATATACCAGAAATTGCCAACTTTGTAAAGCCAACCACAAGTTCCTTGTTCGGCTAGGATTTTAAACTCCTCAGAAATTATCTCAGAAGCTCCTTAGTTGTAATCGTGTAAAATTTTATCTAAATACCTCCAACGGTTTAAAAGTTATACAATTATTTCAAAAAATTCAGACATCTCTCTCTATAAAAAACCCTTTAAAATACACACACTCACTCTCTCCCCAACACACTAAAAATAAGCACAATTGTCATACGCCGTTAAATATGCAACGAATAAAAGAAAAAAAACATACTAAAGCTTAAAAACATACACACACATACATCCGTACATTTTTATAACCTTTGATAGCATCACATAAAGATCATAAAATTTTTTGTCGTTTTGTCGTTTACTCTCCGCCAATACAAAAATCTAACTGTAAATTTTCCGTTTATCTCAAATATGTGTATTTGTATAGGTGTTTATGTGTGTTTGTTTGAGAGCAACAACAAAAAAATTATAGTATTTTTTGTTTTCATTTAATATGAATGGTTTTTATTAGCTTTTCTTTTTCTGTTTCTTTTTTTCTTTTTTTTGCTCTGAGCACGAGAGTTTGAGTAAGAGAGCGGGAGGTTTTGAGTGGGTGAAGAAGCAACACACATACACATATATATAGTTTTTCATAATTTTTGTGTTATTGTTTATGAAATACTACTATATTTTTATATGCCGCCACATTATTATATTTTCTTTATTTGTTGTTTTTGTTGTTGTTGTTTTTTTCATTTATGAATTTTTGTTGTTATTATTTTTATTATTAAATGTGGTCTTTTGTGGTAAAAACAGAAAAAATATTCATCTATAATTTTTGTTTATAATATTTTTATGTTATTATTTTTTGCTTTCTGTGTGTTAAGGATATGTGTGTGAGTGTATGTGTGTGTGTGTATGAGTTTTGGGTTAGAGTAAAACTTGCAAATAAAATATGCTTTTTATAACTCTTATCTGCCATTTTTAATGTGATTTTGTTTTTCTACCAAAAATAGTTGTTGTTTTTATATTATTTATATATTTTTTGTTGTTAAGGAGTGAGATTGAAAAATTCTTTACATTACATGCTTTACATAAAATTTTTTAACCCAAGTACAATTTTCTAATTTTTTATATCTTAGACCACCGTAGATGGTAGAAACTTGGTGCTTGTTCGACTCAGAATAACTTTCTTAATCGATTTATCGATGTCCGTCCGTCTGTCTATCTAAACGTTGTGAACACTCTATAAGTCGCAAGTTTTGAAATATCTTTATAAAATTTGGTACCTCTTTTTATTTTGCTCAAGGGCGAAGCCTTCAATAGGCTTGATCATATTCGGTTAAATACATCAGTTAGCTTCTAAACATATGTCCACCTTATTTAGGTAGAAGAAATGGTCCACATGATATTTCTAAAGCAAAAAACAATTACAGCACATGTGATAGGAAAGCAGCATATAAACTCAGTTCTTTGACTTTATGTATTAAAAACATAAAAGACTCAAAAAGTTCCTATAGGTCAAACATAGAACAAGGAAATTGAAGTCAGGTTTTTTAAAAAAATATTCTTTCAGCATAACTAATGAAGAAAGTTATGATCTGAAATATTTTTCGCAGCTTATTGGTCAAAACTTTAATGTTTCTGAGACTCGAGGGTTCAAAATCAATCAAAATTTTCCAAAATGTTCTTGGTATGGCAAACAATATGCAGTTGCGGCAAAAGAAGCCAATTACAAAGTCATCTATGAATACCGAAATATACATCAGAGAATGTTTACAAAAAGGCTGCTTTCATTCAAAGGACTTCATAATGCGTCCATTTTTTTGACTTGAATTTGCATTCTGTCGCCATGGTAAACAAACTCTTGAATGGCACAAGAACAATAAAGAGATATTTGTATCAAGAGAGGCAAATTCTTCAAACTATACGGAGCAGTAAGTTACGGTTAATAAGTAAGACACAAAAGAAGTTAAAAGTGTGTAGATTTTAACGGATATGGACTAGTTTGAAATACAGAAGCATAAAACTATAAATTTTCGAAAAAAGTAAGAATGAAAGACATAAAATTTTGATACATAAATACTCAGGCCAAATTTCATTGAGCTCTGTCAATTATTGTGGATGTGAACGTGCCAACAATAGAAAAGACAGACAAATGGACATAGCTAAATCGACTCAAATTTTGATTTGATGCAAGAATATATATACACATTATGGGGTCTTAGATGATTTCCTCTTAGCGTTACTCATGGAATGACAAAGTTAATATACCCTCTTCACCACTAGTAGTGGAGGGCATAAAAAATTAAAGCTGCATATTTATGTATGTTCGGAATTTTTCGTTCTCACTCCTTATTATTGTTGTTGCTTTATGTTTTATATAAAATATATATTTTTTCTGTGGCATTTTATATTTATTTTTTTTTGTGTGTGTAAACGTATGAGTGTTTATGAAAAGTGTCTATGATTGTTTGTGGGTATGTGTTGGTTATTTTTAATAACCGCAATTTTTTGTTGTTGGGGCTTTCTGTATATGCATGTGTGTGTATGTTAAACAATATTTTTATGATAAATATTATTTTTGTTTCATTCATATATAAATATTTTATGTTTGTATGTATTATTTTTAGCATTTTTGTTGTTGTTGGCTTTTATGTTATTTTATATCTTTGTCAATATTGTTTTTGTCATTTTTTCTCTATTAAATATCATTTCTTTTCCATTTAGTTATAAAAATTTTTCTTTTTCTTTTTGTTTTGGTTGTAAAAGTAAACTTGTGCGTTTTTATTATTTCCTTTTTTGTCTTTTGAGCGTGTTTTCTTTTTTACGTTTTTCTTTCTCGGTGCTCTGCTTCTTTTCTTTTTGAGGCATAAATAATGCAAAACATTCGCATGCATAAATAATAAATATTATTAAATTATAAAAATTTTATGAAATTTTATTATTATCCTTAAGGATACTAAGGACTAACTAACATACAACTAAATAATATGAAGAATAAAAATCATATAAAATATTAAATTAATGTTTTTATTACGTTTAAAAAATGCTTTTTGGAGAACAATGTTGTAGGTTTCTTTTGAAGGAATAAATTCATGTACACTGATGCATATTTCTATAAACGCATATAACTAATTTCAAAGAATTAGAAAAAATTAAACAAGTAAATATTTAGTGAGGAAATAATATTTTTATAAATAGTTTCTAATTTTTATTTAAATTCAGAGTTTAACTGCAATTTTAAATGGTATTTTCCTATAAACGCACTTGAGTTTACCAATCTCTATAGCCTTATAAATAATGGTCGAATGATCCTATGTCGTGGAAAATGAAACTACTAAAGTAACAATTTTTATTTTTTATTCGATTGGGATTTTTATTACAATTTACAAAAAAAGTAGATTTTCAAAATTTTAATCACAAGTGATGAAATTTGTAAACTCTTTCGAAAATCCCTTCCATTTACATTTTTATAGTGCTTTTAGTCACTTTACTCAAACAAATAGTCCATCTCCGTTTAAAATCTACCATACTTTTGGACACCATTTTTGTGCTCTTATATTTTCTTTTAAAAAGAGCCAAATTTCTCTAAACTGACCTTAATTCCAGGCAATTTGGCACTAATTTCACATTATTGTAATTGAATCGCTCAAGAGTTTGCTTACCATAATGACCGAAAAATAAGTGGACACATTATAAAGTCTTATGAATAGAAGCAGCCTTTTTGTAAACATTCCCTGATATTAATTTCGGGTATATAAAGTCCATTGTAACAAATTATTGGCTTTTTTGCCGCAACTACATATTGCTTGTTATGTCAATAATTTTTTTGGGAAAATTTTAATAGCTTTTGGGTCCTAAACTTTACTTTAGTATTCCGTCGAGCATCAGCAATTTAAATTTGTTGACCAGGGATCTGCCAGAATATATGTTTCGTCATCCATTATACAACAAAATTTTTTTAGGAAATCTTGGCTTTAATTTCCGTTTTCTCTTTTAAGCAGCCTTCCTGTCAGACATTTTTTGAGGCTTTAACTTTTCGTTCAAATATGCTAACTGGGCTGCTTTTCTATCGGATGTGTTGTGAGCTCTTTAAAAAATATTTTTTGGCTTTAGAAACAAATATCATGAGGACCATTCCTTCTACCTGAACCATGTTCTCCCAGTAGTTTTTTTAATAACATTGGAAACATTTTCACGCAGACCTTTGAATACTTCTTGCCCATCTTTTTTTGGGCCAAGTTTGGCGAAAATATTTAATAATTTTAGTACGCGCTCTTTTTCTGATCAGTCGTTTTAATCAGATTAGCAATATATTAATTTGTTCTATGGGTTAAAAATTTTTTATATCTCACTCTTCAATTATGATCAAATATTAAAGAATTTCTCACAAAATTACACTGAGAATAAAACTTGCAATTAAAGTGGAAATTTATGGACTTTTTGTTATTCCATCTTAAATAAAATCTATATAAAAAGCTCTTATTATGAAATTTGAGTACAATATGTATAAATCTATCCTTATTACAAGGCTATGGACAGATTCCCACTTTTTATTTCAAAAATACCCAAAATTCCAATCTGGGAAAAACTCTTTTCAAAAATTTACTTATTTCAGTAAATTGGCCACTCTGCCATTAAAAAAGGTTTAATTCATTTCAGATTTTTTTGAAGTTCATAGCAAACATATTGAGGTATATAATTAAAGTACATTATCTTCAATTTAAGCTTTGAACAAGATTTTGAAATGTATCAAATTCTGATAGGGTTAGAGGAGAAAGTGTTTCCTCTAATATCCTCGAAGTTGCTTTGCCAGAATTTACATCATGAAGAAAAAATTATAGTCCAAAAGAAATTAGTGGAATTTTTACAGGGAAAACTGTTAACACCTTTTTCGAATCACTTAAATAACCTTAAATTCATTAAAATCCACCATTATAAATTTTTAATGATTCAATATGGATATGAGATGTTGTTTAATTTTTTGTAAAATGCAGCTAATATTTTTGAAAAATTTTGAACTTGAAATGCGCCCATCAGTATCAAAATAATGTAAAAAATATTCGAGTTTTAAATATTTTTTTGGTCCCAATATTTTGAATATAATATTTTGAATATAATATTTTGAAGGAAATTACAAGAAATATTTACATGAAACATTTTTCCTAAATTTATTCTTAAAAAATCTCGCCGATTTTCTTTTATTGCAAGACACAAGGTGGCCAACTTTGATGATCTACCCTTCTGACCCCAGGACCCACAGAGAAATTGTGCCTTGCCAGATTAACTGGAAAACACCTCAAGAATGATTATGGGAAATTTCATTAAAAAATACTCACAACTTCCAAAGTTACAGAATTATATCCCAAAATGTGTTTTGAGATCGTTTTTAAGGTATAAAAAAAACTATAGTAAAAAATTAGTTTCTAATTACTCAAAATCATTATTGAAGATTATTTGTCACTATCATTACAAAGGTTAACCAACTCGGGCCTCTTAAAAACAACAAACTGATAAAAATTGTCCACAAAATCAGAAAAAAGAGCCCAATCAAACAAAAAAACTGAAATAATTAATTTTGTCTTTTAAATAAATAAGGGATTTTTATCAATAAAACTAAAACAATAAAAATAAATAAATATTTTTATTTAAATAGAAAAATAAACTAAAAAGAAAAAATTAGAGTAAATTTCAAATACGAAAAAATAAAACTGCGTTTCTCAGAATTAGACAAAAATGAAAACAGACAAATAAAAGACAATTTTCCTCAAAACTTCTAAAACAATTCATAAAATAATTTCTAGCAAAATGTGTTGAATTCTTTTTTTTAATTAAATTAAATTTATTCAAGGCCTTTTTAACCCTTTTAACTAAATAAAATTAGTAAAAGGGTTAAATTTAAGTTAGAATTCAGCTACCTGTTTGCAAAAAAGGGTTAAGTGGATTGAGTTTTTTAAATGCAAATTTTTATTATTTTTTTTGTTAAACATTTTTATGAATCCCTCAATAAAGTGAAGTCTTTGTTTTTTCATAATGAATTCTTTGAAGTTTTTTTTTAATGAATTTTTCTACCTGTAATTTTAGTCTTAAATGATCTAGATCTTATTCGTTTTTTAGTTTTTAAGTAATTTACAATATTTTATGATCTCAGATCAGATGTTAAAAATAATTTTTATAAATTTAGTTAAAAGGGTTATAATTCATTATTTAATTATAATTCTTAGAATGAAAAAATTGGCATATGAGAATGTTTAGCAATTTAAAGAAATTTCACCTTGAGTATTAATTTGTTGAAGGAAACGATTAAAATAGGTTAACAAATGCTATAATGTAAGAAAGGATCTTACTTAAGGAGTTGGAAATGATTTTAATCTGAAAAATAAGTTGTTAAAACAAATTTTGAGTTAAAGAAAAAGTGATCACAAATTAAGGTTGTTTTAGCAAAAATGCCATATTTACAGAATTTAAGGGTTTAACCAAAAACTTCAACATGTACTGAAAAGAGAACCAGAGGAAATTTTTTAAGTAATAACTTGATAAACTCATTAATGCCAATATTGTTGTAAATTAATAATGATTTTAAACTAAAATGTCATATTTTGAAAATATGAATTAATTTCAAAACGCTGAAAGTGGCTTAAAGTGGAGTTTAACTTAAAATGTAGATTTTTTTGGAAAAAAAAAATTATCACAAATAAGCTTATTTTGACTATTAATATAATTTTTTGAAAAGTGATCGCAAATTACGCTTCTTCAAATTTGGACTTTTGAAAAGTGATCACAGATTAGAATTAAGATTACTATTTCCAAAAATAGGGTAATTAAACAAAAATGCCGTATTTATTGAGTTGTAAAATGCGGTAAAAGGGATTTTAACTTTAAATCGGGATTTTTAAATTTTGGAAAAGTAGATCACAAATCAAGCTTATTTTGACCAGAAAACTCTGTATTTAATGAATTTAACAAATTTTTGAGTTTTAATAAAAAGTGATCGCAAATTATGATTCTTCTGCAGAAAGTGCAAATTAATGTTATTTTAGCCAAAATGACATATTTTTAACCAAAAATTCATTATTTGCTTAATAGAAAACCATAGTTTTCTATATAAATAAATTCTGATATTTAATTTTTTAAGTGATAACAGATTAAACTTATTTTGGCGAAAATATTGTAATAGAGGATTTTTAACAAAATTTTCATATTTTAAAAATATGATTTCATAACAAAAACGCTAAAAATGATTTAAAAAGGGTTTTAACTAAAAACGTGGATTCGTAAATTTTGGAAACAGTGATCACAAATTAAGTTTATTTTGCAAAAAAAACTTTATATTTAATAAATGATACAGACTTTTATTTTTAATTTTTTAAAAAGTGATCGCAAATTAAGCTGCTTTGAAAAGACTTAATATTCGGATTTTTGAAGATGTAATCACATATAAAAATTATTATTCTCAAAAAGCAAATTAAGTTTATTTTAACAAAAAATTCCTTGTAATAGAGGAATAGAGGGGTTTAAACTCAAATTTTACATCTTGGAAAAAAGTTATAAGAGATTAAGATTATTTTTATCAAAAACGCTGAATCTACTGATTTAACATGGATTTTAACTTTAAATTTGGATTTTTGAGAGATCACAAATTAAGCTTATTTTGACAATTAAAACTCAGTATTTAATATTTTTTAGTATATTTGATCCTCAATATTATTTTTTTAAAAGTCATCGCTTCTTTGAGAAAAACTTTCTATTTGAGTTTCAAAGAAGTGATCACGGATTGAGATTATTATTAAAATTGTATAATATATAAAAGGTTTAATTTCAGCAGTTATTAAGGATTTTAAAATTAAAAAAATATATTTGCAAAAAATCTGAAGTTTAAGAAACATGATCACAAATTAAAGTAATTTTAGCAAAAAATAAGGCGTTTAGAGAATTGCAAGGGGTATTAACTTTAAATATTGATTTTTTAAAATGTATTAAGTCAAAAATTCAATATTTTATGAAATAAAGACATAACAGTTTTAAATTTTGATATTTAATCTTTTAAAAAATGATCACAATTTACTATGGCGAAAAATGCTGTATAACAAGATTTTAATTTATAATTATATTTTAATATCAATTTTGAATTTTTAAAAAGTGATAAGGCATTAAGTTATTTTTTTAAATTTGTATAAAAGTGATGATTGATTGAGCTTATTCTGGGAAAAAAACATTATTTATGGAATTTAAAAAGTTTAAAACATCAAATTTTGATTTTGTGATGTTTTTAAAAAGAGATCAAAAATTATGATTTACAAATAAAATCACTGTATTTTGAGAGGTGTCCGACATTAAATTTCATTAATATATACATTCTTTAATTTCTCTTAAAGCTATCACAGATTAAGCTTATTTTGGGCAAAATCAGGTTTTTGAATTTAGAATTTAATTTGAAGATTAAGATTTTCAGCTAAAATCACTAACTTGATTTTTGGTTTAAGATTTTCTATTAAGTGATCACAGATTGAGCTTATTTTGCTCAAAGTCCATCTATTTAACAGTTACAGCGTTGTTTTTAGTCTAATTTCATTTTATATAGATTTTTTAGTTCTAATGATCGCAGATTGAGCTTAATTTCTTAAAATTCCTACATTTACTGAGTTACAGAAGTTTCAAACTTCAAATATTTTTTATCGATTTTTTAAAAAGTGATTTCCGATTGAGCTCATTTTGGCCGAAAATGCTGAATTTATTGATTTAACTTAAAATTTATTTTTATATCACAGATTAAGATTTCTGCCCAAAAATCACTAAATTACTGATTTAAGCTTAAATTTTCTTGTTTTTTTAAATGATCAGAAATTAAGCCACTTTTTTCCTTAAAACTTTTAATTAGTTACGATTTTTCATTTTTGAAAGTATCAATATTGAGGTTTTTGCCATACTTACTAAATAAAAGAGTTTTGAAACATTAAATTCTATTTCTTTCTATGATTAAGCTTATTTCAGCCAAAAATCTTGTTTTTGCTGAGTTTTAAGCATTTTTAACTGATCACTATTTAATTATTTTACTTATTTTTTATTTTATAGCTTATTTTGTGCAAAATCACTTAAATCAATGAATTTTTTCAACTTTATAATGTGATCACAGATTAAGCTTATTTTGGCAAAAAACTCTTTATATTATAAATTATAGACATTTCTGGGTTAAAAATAAATTTTTAAATTTGTCTAAAATTGATCACAGATTAAGCTTATTTATGGAGCTATAAAGGTTTTTGGTTGTAGTATCTTGGGTCATATATCAAGTCTAAGTCTGGCAAAGACTAAGAAGATTTGGTTTTAAGCTAAATTAGCTATTAAGGGTGGTTTATTTAATACACATGTGTATGCACATTTACATATGTATGTATGTGTATTACATGTAATGCATTTATGTATAAAAGTAATAACACAATTTCCATTTATTAAAAAGGCTCTTAAAAACAAACCAACGGAAAAAAACTTATACATTTCGGTATTATTTACCCAAAAAAACTGTAACAAAATATTCACCCCTCAAAATATTAACACGACAACCATTTGATCAAACCAACCATCCACCCCCTTTGAAATATCTGAAGAAAAAAACACAAAAATGGGTCGTAATATTTTTGTACATAAAACCGAAACAAAAAAACATTAAAAGCAAAAAAAAAAATTCACGAGAAAAAACAGCAGCAGGAACAACACACAAATACACAAACACATCAACTTCGTCATGGTACACCAACACAGCAGCAACTAACAAAAACCTAACCAAAAAAAGGACATAAACACTAACACACACTCACACATGTATTTACCATTATTTGATATGAATTTCAGTTATTTTTTTGTTCACTTCTCTAGGTTTTTTATTCACTTTACGCTTATTTTTATTTCATTTCCATTTGCAAAAAGTATTTTAAGAGTGATGAGAATAATGGCAAAGGGGAGGGAGGGAGGTAGAGAAGGAAAGGTGGTTGGGGGGTTAGATGAAGGTATTGGTGGTTGGAGTGTTGATGGCGATGGTTATGGCTGAAATGTTAAACTCCAAAGCATCCATAATTTAACTACTTCACTTTGTTTTTAATATAAAATCTTAATAATTACACTTAAAGAAAAAAATGGAATTATAATTTTAAGGGATTTGTTTATGATAAAAAGATAACAGTAATCAATATATATGATTACTGTAAACATAATATGTTTACAATTAAAATAATAATAAAAAACCCTATAAAGTCAAGATCTTTTGAATTTATTTGATAACAACTTTTCTACACATGAAGAAAACTGAACGAGAAATTCTAGATTTCATAGATAAAAACTTAATTTTCAGTTGTTTTTCAATATCGTCATTATGAATTTGTATACCCAATATAAATATATAAAATGAAACAAAAACGATTTTTTGGAAATGAATTCAAAACTTTTGATTACATGTGTAACTTTATTATTTTAAAAGTTCAAATGTAATAGAATAAAGGAATAGTATAAGTGTTTTTTAGGTCCACATTCCGTCCCCTGCACTCACTATGAACTTGAACTTCTCTATATCAATTAAAAATCTCCTATAAATGTTTGGGTAAAATTTTTTTAAAAAATATTAATTTAAATTATTTTCAAAGACGACGATTTAAGACAAAATTTCGGAAGTACAGCTTCAGTCTCCTGGATCCAATACGAACAATTGAATTGGAATACGCCTTATAAAAATCAACATTAAATTTTATTTAAAAATGTTCATTTATTTCGGAATTATAGAATTATTTGCAAAAAAATCGTTGACTAATTTGGAAGTATATATTCAGACCCTCTGGACTTATTAAGAACTTGTGCTCTCCCACATCCACTGTAAAATACCTCAATAATTGCCACAAGAAAATTGAGAGTTATTTTCAAAAATTAAATGAAATAAAATTTCATTTCAATTAAAATTTTTCTCTAAGTGTATCAAAATGTTTGTAGGTCTATACGTTTCTTATACACTTTAGTTGTAGTCATTACAGTTCGTAAGTGTTCATATATATTTTATTCCCTCTTTTTTGGGGTTTCTGCGTTACGTATATTTTTGTAACATTTATTAATGTTTGTGGCTGCTTTTTATTTATTTCTTGCCATTTTTTCTTTCTCTTCTTCTTCTTCCTCTTTTTTTTCTTTGTTTTTTTTCTTCAAAAACCCCAAAATCGGAAAAAATATTCTAACGAATCTGAAATTTCTTTCTATACCCTCCACCACAATAAGTGATGAAGAAGATATATAAAATTTGTGATTCCATGTGTAAGCCTAAGAAGGAATCATCTAAGACCCATAATGTATATATACTCTTTCGAAAAATCAAAATCTGAGTCGATTTATCTATGTCCGTCTGCTGTCTGCTGACAACACGCTCACCTCCACCATAATTAATAGTGGTCAATGTAATTTGTCCTGAGTATTTGTTACAGTCCTGAAAAGTTTCCTATTTAAAACAAACAAAATTGGTTTAGTATATTAAAAGATATAGACCGATATCTGAGGCTACCTATAAATTCAAGCGAATCGACAATAAGAAAATAATATTTAAGAAAAACGTTTATTTATTGTATACGTTTGTGTGTGTGTGTATTTGTGAGTGTGTATGTACGAAACCTAACGTATTAACTTCACACGCAATTGTGGTGGAGGGTATTAAAGATTCGGCATAGCCGAATATAGTATTTGTATATTTGCTATGCTTTTTTGACAAGGATTTGAGTTCTTTGTTTTTGGTCTTGGAGGACATTTCGTCCATAAAAATATAAACACATACATACATACATACATACATACATACATACATACATACATACATACAGAACATACGTACATACATACATGCATACATACATAAATACAAAACATACATACAGACATATATTAGTAATAAACTCATTATGATAATACGAAAATAAATGACATTTAAAGTATGTAGAAAAAGAAAGTGATACAAACTTACACACACAAACATATATACACACAAATATATACTGACAGATCTACTTTTAGAATGAAACATAAAAATACGTACTTCAATTTCTTTTTAAGTGTTTCTTTTTTCGGGAGGAAATGGGGGTATTAATACATACATAAATATATATTAATATAATGTTCACTCACACACACACATACATATTTATTTATATTTATTTTTGTTTGTATGTGAGTTTAATTTTAAGAAGTTTGGTTATGTTTCAATATATTTTTATGAACTAAAAGTTTTTGGAAATAATTATTAATAAATTTTGTGTTTAGAAGACAAATAGTTATAGGTCAGGGTTATAATTGGATTTCAATGGATCATAAAAATGTACTCTAAATGTAAATCGTTTATTAAAAAAAATCTACATAAAAACAAAATTTTAAGTTAAGAACCACCGTAATTCAATAAAAAAGGGGGTTTCGAGCAATATAAGTGCAATCTGTGATTGATTTTTAAAAAAAATCTGTAAAAAATGAAATTTAAAGTAAATAGAGGGATTTTAAATAATAAAAGCTTAATTTTTAATCACTTTTAAAAAAATAAAAAATCGATATAAAATTGAAAGTTAAACTCTAAAAAGGTCTGTAGAGGTTTTTAAGCAAAATAAGCATATACTGTGATCACTTTGAAAAATCTGTATATAACTAAAAATTTAAGTAAAAATTCGCTGTAACTCAGTAAAGACACACTTTACCGCCGAATCTATAAAATCGGCTGAATCTGTAAAAATATAATTTCGTTATATCTTCATAATAATTAGTATTTTTAAATTTATTCTAAAGTTTTAAAATTACATGTATAAATATCATCTGGTCACTTTAATTAAATTCGACGAGATTCGACATAATTTTATTAAATGTGTGGCAACATTAAAATATGTTTTACATTGATTTATAACTCAGTTATCATCATTAACAATATATGAAAATTCAGGTAATGCAGTGTTTCAACAAAGGTAACAACGTTTTCTATAATGCCGTGTATTATGTTTCAAACGAATTTAATGATAAATAAAACAACAAAATAACACTGTCTCCAATTGTTGTTTTTATTTGAAGCAGCATACAAATTAGTGCAACATGCAAATCCTAAAGCTCTTTAACGCAATCACTCTGATGAATTATTAGATAATAAAAAGCAATTTTGTCTGATGATCCAGGCGCCATCTAGTGTTGTGTAGTACTGTGATACTAGTTAATACCACATATAACTACTCTTGCTATTACCAAAAAATACAACGATGCTTTTTTAATAAAAAAACAGTAAAAAAATTAAAATTTAGTTTTCACTAAAGAAAATTGCGCCTTTTCATGTAAATCGAAAAAAGCAAAGTGTTTAAAAGCGAACAAGTGATTATTTAAGTGAAATAAGTGAAAACAATCTTCCTGTTTTGGTTCTCATATGGAATAAAATATATAGTGGTGGCAGCTTGTTATAAACAATAGTGAGGGTGCTGGATGTATAAAAGTGGTGATAATCTATGAGCAGACTCTTCATCTCGGTGAGCTCGATACTTGTTTTCTTTGGAAAAGTTATGTAGAAGTACTTTTAATTGAAATAGAAAAGAACTCACATTAAAATTCTAAATAAGTTTTTGGCCAACGACTCAGATTATGATCATTAATTATTTTTGTTTTTTTTTGTTTTTTGGCTCTTAAAGTTGCTATGGGTAGACAAGAAGTCACCTGCTCTTTTTTCAGTTTTGGGCTGAATACTTTGTATTTCTTTGTAGCTGAAATCTATTAGCCGTATTTAAGTATTAGATAGAATTAGGCTCAAATCCTCTATTTACGAAGTTACAGAGGT